>OZ025291.1:41784776-42392138 GCA_964019185.1 Maratus speculifer | reverse complement strand
TAGTAGATGAAAATTTAATGTAGACCGCAAATTATTTAAAAAAAGACCCAAGTTTAATATGCATTTGATCATTTCCTGAAGTAAAAACACATATCCGAAAGCAAACTTCAGATGAATAAAAATGTAATGTAAAAATGTTTTTATAATTTTTTTTATTAAACACTCAGGAAAAAGATTTTTGCGTTTTTTGTTTCTTTAAAACTCCACGTAGTTTTATTTTATATTTTGAATTATTTTGAGAAATATGTAACAGAACATCTGCATAAGTCCGCATAAGTATTCGTTTTCCATTCTAAGAGCATGTTACCATATATTTTGCCTTCAATGAACCATAAAAATTCTAAAAATACACAAGGCAACTATCTGCAAAACTTTTTTTTGCCAGGGAAAATATTATTAGAATATCGACATTAGTTCGGAAATGCGTGTGGAATACAAGATTAACATAGCAAATTTCATATTCCGAAATTCCCGGAACATTTTATTTCTACTGGTACTATATTTATTCATACAAAATCTGCATTGAATTGTTTTTTTATTTATACATTTTGCTATACTACATAGAAGAAAGTAAAAAATTATATATTTTTCCTGCATATTATTTATTATTTAATTGAGTACTATTTACACAGAATTTGTATAGCTATTTTTATAAATAGCACTGTTATAAAACTAAAATGTCAAATCCATAATCGGATTTAAAAAATAAATAAATAAATACTTGTGCCATTTAAATATTTCAGTTAAATTAGCACAAAAATGTATCTTTATAATTTTATAATCTTTGTGAAAGTTTCATTAATTAAAAAAGCTTTTGATTAATAATTGATTGATAACGAGAAATCTACTAAAATAATTCTACTGCATTTTTTAAAATTATTCCCTATTTTATTTAATTATTTATTCATTTTTTATACTATATAAAACAAAGTAAAGAATTCTACATACATTTTTCAGCTTATTTTTAATATTAAATTGAGTGCTATTCCTACAGAAGTGTTTTATTATTGTCTTATCCAAACAGTATTTATATAAAACTAATAAGACAAATTCATAAAGAAATTTGAAAAATGAAATAAAGAAATGTGCTTCTTAATTATTTTAGTTTAATAAGCATTAAAAACAAAACATATTAGAAATTTATTACATTTCCAAAAGTTTACATAATTAGAAAAGCTTTTAATTATTCGTTACAAAGTTACTATAACTAATTTTGATGTTATTTTATTAACTACTTCCTTTCTTTGCTACCATGCCTTTAATATTAAGTAAAATAATTGCTGAAGTTACCTATTTCATCACTATGTCTTGAAAAAAATACATAACACTATCTTAAAATCAAGAAAAAATCATGATATTTTTCAACATTTCTTAATCTCTGATTATAAATCTTATATCCTAAAACAGAATTAAGAAGAACACAAATAGAAAAATAAAATATTTGTTTAATTATTTCTTTATAAAAGATTCAATCAAATAATTTTTTAATTTTTCTTTTCTTAAAAAGGTAAGCGTTTTTATTTTTTATTATACAATATATACAGCCCCAAAGCTAACATCTTCATAAGTCAGCATAAGAATTCATTTTGCATTCTAAGAGCATGTTACCATATATTTTGCATTCAACTAACCATAGAAAATCAAAAAATATGCGAGGGTACTATCTGCAAAACTTTTTTATTAGGGAAAATATTGTTAGAATATCGACATTATTGAAGAAATGTGTGTGGAATGAAATATAGATATAAATTCCAAATTTCACATTCAGGAATCCACTGAACATTTTATTTCTACAGATGTTATATTTATTCATACAAAATATGCATTAGATTATTTTCCTTTTTGTTTATTCATTTTATCATACTATATGAAGAATTTTGTGTATACAATGGATTCTCTCTATTCTGAACACTGACGGACAGACCGAAAATGTTCAGATCATGGGGGTGTTCGTTATAGAAGGAGACTACTACTACTGTGTAAGTTGACCGAGTCAGTAGTTGATCAAATGAGATAACACGTTTTCATTACATTTTCTTCCATTTAAATTTTAAGTAAACTAGCTTTCCTTTATGTAAACAAACATGATTTTTGCTTTTTACAATTCTTAATGAATTAGACCAGGAGATTACAGTACAAACAATTACCTCATTTAATTCATGGATGAAAATCTAGGATTAGTTAAATCTTGATTCACATATTAAAATGCAATAAATATGCCAAGTCATATCTTGGTGGAAAACATAGGTTCATAGGTATACTCTTGTGCTTTCCTGCATCCAAAAGTACAAAAATACGGCCAGACTGGAAGCACGAATACATAATGCTAAACTTATGAATCTATCACTAATATCGAGTATTTAGTTGTTTACCACCAAAATATGACTTGGCAGACCAATTGGGTTTTAATATGCAAATCGAGATTTAACTAATCCTAGATTATCATCCATGAACTCGATGAGACGATCGCCTGTTCTGTCGCCGCCCTATCTAAATGTCCTATCATCTGTAAAAATGAAATCTGCTAAAATTAAATAGCAACAAATTTATGAGCAAATACTTTCTTTATTTGCAATATTCCCAATAATTGATAAATAGGAGAAATCAGTAGAAATTCAAAAATTAATATTTTAAATATCATGCTTAAGCTGTGAATAACAATAATTAATGCAAAACAATTATTTGAATAAAGCAATATAGAAGAGGACTATTTTAGCTTACCACAATTGACTACAAACTAATCAAAAACTAAATGTTTATATTTTCTAATAAAAATAAATCATAATATGGCTTTTTTGCAGCAGGCAGCAGACAAAAACGTGACAGCAGGTTCTTCACAATTTAACTAAAATTTTTATATGAAGTATTTAAAGTAATGCCTAAAATCTAGCAGTAATTTTGTCTATTTATTTTTAATCGAGTTTATTGAACCTTTTTATTCTTCTGTAACACTTTCTCCAAATTTGCTTGGTGACAATTTAGATTGCAAACACGTGTTCAGTTTAGAGAGAGGTGGAGTAGAAATGGGAACCAAAAATAGAGTTCATAATAGTGGAGTGTTCAGATTACAGAGTGTTCAGAATTGAGAGAGTTCATCTTTTGTTAAGTGCATGGAGTTTTATCGGCGCCGTCGTCTGGTGTTCATAACACCGGGGTGTTTGCATTAGAGAGTGTTCAAATTGAGAGAGTCCAATGTACATATTTTCTGCATATTTTTTATAATAAATTGACTGCTATTTACACACATGTTTTTTTATTATTATTGATTTTATAAACCACAGTGTCATAAAAATAGGAAAACAAATCCATAAACCGATTTACAAAAAAATGTGCTACTTAAATATTATACTTAAAAAACACAAAAAATTGAAAAATAAAAGTATTTTTAGTAGTTCATTATATTTCCGAAAGTTTGGTTAATTAGAAAAGCTCTTGATTAATAATGGGGAGAAAGTTACTATTAGTAATCCTATTGCATTTTTTAACCGCACCTATTTTTTTTCCTGTTTTTTACTTCTTTCATTTTGTTATACTACATATAACAAAGTAAAGAATTTTAAATATATTTATTTTCTGCATATTTTTAATATTAAATTGAGCGCTACTTACAAAGATTTTTTATAAACATTACGGTTATAAAAATTATACTGTTATAATAATTTGAAAAGAAAATGCATGTGCTATTGCATTTGCCATAAATACATCTGGTATTTAATTATTTTAATTGTTCGTTTAATTTTAGCCCACAAACAAAACAAATCATTAGAACTTTATTACCTTTCCAAAAGTTTTGTCAATTAAACAAGCTTTTGATTAATAATGAGAATGTTACTATAGGTTATTCTATTGTATTTCTTTAAAGTATCTCTTTCTTTGTCACAATCTTTTAATATTAGATAAAAGCCCTGATAGAGTTTTGCTAGAGTTAACCATGCCATCAGTATTTCATAAAAAAATACATTACACGATATAAAAGTAAAGAAATATTCATGAAAATTTTCAACAATCTCCGACTCAAAAAACTTACATTCTAAAACAGGATTAAGATGAATACAAATCAAATGAAAAAACTTTTTTTATTTTATTAAAGACTCAATCAAATGATTTTTTTAAATTTTTAGTTTCTTTAAAATGCTAAATGATTTTGTATTATTTTCTGTATTGTGTTGAGAAATATAATAGCTTACAAAACAACCGTCTGCATAAGTATTTTTTTCATTCTAAGAACATATTACCATACATTTTGTATTCAATTGACCATAAAAATTCCAAAAATATGCGAGCGCACTATCTGCAAAACTTTTTTAACCGGGAAAATATTATTAGAATCTAGGTGCTATTGGTAAAATTTGTGTGGAATGTTAGATAGGTAACATTGTTAATTTCATATTCAGAAATTACCGGAAAAATTTTCTACTCATTCTATATTTATTCATACAAAATCTGCATTGAATTGTTTGATCATTTTGTCATACTACATAGAACAAAGTGAAAAATTTTATATAAATGTGTATTTTCCTGCATATTTTTAATATTAAATTGAGTGCTATTTACACAGAAGTTTTTATAAACAGCATTTTTATAAAGATGAGAAGACAAATCCATAATGGAATTAAAATACATCTATGAATAAAAATAAATAAATAAATAAATAAATGTGCTATTTAAATATTTTAGTTAAATAAGCACAAAAAAAGATAAAATAACATTAGAATTTCATTATTTTTCTGAAAGTTTCGTTAATTAGAAAATCTTTTGAAAAATAATGAGAAAGCTACTATAAATAATTCTAATGTATTTTTTTAACCGCTTCCCTTTTTATTTATTTATTCATTCAATATATATATATATATATATATATATAATATTTAATGAGAGAAATGCTGAAGTTAACAATGTCATCAGTATGTTCTGCAAAAATATTTAATCACTATTTGAAAATCAAGAAAAATTCGTAACATTTTGAAAATTTGTTCATCTCAGATTCTAAAACTTACATCATACAACAGGATTAAAATGAAAACAAATGAAATGAAAAAAAAAAAATTATTAAACACTCAATCAAATAATTTTTGCATTTTCAATTTCTTTAAAAATCTAAGTAGCTTTTTTTATATTTTGCATAATTTTGAAAAATATATAAAAGCACCCCCCCCTCAAAAAAAAAATCTGAATAAGTTTGCATAAGTATTCCTTTTCCATTCTAAGAACATGTTACCATACATTTTGTCTTCTATTAACCATGAAAATTCCAAAAATATGCAAGGACACTATATAAAAACTTTTTTTTTAACCAGGGAAAATATTAATAGGATAGCGGCCTTTAAATAAAAATGAGTGTGGAATAAAATATATATAACTCTGCAAAATTTAAATTTGAAATCCCTGGAACATCTTATTTCTACACATGCTATATTTATTCATACAAAATTTACATTGGATTGTTTATTTAAAAAAATCATTTTAAAAAATCTCTGAATAAGTTTCCATAACTATTCCTTTTTTTTTTTTAATTAGGGAAAAATAAAAACATTGCAAATTTTAAATTGGAAATTCTTGGAACATTTTATTTCTACACATGCTATATTTATTCATACAAAATTTGCATTGGATTGTTTATTTCTTTATTTATTATTCAATTTGTCATAGTACCTAGAAGAAAGTAAAGAATTATCTATGCATATATTTTCTGCATATTTTTAATATTAAATGGAGTGACATTTACACGAAGTTTTTTTATAAACCGTCACTTACTTGTAAAAGATGAAGGTTTTATGATACATTTAAGAATTTCTTGAAAAAAAAACTGACATCCGAAAACAGGATTAAGATGAATACAAATAAAATGAAAAAAAATAGACACTCAATCAATAGATTTTTGCTTTTTTAGCTTCTTTAAAAAGCTAAGTGGCTTAGTTTTATGCTTTGCATTATTTTCAGAAATATATAACAATTTCCAAAACTAACATCTGCCAAAGTCTGCATAAGTATGAGTTTTCCCTCTAAAAATATGTTACCAGAGATTTTGCCTTGAACTAACCACAAAAAATCGAAAAATACGCGAGGGCACCATCTGTAAAACGTTTTCGCCAGGACAAACGTTATTAGAATATCTGAATTATTCGGGAAATGTGTGTGGAATATAAGATAGATAATATTGCAAATATTACATTTAGAAAACCGCAGAAAACTTTATTTCTATTTATGCTAAACTGTTAAAAATCTTGTTCTAGTTTGAAAGAAATTTTGGTGCTCAACAGCTGAAGCTGTAAGATGGTGAAATCCTGAACCAATATATGGAGCTCTTTTTGAAGCATATAATTCCAGTAGGTACAAACGAGGTTGAAAAAGGAAGCTGCAAAGTGTTGGTTCGAGATTTCACTATCTTATGATGGCAGGTATTCAAGACCAAAATTTGGTTCTTACTAGAGCAAAAATTTTAATATTGTATATCTATTCATACAAAATCAGCATTAGACTTTATTTATTTATTTATTCATTTTCCTCCGCCAATGCTCCATCATACTACATGGAGAATTTTGTATATATAGAGAGATCTGCTTATATATATATATTTATTTATTCTGCATATTATTAATATTAAATTAACTGCTATTTACACGGAAAATTTTTATTTGGTTTTCATAATCATCACTATCATAAAAATTAATAAGACAAATCGATAATAAGATTTGAAAAAAAAAATAGTAACTATGCTATTTAATTATTTTAGTTAAATAAATACAAAAACAGAAAAAAAATATTAGCATTTTATTATCTTTCCGAATGTTTCGTTCATTAGAAAAGCTTTGATTTTCAATGAGAAAAATGCTTAAAGTAATTCTATTGTATTTTTTTAACTGATCCTTTTTTTTCTTTTTTTCTTTATTCTTTTTGTCGTAGTAAATATAACAAAACAAAGAATTTTGTATACATATATTTCTGCATATTTTTAATAATAAATTGAGTGCTATTCACACATAATTTTTTTATTATAATTCTTATGAACTTTATTGCTGTAGAAATAATAAGACAAACCCATAATGGAATTTGAAAAAAGAGGCTTAAATACATGTTCTAATTTATCATTTTAGTTAAATAAGCACGCACACAAAAATAAACATATCATTAAAATTTTATTATCTTTCCAGTTCTTTTATTAGAAAAGCTTTTGATTAATAATGAGAAAGTTACTATAAATAATTCTATTGTATTCTTTTTAACCGCTCCCTTTCTTTGCCACAGCCCTCTAATATTAAATAAAAAAATGCTAGAGTTACTCATATCATCAATATGTTATGAAAATATGCAACACTGTCTAAAAGTGGAGAAAATTTTATTAAATTTTATATGTTAATCTCTGATTCTAGAAACTTACATCCTATAACAGCATTAAGATGAATACAAATGAAATGAAAAATATTTTATTTTATTAAACACTCATTCAAATGATTTTTACATTTTTACTTTCCTTAAAAATTTAAGAGATTTTATTTTATATTCCACATTTTTTGACTAATATATAACAGCTCCAAAGGTAACATCTGCATAAGTCTGCATAAGTATTCTTTTTGCATTCTAAGAACATGTTACCATACATTTTGCCTTCAATTGACCATAAAAATTCCAAAAATTTCCGAGGCCAATATCTGCAATACTTTTTTACTAGGAAAAATATTATTAGAATATCGACATTATTTGGGAAGTGTGTACGGAATAAAAAATTGATAAAATTGCTAATTTCATGCTCAGATATCCCGGAACATTTTATTTCTACTGTTACTATATTTATTTATACAAGATATACAATAGAATGTCTATTTAGTTATTTATTCATTTTGTCAAACTACATGAGAAATTTTGTATATATACATTTTCTGCATATTTTTAATATTAAATTTATCGCAATTTTCACATTTTTTATTATTGATTATATAAACAACACTAACATAAAAATCATAAAAAAAAATCCATAATGGGAATTAAATGTTTTAATTCAATAATCAGAAAAATTGAGGAAAAAGTATTAGTACTTCATTATATTTCTGAACGTTTTGCCAAGAAAAGCCCTTGATTAGTAATGAGAAAGTTACTATGAGTAATTCTATTACATTTTTAACCGCCCCATTTCCCCCCTATACTTTATGCATTTTTTCATACTACATATAACAAAGTAAATAATTTTGCATGTATATATTTTCTGCCTATTTTTAATATTAAATTGAGTGCTATTCACACACAGATATCTTATTATCGTTTTTATAATGAGAACTGTTATGAAAAAAAAAAAATAAGATAAATACACAATATAATTTGAAAAGAAAATGTTTAAATACATGTGCTAATTTATTATTTTAGTTAAATTAGCACACAAACAAAAAGAAACATCTCATTACAATTTTATTAACTTTCCGTTAGATTTGTTAATTAGGAAAGCTTTTGATTAATAATGAGAAATATGCTATAAATACTTTTATTTTGTTTATTTAATTATCTTTGTCCCAGTCCTTTAATATAAAATAAAAGAATTGCTAGAGTTACCCTTGCCATCAGTATGTTATGAAAAATGTATTGCACTATCTAAAAATGAAGAAAAATGCATGAAATTTTTCAACATGTGTTAATTTCTAATTCTTAAAACAATCATTCTAAGACAAGATTAAGATTATTACGAATGAAATGAAAACCCCTTTTTTTAATTTTTTATAAACGCTCAATCATATAATTTTTAAATATTTAGTTTCTTTAAAAAGCTAAGTGGCTTTATTTTATATTCTGCATTATTTTGAGAAATATATAACAGGTCCTAAAACTAACATCTGCGTAAATCTGCATTTTGCATTCTAAGAACATGTTATCATACATTTTGCCTTCAATTAGCCTTAAAAATTCCAAAAATACGCGAGGGCTCTATCTGCGAAACTTTTTTTACTTGGGAAAATATAATTAGAATATCGGCATTATTGGGGAAATGTATCTGGAATAAAGACAGATATCATTGCTAATGTCATATTCAGAAAATCACAGGAATATTTCATTTCTACTCATATTATGTTTACTCATACGAAATTTGGATTGGATTGTTTATTTGTTTAATTATTTAGTGCGTCATACTACATAGAACAAAGTAAGGGATTTATAGGTTTTTTTTTTTTTTTTTTTTTTTTGCATATTTTTAATGTCGAATTGGGTGTTTAATTTAATTAATTTAGTTAAAAAAGCATACATAAAAATATCATTAGAATTTTATTATTTTTCTGTAAGTATCACTAATTAAAAAAACTTTTGATTAATAATGAGAAAATTACTATAATTCTATTGTTTTTTTAACCAATCCTTTTCTTTGCTACAGTCCTTTAATATTAAATAAAAGAAATGCTAGAATTACCCATGTCATCAGTATGTTTTGAAAAATGTGTTACATTATCTAAATAAAAATTCATGATATTTTTTCAACCTGTTTTTATATCTGATTCTAAAAACATCCATCCTAAAACAAAATTGAGATGAATACAAATGAAGCGAAAAAATATTTTGTTTTACTTTATTACACACTCAAATGTTTTTTGTATTTTTAGCTTCCTTAAAAAGCTAATGGCTTAATTTTATATTTTACATTATTTTGAAAACTATATAACTGCTCCAAAAATTAACACCTGCGTAAGTATTTGTTTGGCGTTCTAAAAACATGTTACTATATATTTTGCCTTCAATTGACCATAAAATTTCCAAAAATACGCGAGGAGACTATTTGCATTTTGTTTTGTTTTTTTAACCAATGAAAATATCATTAGAATATTAATATTGTTTGAGAATCGTATATGGAATATAAGATAGATTACTTTGCAAATTACATATTCACAAAGTTCCGGCACATTTTATTTATACTGATGCTATATTTATTCATTCAAAATCTGCATCGGATTGTTTGTTTATTTATACATTTTGTCATACTACAATAAACAAAGTAAAGAATTTTGTATATTTAATTTTTCTGTTTATTTTTAATATTAAATTAAGTGCCATTTACACAGAAGTTTTTTTTTTAATAAACCGTAAATTATTTTAAATACAACCAATGCTTATTGAAGTATTTAGTAAATTTTTGAACTAAAAACTTACATTCTAAAACAGGATTAATACAAATACAAATGAAATTAAAAAAAATATTTTTTTAAATACTTAATCAAATGATTTTTGCATTTTTAGATTCTTTAAAAAGCTAAGTGGTTTTATTTTATATTCTACATTATTTTGAGAAATATCTAAAATCTGCCAAAGTGAACGTCTTCATAAGTATTCGTTTTGCATACTAAGAACATGTTACGAAACATTTTGCCTTCAACTAACCATAAAAATTCCAAAAATACTCGAGGACACTATCTGCCGAACTTTTTTACCAGGGAAAATATTATTAGAATATCGATACTATTTGGGAAGTTTTTGTGGAATATAAGATAGATAACATTGCAAATTTCATATTCAGAACCCTCCAGAAAATTTTATTTCTACTGATGGGGGGGGGGTATATTTATTCATACAAAATCTGCATTGGAATGTCTATTTCTCCATTTATTATTTTTCTCCTACTACATAGAACAAAGCAAAGAATTTGATATACCTATATATTCTTCTGCATATTTTTAATATTAAATTGAGTGCTATTTCGCAGAAGCTTTTTTATAATCGTTTTCATAAACAGCACTGTTAAAAAAATAATTAGACAGATCCATATTAGGATTTGAAAAAAAATCTTAGTAAATATTCTATTTCTTTATTTCAGTTAAATAAGCACGCAAAAAAATTATATTCTTAGAATTTTATTACCTTTCTGAAAGTTTTATGAATTAAAAATGTTTTCAATTAATAATGAGTAATTTACTATAGGTAATTCTATTGTAGTTTTTAACCACTGAATTTCTTTGCTACCTGCTTGTTAGTATTAAATAAATAATTGATTGTGTTACCCTGTCTTTAATATGTTTTGAAAAATCTATTATACTATCGAAGTCAAGAAAAATTTTTGATATTTTAGAACATGTGTTAATTTGTCAACCTATAATTTAACTTTAAGCCACTCATTCGATACGTTTTATATACTCAATTCCAAAAGTTAAGCACGAAGATGTAAAATGCAAAAAAATCAACAGGAAACTAGCATATATATTTATGCATAAAACAAAATCAATAATTATACACAGAAATGAAAACAATATTAAATTTTTATAAGTTATCAGATAATGATATACTGGAGACATAAGCAGAATTATGTATAAAGTGAAAATAAACAGCAAAAAATGAAAAAAAGACATTAATAGGGTATGTGATCCCCCCCCTCATCTGTATACAAAGTTTACACCTTGTGACCATGCTTTCAATTAGGTGATCAACCACCGCAGATTCAGTTAGGTGGGGAGGCCTACCATATGGCTTGAGCTCAACAAGCCCCACCTAACATTTATTAAAAAAAAAAAAAAAAAAAAAAGAAAAAAAAAAAAAAAAAAAAAGTACAATGTCAATCACAATGGGCTGCCCTATTTTTCAGGGCGAGCCCGGGAAATATGTTTCTAATGTTTACAATGATAACTTTACATTATTGCATGATGATGTGTTTAGAATATTCAGACGTGTGTTTTAACAACAGAAATATTTACAGGTTCGAAATTAGAGGTGCGGAATATTTACAAGTACAATGTTCTATAGTTCATTTTGAAAGTGAATAAGTCCAATGAGTATGGTTCTTAGTAGAGTTCATAGTAAAGTTCGAAAGTTCATTCGAGTCCATTTGAAAGTTAAAGAAAAGGCATCTGAAATAATGCCTGATTATCCTCAATGAGTTTTACACAGTTTATTATTTTGTCAAGAAGTCTAGTTTCTTTCAATATCACGTTGAACCAGGCTGCATCTGAAAGCGTAGAGGATTTCCGCATATGGTAAAAAGCAGATAAGGTGCATGCCGTCAGGTAATGTAAGGAGTCACCGACTTCCCCACATGTGCAACGGTTAGAGTCTACTTTATTAAATGTTACAAGATAACTAGAGAAAGGTCCATGATTGGTGGCGAAGAGATAGAGGTTGTGATGGAACAGCAGGTTTTCCAGAGAGAACTTGGGGACTAGGTTGTAAGTATAGCGACCAGTCTCTGCATAGTCCCAAAAGCAATCGCTATTCTTCTTGCAGAGTAGTTTCCAGCTCAAAAAGCGTGGCTCGAGGTGGGAAACGAAAACATACAGTACGGCCGAGAGCATCTGAAAGATTTTCAATGGGATTAAGGTCGGGCGAATATGCTGTCCACTACATACGCACAATCCCTTCATTCTACAGGTAGTCATCGACGATGCCAGCTCTTTGGGGACGTGTGTTATTGTCCATCAATACAAAAGTAGGGCCAAATGCTGCAGCATACAATCTCACAATGGGTTCTAGGATTTCATCGCGATACTGGACAGCCATCACAGAACTCCGTTTAAAGATGTGCGGGTCGGTGTGGTATCCTAATGAAATCCCAGCCCACACCATAATGCTTCCGCCTCGGAATGCGTAATGCTCGGTGAAGTTTTGGGGCTGATTGTGGGTTCCTTGTTCACGCCATATCCTTATACGCTAGTCATCTGGCTGCAGAGCAAATCTTGACTCATCAGTAAACATGACATTGCCCCAGTCAGGCACAGTCCATTTGACATGATCCCGGCACCAGTTTAATCGTGCCCCTCTTGATTGGACGGATAGAGGAACACAAACTCGCGGTACCCGGACGTACAGTCCACTCATATGTAATCGTCGGCGTATAGTAGCTGCAGTTATCGCCTTACCAATGGACTCTGTAACCATAGATGTCACACGTGAGGAGGTCGCTTTGCTATTCCGTTTGGCTACTATAGCAATACACCGATCTTCCGCGGGGGTTGTAACCCTTGGGCGATAGACTACGGGCGTTCGGACAACTGTCTGTGTGGTTTGGAATTGTTCCCATAAACGTGAAATCACAGAATAATGAACGCCGGAGAAAAGATCAACATCTGTGATCGAATGCCCTGCATCAATGCACCCTACAGCACGTCATCTCTCAGAATCTTCAATTTGTCTTCAGTCATAGAAACACGTATGTCTTCAAAACAAATTGTACGAATGTTTTAAACACCTTCTATTTGCACTTACAATCAACTTCTATAACCCTTCATAAAGCTGGCTTCTTATAAGACTGCCTTTTTGCATATTTCTTGACATGAAAGTGCGATTGGCTGTTACCTAACATATTTGCATACTCCCATCTGCCTCTGCAGCGATTTTCATCCTCTTTAATTCTGATTGGCTTCAGGAAATTAGCATTTTTCTCTCCGTGCTTAACTTTTGGAAGTGAGTGCATTACTGGGATTCATTGAATATATTGCTCATGTATTGTAATATTTTATAAAATAGAAAAAAAGTAAAGTTTGTTTACAACTGTTTTTCCCTCAATTATGAAATACTTTAGCACAGTATTGAATAAAAAAAGTATATGTGCTATTTTGCATTTTAACAAAATCAGTTATTATCTACATGTATAACCGGTGAATTGCGATTGTGTTACATAGCATCTTTTGATTTTCCAGAATAATTAGTATTTTTCTTATTATTTGGGAATTATTTCTGCAGTATTTTTGCAAGAAATCGTTTTATCTCTTCAAAGTAAAAATAATACCTATTATTTGAATATATCTATCTAAGTAAAAATAAATCACGTATGTTTTTTTTTTGTTTTTTTTCTCTTTTTGATGCGCTGCTTATACTATGTATCTAACTGAAAAAAAAACTACCCTTAAAGAATTGTCTGTATATCTCTGTTAAGAAGCTTCTTCAGTCATCTTTAAAGATTCACTAGCTAATGATAATACTAGGGAAAAAAATTTAAAGATATCTTGATTATAAATAAGTTTTTTTTAAACAGACCTTTTTTATATTGATTGTCTGAAATAGATCTGTAAAACGATCGTTTTCTACTTTTATTTTTAATTTTTCTAGAGATATTTTTAATTAGTACACTTGTATTACTGATTTTGAAAGTGAAAGAATCCTCTTGAAGAAAAATCTCTGAACAAAATTAATCTGTAAACAAATTTTAAATGGAGCACAATAGAGATAAATTTCATTTATCCAATGCATAAGGAATCATTTAAAAATATTATAATGCAAACGATATATCTTTATAATTGCTTCTATAGTAGCAAAAGTGTACTTTCAAATGACTGTAGTAGCCTCCTAAATCACTAATATTTTATAACAATTTCTTGTTTTTAAAAATACTCAAAAATTATGAGTATTTCAAATAAATTATTTTCTAAAGACGGTTTTTTAGCGGAAAATAAGTTATTTTTTCGGTGGAAATCCTTTCTATAATAAATCATAAAGTAACCCAATTAAATTTGTAAACAGGTGTGAAAATAATACAAAAAAATTGGTTGCCTGTAAAGTCGGTATACGGGCGAAAGTTTTACGTGACAACGACTTTGAGTTGTAAAATAATTTTAATGTGAATATTCATTCGTATAGTAGGAAGAAGGATGAAATAATAGTAACAATTTAAAACATTTATTTATACAAAGAATTATATTTAAAACATTAATTTATACAAAGAATCTCGCACTGAATTTCATATTAACAAAATTTTATTTTTACCTTTACACATACATACGTATTTATATACAAATATACATACAATAACTTGCAATACACTGTGTTTGTTAAACACATTTTACTTCATTTTTATTGATGTCAAATGTTGAATTTTGTAAACAGCATATTAAAGAATTTTTCAATGAGCAGAATATAACTAAAGTAAAATGGCTTTCACTAATCACATATCATTAGTTTTCCATAATATACCACCGAATTACGAAATAAACTACACTTATTTTCTTTGTACTTTATACTAATAACTAATACATAACGTATTTCGTCTTAGTTTGATACTATCTAAAATTCCTATTAAGCACCGCCCCTTCCTTGCAGCGAATTCACATTCACGTTCAGAAAATGGTCCCACAAGTGACCGGAAAAAGTTAAGAGAAAAGTGAGCGCGTATCGTGAGCGGAGCGTAACGTAACGTAACGCAGTTTCTTGAAGTGTCTCCCGGCAAACCAATTTACAAGACGTTGTCACGTCAAAAAGAGCAATCCTCCTTTTTTTTTTTTTTAGTTTCATTAATAAATCAGTCTAGGACTATAGCGTCAAAGATGTTCGAACGCCAATTTATTAAGTGTCCATTTTAGTTGAGCTGTAATAAAAATCTAAACATTTCACGTTTAAAGCACCAACAATTGTAAATTTTAAATATGTCGGTTTCAGTAGCATATATCTTATTATATTCAGTGGTAAAAATGTCGGGTACTTGCTCAAATTAAAAGAAGTTCTTTTTTTTTTCTTAAGGTATGTTTTATTATTAGTTGTAAAAAAGAGTAAATAATAATTTATAATTATTATTTAGTAGTAAATAATAAATTATAAACTCCCAGGCCAACAAAATTGAAATATGCAAGCTATTTGATTTTTTCTATTTCCTTTGCTTTTTGTTTGCGTTAACGTTTCATGACGTCACATAAAAGCGCATCACGGCATACTCCAATCTAGGAGATCTTTTTGAAACAGTTGGTGTACAAAAAATACCGGAGTAAGGAAAACACAACTAAATGTCTTTTTTATAAACAGGACATTTCTGTCAAATAAATAGACATTTAAAAAAAAGTTAATCTTATTATTATTCAAAACCATGTAATAACCATTTAACTTCTTCAGGATGAGCGTTTTACAGATTTTTAAATCGTTTAGCACCTTACCAGTTTTTTAAAACGGTAATATTTGGCTTCTTGAATCTGAAAAATACTCGCATTAAATACGGGATAATTTACAATAAAATTTTACCGGTGATAATAATGAAAGATTCCGAGCCCGTAATGCGGTATGTATACGGTTGCTCGTCACAAAAGGATTAAGTCGAGTAATCTTTACTTTTCATTATCGCGGATATTCAGCCATTACAAAAAGAAAACTTTACTATACTGAAATGATGGTAGATGCTTTAAAGGAAAATTCTTGAACTTGTCAACACTGAGAACTAGTACATAATTTACAAAGCTTTCTTGAAGTATATTTTTATAAAGAGTATTAGTTGTAATTAGGGTTTGAAAATTCAATTTTGGTTCTACAAATTTCATTAACATTTCTTTTATTATTATTTCTTTATATGTTTCTATGCGATGCATTGTAATTCTTTTTACTGGTTATATATATATATACACATATATATATATATATATATATATATATATATATATATATATATATATATATACACTGGTGTCCAAAAAATAAGCATAATTGGTAATTAAGTAAGTAATGAAAGAAATATAAATCGAAATGTGGTGAAACTCCAGGTGTGTAAACAAAATAGAACGCGTCATATATTTTCGCCAAGAGTTTTCCCCGAAAACGAACAGGGGACCGTCAAGAAATTGAAAAAGAACGAAGATCTTTTGGATAACCCTGTCAAAACTAATGTAGCAAAAGCGTTCAAATTGCACATTATGATTAAATGGCTTATTTTAATGTACTGTGTTTCTTTTTATAAGGATACCTTGTATACTCGTAGAGAAATTAAGGTTTTTATAAAAACAGTCCTAAATTTTTTTCTTATAATTTGCAGAGTTCTTAATATAAAATAATGCTCTTTTCTGAAAATATTAAAAACATCATTGTACACAATACCCTGTCATCAGAATTTTAAAATCATAAAAATTGTATGAAAAATGAGTAGGTTTAGTAAATAATTTTTCATTGCGCATGCGTCAACGATATCAAAATTTCATTTGCATATTGTGTTAGCTAAATGTATAGAGCAACTTCTGTAAAAGTTTCAAAAACATAGCTTGAAAATTCTGAAAATGGTCGCCTATAGAATCAACTCAAAATCCTTATTCCTAAAAGGAAGTAAAAAAATCAGGGATTTTATCCAAATATATTTGTACGTGCAATATTGTGTAGGCATTAAACAATAGAATATGGATACAGCCCCTCATCTTTTTGCTTCATTTAGGGAATAAAGGATTTTGATCTCTTTCTATCAACGATAATTTTGAGAATTTTTAAGCTATGTTTTTGAGACTTTCACAAAAGTTGCTCTATACATTTAACTAACATAATATGCAAATGAAATTTTAAAAGCATTCACGCATGCGCAGTAAAAAATTATTTAGTAAACTTGCTCATTTGTCAAACAATTTTTATTATTTTTAAATTCTGATGGCAGGGTATTATGTACAATGATGTTTGTCATATTTTCAGAAAAGAACATTATTTTATATTAAGAACTCTGCAAATTATAAGCAAAAAACTTAGGACTGTTTTTATAAAAACCTTAATTTCTCTACGAGTATACATGCTATCCTTATAAAAATAAACACAGTACATTACAATAAGCCACTTAATCATAACATGCAGTTTGAACGCTTTTGCTACATTAGTTTTGACAGGGTTATCCAAAAGATCTTCGTTCTTTTTCAATTTGTTGACGGTCCCCTGTTCGGTTAAAACTCTTCACGAAAATGTATGACGCGTACTATTTAGTTTACACACCTGGAGTTTCACCACATTTCGATTTATATTTCTTTCATTACTTACTTAATTACTAATTATGCTTAACTTTTGGACACCAGTGTATATATATATATATATATAAGTCTGTGTGTAATTAAATTAACACTTTTAATAACAATTTATTTGTCGGATAAGTCACAAAATTATGAAATTTTATGATTTAATCCGAATTTGTGACTCAATTTCTATTTCATAGACTCACTATTATTCGCTGCTCTATCATGCAACATTTTAAAGATGACAAACGTTCATCTTATATTTTAAAACTTCGCATAGAATTCGATTTTTTCTTCACAGATGCTAGGCAAAATAATAATAGTAGTAATAATTCCAAAAATTATTGAAAACAAAATATAAATATGATTTAAAATGACAAAATTAATGAACAAGAAAGCTCTTTCACTGCGTTACTTCAATTTCTGATCGCACGTCTTACACAGCTTATAATTCTTTATTGTATTATGTCATTGACCAAATGATCGCATATAGTCTCCGTTTCATAAATAGGATTTTTCTTTAATGTTTCAGTTTTAATTAAAGAAAACGAAATATCCTAATTGGTGTCAAGATTGATTGATTTTTTAATCCTTATGACATTTTCTATTCGTTAATTTGCCCCATTTTATTTATTTATTTTTACTACCGTGCAAGCAGTTTAACATCCGACTGTTTACCGTAATTCATCTTAATTTTTAAATGTAGGTAGAACTCATCTAGTAGCTTCAGTGATTTTTTTTAATAATTTAAATAGTTCAAACAGCCAACATATAAATGATGAAGCAATCGAGCCAAAATAGCTAAGATGGCAACAGGAATTGGTTAAAATTCAAACTGGTCCTTTTACAAAACCAACTAATAAAGCAGCGAAATAGTTCATCTAAAAGAAGCAAAACAAAATAATAAATTTAACCCAGCCTTTTCATTAGATAATTTTTAGACAAACATTCTAAATGAGTACAATAATCAAAATTTTCAGCGCAGGCAGTTTTAAATTATTATAATACCGCATTTTTGGAAAGGATATTTTGCCCAAAAATTTTTACTGAAAGCAAAAATTATTTTTTTCAGTAAATTTAAATACATAGAGCACAATACAATCAAACTAGCAATTTTTGAATGATCTAGTTTCTTTACTGTGCATTGCAAAGTCTACTAATAACTAGACATCTTAAACATGTTTATATTAAACACTTTGAATGTTTGAATCGGGGATAATAAGTAATGTGCCCTGAAGGAATAACACCACAAGGTAAGTATTACAGCCAAGTTTTAATATTACGCGGCGTTCTGAAGGAATCCAGAAAATTTGCAATATGGGTACTCTACTTAACGGCTCTGAGTCATTTAAATCACAAAGAACAGCTGAAAATTATTTTGTTATATTTGCAGACCTTATCAGAGGAAATAAGCATGTAATCAGACAAAGCTCATTCTAAAATTTAAAGGCAATATTTGTGATGGGGCTACTATATAATTTTCAGTAATAAACACTTTGATTAAAACATAAATGTGTTATGCTTCATGTACTTTCGAAATATTATGGGAGATTTTGGATGTGATCGCGAGGTAGCTTCTAGTTTAAAATATTTTGCGCAAAATACATATACGGTTAATGACGACATCCACTGGTGATTATACCAGTTGATTTTTTACAATGGTTAAATTGCCATTTTTGTATTTTATTTATTTATTTATTTATTTATTTACGTATTAAGCTCGATAGATCATAATTGCTAGTGTTAACAAACTAAAAACGACAAAGTGAAATTTGCATTTCCTGAATGCTATTATTTTATATTCATATTAGAAAAGTAAAGTATCAAATGAGTATTACTCCATCCTGATTTTGCTATTAATGGTAAATTAACGTAATTTGTCGATTTCTAGAGCCGTAGAATTTGTATCTTTAGAATTGTACAATTTGCGTGTTATTATCTCATCTTTTTAGTTTTTTTGCATTATATTGTTACCCTCATAGTTAAGTATTAACACCAAACAGCATTGGTTAGGAAATCATGCTAGTGCATTTTATGAATACATATATGCTAAAATATTTTTTATATGTACTCAATAATTTGCTGCATCAAATTCTATATTTATTAAAAAAAAAAAAAAATATATCTAAGCAGTGAAATTTTGTAGAATTATTAACGTGGATTTATTTTCACAGCATATTTTATTATAAATGTGGGATATTTCAAGCTTATATATAAAACGGCAACCTTAACTACCCAATGACTGCAACCACGCACATATATATTTTGTACATTGATTTCTTTTATATATTTACCTAGACTCATACATTAATAGATATGACATATTGCATTTAAAAATATTTTTATTAAGCAAAAATATAAATTCTGTATAGGATTTGGTTGCTCAAATTGAATTTCTAAAACGCAAAATATTTCAAGAATTGATAATTATTATTTCAATCATTAATTTGAAATATAACCGTTTTTAGAATACGAAAATTAACATTTCATTTTAATAACTACAGATATATTTGGAGCATTTTAATTACAAAGCGATTTTCATCAAGCGATCTTAAAATAAATTAACGAAGCTAATTTATTTCCAATAAAGATATTACTCCTATATGAAGATAATTTTATTTCGTATTATTTTATCGTATGATACTGATTACAATTTTTATTTTTTTTCTTTCTGTATCGCAAAACTAAGCCTTTATATATATATATATATATGTATATATATATATATATATATATATATATATGTATATATATATGGATGGAACATTTTTAAATACTTCTTATAGCGTACACTTTCATCAAAAGATAAAAATAACATTTTAAATTCTTAAAATATTGTGGTTTAAACCTCAATCTTTGTTTTTAAACATAAATTTCTGATAACATAACTTATTTAGGCCATGATTTTTCTATAAGAAAATATTGTATTCGTTGAAAATTGTTATCAATATTAAAATAGTACAACGGACCCATCACAGAATTTTATTTCAGACCATTATAATAAATTAATTTTAATCTATTAATTCCATTAAACTAGTACAAATGAGAATTGTGTATAATTATTTATTGGTAAAGTAAAGATTACGGGTATAAATCATACTTCGTTTCTTTAAATTTAGCATGTAATTACAGTAATCAATAACTTAAATGAATAAAAACAATTTTTCTTTAATATAATTAGATCTACTTGTTCATTTTGGTCAACCAACTGAAACATAAAAATTTGGTGAATTTCTACAGAATCTTATCTAAAGTAAAGGTATTTGTAAAGTCCGGGACACATTTTGATGTCTAATAAATCATAAAATAATAAAGATAGATTAAAATTAATAGCATAAATGGTTAGATAGACTCAAAAAGTTTCATGACCCTTGTCAATGAACTTCCACGTGTGCCCCCTTCCTCACACGGAGAATATCAAGTCCATTGTCAATTTCAAGCCACATAGCGGCAAGCATGTCGACATCCACAGAGGCTATTGCGGTTGTAATTCTGGCTTTAAAGTCATCAATGTTCGACACACTTATCCTGTAAACATTGTCCTTTAGAAATCCTCAAAGAAAAAAGTCCAGCGGCGTTATATCAGATGGTCAGGGTGGCCAATGAATTGGACCTCCTCTTCCAATCCATCTTCTTGGAAAATGATCATTCAAGGAAGTACGAACGATGGTACCCCAAAGAGGTGGTACACCATCTTGTTACAAAAAGACATGTGGCTGAAGCTCTTCTAGTTGTGGAAATACGAAGTTTTCCAACATGTCTAAATATACGACTCACGAGACCGTCTTTTCTGTAAAAAAGAAAGGCCCGATGACTCTATCGTGCATTAGTCCACACCTAACATTAACCTTGGGGAATCACTTTCTGCCTCACGGTATTCATGGGTTTTTTTAGATCTCCATATTCGCACATTATGTTGATTAACAATGCCAGAGACATGAAAGGTTGCGTCGTCGGTGAACATTATTCGCTTCAGAAAACCGCTACCTGGCGTGAAATTGACTATCGACTTGATAATCTCCGTGCCACGAAGGGGGCACACGTGGAAGTTCATTGATAAGGGTCATAAAGCTTTTTGAGTTTATCTAACTATTTATGTTATTATTTTAATCTATCTTTATTATTTTATGAGTTATTAAACATCAAAATGGGTTCGGCACTTTATAAACACCCTGTAGAGCTATGTGTTTAATCGTAAATGGAAAAGGTCTAATATCTCGTTAGAGGTTCCAAAGTCAAAAGTTCCTGTAAAAAATGAGTGCTTCTGACAATAGTGTGATTTAGGAAGTGCGGACATAAACTAAAATATTTTTTATTAATTGAGTTAGCATTTTGAATTTTTGTGATGGTTAACCATATCATTTGTAAACAAAGTCACATAAACATTTCTCATAATATAAAAAAAACTACAATTTAAAATTTATTTAAAAAGTGTAGTTTAAAATCGTTATAACTCAAAGTATTATTTATAGAATTTATTTTTATTTTTTGCATTTAAATAAACAAAATTATCTAAATTTTGAATCGGATTAGTATTTTTAAAAATATCACTTTTTTAATAAAAATATTTACAGTGAAAACTTCAAAAAAAAGTTATAACTTAAAAAAAAAAAAAAAAAAAGAAAAAAAAACATATCTCCAAAAGTAATTGCTTTTATTTATTTATTTATTTATTTATTTTTGCAAAATTGAAATTAAAGTAAACAATAAAAATGACATGTTCCATGTTTTCAGCACATTTATCTTTAATCGTTTCTTATGTTATAACAGTTTAAATCCGAGAAATTGTAAAAAAGCCGATCATGCAGGAAAAATTATTTTCGCAAGAATGCCAATCATTGCTTGAAAGCTAGATTTTGAAAACAAACCAAAACGAAAAAAAAAAAAAATCCTCTTCTAAGTAAAATAAAAACAAAATTTAAACTTAATTTTAAGCATAAAAAACAGAAAAAAATTAATGCAATAAACTATTTTTTTGAAAATTTGGAAATTTTTATATCCCGGACCGGCCTCAAATATGCAAGCGAATTAAAAGAAAATGGAGTTAAAAATACAGAAATAAAACTCATTAACTGTAGGGAAGCCATCTTTCTCCTTACTTAAAAGGTGGAATTGTTTGTTCAGTGAATTAAATGCGCATCTTAAATTGTAAATGTTTACAATACAGATGTTTACAATCTTTTTATTATTTTCATACTGCTATTTTTCTCAAAATATCAAAACTGCAAAGAGTGAGAAAAGATGCTGTTGACTATTTTTCAACTTTAGTATCAAAAGATGCAATTCATGAGACCTCAGTGAAGGTTATGAATAATACATTAATACTCTACTCTAAAAAATTCAGAATCTGTCACAAAGAAAACTGACTTTTCTCTTTCGTAATGGTAAATACAGAACATGGGGATTGAAATTTCTGTTTGTAGAAATCCCAGTGGAAATTAAGGTGAATTTAATATACTTTTAAATGTATATGTTTCCTTGTTGTGTTATTTTTTTATATTACCTACTTATGTGTTATTTTGTTTTTGAAGTGCGAGGACTATTTTATAAAAGAAATAGGCTTTGAAAAACATAAAATGCAAATATCGTGCTATAGTTTCACATCTAAATGAAACTTAGATGAAAAATTAACAGTTTTTTCCTTGTATAATACCTTACCAATTAAAACAGAAGTACAAAATTAAATGTGAATACACTAAAAAAATAGTTAAAAAATCTGAAAAAAAAAATTAATTTTGCATTCTATCATCTTTGTACTTCGAAAAACTTTAGCCAATATAAAAAGAAATATTTAATATTCAACATTTCATCTTAATTTGTAAAATGAAAAATAAAATACTCTATAAATCTAAAATGAAGAAAATTACAGAAATTCCGAAATATAATAGTAACTTAAATATTATTTACCAAATATTGAACATAAATGATTATTATTAAAAATCTCTATAAATAAAAGGAATTCCGAGGATAATTAATTAATTGAGGCACAGGGGAAAGCAAATCTTGGCAATGCGCCAACTCGGTCCAGAGGAAGCAAATCTTGGCAATGCGCCAACTCGGTCCAGAGGAATATCATTAAGAAATATAAAACAGATAATGTATTTATCACAAAAAATCGTCTGCTAAGAAAATATCAACACTTTAACACGAAACTAACGCAATCGTTGGATACATGTTCCCTCCCGTGTTTCTCATTGCTCATTTTAAGTATTTTTAGAGTTTAATATTAGTTGTTGTTTTTAAAACTGATTTTTCACAAAGTCAGCTGCGACGTATTTCAGACAATGCATTTCTGCATGCTTCCAGTTATTGATAAAATCATACAAATTTCAAGTTCGTTTAATATTGCTAATACGGACCCGGGCAACGCCGGGCGGGTCAGCTAGTTAAATTAAAAATTTTTGAATATTCTGATAAGAGGCCTCAACTTCAATTTCTAAGGCATTTTAATTTCATGTTTAATTCACCCCGTATCTAACAACATTTAATCCGCAATTTAGATTGTTAAATTATTTCTAAAAGTTTCCATTGATTCAGATAATTTAACTGTTAAGATTATCAGCACTGTTTTGTTTAAACTGCTCTTTATAAGATGATTTGAAATTCAGTTATTAGGTATCAGTTTAATCAAAACAGGAAAAGAAAAGACAAACATATAATTTCAAAATTATAGAAAATATAAGAAAATATTACATGTATTTTTTAACACGGGTCCAAATGCTATAAAACAATTATATTAAAAATGGTCTACAAAGTATTACATGAAATTTGAAACTGGTTTCGTTAATAAACTAATTATACAGTAACATACATATAAAAATCATATGTATTATCTTAGAAGAGCAAAGCAAAATAATAATAATAATAATAATGTTCTATATTTTTCGAAAATATGGGGCACATTCAACCGAAAAATATACATCGATTTCAGAACACTCCTATCTATTTTGCAACCGCTGTAAAAAAAAAAAAAAAAAAAAAAAAAAAAAAAAAAAAAAAAAAAACTGTTAAATTTACGGCAATTTTGCCGTAAAAATTGTAGTAAATTAGATTTAATAATAAAAAAATACATCTAAGTTTACTGCAATTTTTACGACAAAAAGTGCTGGCAACATAGCTGCTAGTAATTTTTGCAGTAACTTTAATAGATTTTTTTACAATGACTTGATCGGAGCCATTTTATGGCAATTATCAAGAGACAGAGAGTCAGACAGAAAAAAACTTTACATATGGCACAACACTAAAAATTTAAGTGACGTTTCGGCAATATTATTTTACCATATTTAATAAACATTTTCACGTAATGCAATAATAAGTGAATTGTTTTTGTAAAATTTCTCCTCAATCATAAGCAACTGAATGATTACTGTTTTTTTATATTATCTTTTACAAACTTAGCCGTTACTTTTACTTTGCTTGTTTTTTTCCACGTCGAAATTCAAAAAAAAAAAAAAATCAAAAAGAAACATTTTTCTTTCTTTTTTTACTGGTTTTTGCTTATATTTTTGTGCAATAGTAAATTTTTTATATGAATTCTGCTATTTTGTTCAAAAAAGCAAAACAATTTTAAATAAACTAACCACATTCAATTTCCCTTTTATTTTTCTTTCCGTTCTTATAAAAATAGATTTTCTTTTATTTGTATTCTGTTTTTACTTTAACAATACTTTCATAGACTCTTTAATGGAAACTTTGCTGAAAAATAGATATTTGTAGTTGTAAAATTTTCTGAGAAAATGAAAAGTAATTTAGCGAAACTTTTGGTCATTTTTCTTTCTTGTAACCAAAATGGCAAAAACAAAAGTTATCATATTTATTTAGTAGTCAGTATGAAGTGTTCTGCATTTATTCATGTTAAAGAGTGTATTAAACCTTTTTAAAGAAATGATGTTATATTTTTTATATACAGTACTTTATAAGTTTCATTAGGAAAGATAATCTAGGTGTATCTAATATTTTGTTTAAAATGGCTCTATATTTAATACTTCTGTAAAACGTTTTACATTGCGTACATCCAGGTATCGTTTTAGAGAAAGAAAATATTTAAAGAAAATTATAAATACAACCTGTTAAAATGAGTGAGTCTGTTTATTTATTTATTTATTTATTTTGTGAACGGGGTTAAAAACAAGTCCTAATATTATTAAGAAAATAGGTAAGATATGTTTAAAAAATAGAAAGTAAAACGTAAAACATTAAGATATCTTTTAGGCATTTCTTTATTATATGCTTATGTTAGACTAATTCTTTTGATATAAGAAATTGAAACCTATCAATTAATATAAATCGATTAATCATAAATCGAAATTTATCATATATTGTCATTTTTTAAAGCCCATGAATATTGGGAAAATTTACTGTATTCTTGATTTATTGCAATCTTTCGTGAAAATTTATTGTATCATAAATCGTATAAAAATCAAAACTTCACATTATTCGGCTATAATTTGTTTTACATTAAAACTATCCAACATTTTTTTAATTCACTTTACCTAATGAAAAACTAAAGAAAATTTCTGTCGTTTATATGACACGAATATATATGTGTATATATATATATATATATATATATATTAAGGTGAGCTGGGGAAACTGGGCCATAGGCTATTATAATACACCATTAGTGACTGTTAAGTTTTAAATTTTGTAAACATTGCACTCCCTTTTTTACTTCTTAAAACAACATTTGTCTAATTAATCATAGTCCATTCATTGTTGTGATAGATTAACAAAAATTCAGGATTCTTTTTTAAAAGCAACACCAATTCGGTTGAACATCCTCGGCTTTTTATTAAAATACGATAAATATTTTAAGCCAACTATGACTTTTTAAAAAGATTACGCATACAATTACATTAATATTATTAAGTATCTATACATATTTAGTTTATGTTTCAAATATAACGCCAAAATTTCAGTTTCCTCATAAAGTTTTCCTGAATAGGACATCTGAGACATGTGTCAGGGGTAACTGAACCATGTGTACTCTAGTAATAATTAGACTTATAATATTTATAATTATACTTCTAGAGTTTCTCTTACTACGGAAAATAAATTTATGCACTGTTTTTTATTATTTTATTTATTTATGTATTTATTTTGCTTTTAGTAAAGAATATTATATGATATACTATTAAAATTACATAAGAGATTGTCTAAAAGCATATCGGAGGGATCAAATCTAATTTCTTGCGTTCTTACAGTACTGATTGATTGTTTTTCTTTTAATATATTTATTGATTAAAGGAAGATTATTTAAATTTTGAAAAATTACTGATTCTGGATTGTTGAGTTTTATTATAACTTAAATCATTGCTTATTTTTGCATTTATTTGTTTGTGATTTCTCAAAAAGAAAAACAAAGTATTTGTGATTTCAAAAAAGACAAAAAAATATATTGTACGACAAAATTTTCGGCAAAACAAATTTTATCAGAATTCAAATATCTTATATCAAATATATATATTTTTTAAGTCGTCATTACTTTTTATGCAATAAATTAATAGTTTTAGAAAGACTTTAGATAGTTACTGTATAATTATTATAATAAAATGAAAATCAAAATCCATAAACATTTATCATATTATCTGTTACAACTTAAAAGCATTTGATTGTTCTTAGTATCGTTTGTATATGTATATATATATATATATATATATATATATTTATATTACAAATTTAAAATTTTTTCGCCAAAACTAAACTTTATACTATCTTAATTTTCCATACTTACTTCAAATTATTAAATTAAAATCTTGTTTCTAGATCTAATCTGTTAATCTGTATGCAGACGATATAAATTCTTAATTTGCCTTAAAAAACATTATTCCAGTATGCGTAAATTTAAAAAGATGGCTCTAAATTAAAAATATTCTTAATTAAAGCTTTATTTCTTAATATTCCAAATAAAACTGATTTCTTCTATGTTTTTATCAACCCTTTTTAAGAAAGTCTTATTAAAT
This sequence comes from Maratus speculifer, assembly GCA_964019185.1. Lineage (NCBI taxonomy): Eukaryota > Metazoa > Arthropoda > Arachnida > Araneae > Salticidae > Maratus > Maratus speculifer. Next base: position 42,364,552 of record OZ025291.1, on the reverse strand, counting down.
TTATTCCAAAACCATACCTTTCAAAAAATATCATTATTTTATTTTATCTATTTATTTATTTTTCCGCCGTCAACCTTCGATAGTGTGCATATTAATAAATTCATTTCTTTTCTTTTTCTCTTAAAATTAATCATTTATAAAAGTCGTCTGCCTAAAAAATCCCGATTCAATTATAAATTGGTTAAATAATATATTTTTTAAATAAATTTATCGTTTGTAGAAAATAATGTCGTAGCTGGACAAGAATTCTGTTTACATAAAAGAATGATGGTTTGAGGTTACAGAATGTTCCAGAACTTTCTTTTAATTTAAAAAGGTGGAAGTCTCGAGATGAAAAAGAAGATTCTTGGGTTGCTTCTTGGATGAGGACGGCTCGCTGAAATAATGATGGAATTTTTGCAAAAGGAGCTTTTCCCTTCCTCATTATTACGAATTTAATAAATGAATTTACAGCAGCCCATGACTAATTATTGGATCTTCTACATTTATTTATTTATTTTGTTTTTTCCCTCGCTTGCCATGACTGTGTGTTTCTTTTTAACCAGTGGAAATAATTCGAGTTCTCCTTAAATCGTCACATATATATACAGGGTGTATCTAAACTCTTGGGCAAAACTTTAAGGGGTGATAGTACACATCAAGACAAACAATATTGAATGGGAAACTAAGGGTCCCTAACGCCTCCGAAGAAGATAGGCGCCATTAAATTTTAGGGTCCGAAATTTTAAATAAACATAAAAAACGGAAAAATTCGTTGATTGATTTGAGACTTTCACTAAAATTATTCTTTATGTCAATATTTTCTTGAAAATAAGTTATAAAGATAATTTTTTTTTAAAAATGCCGATAAAATGCGTTTTAGACTTTAGAGTAACGAACAACTGTTTTCTGCCGTTATTTTTTTCATCTCATTAAATGTTTTTGGAAGCTTAGACTTAAACTTAAGTTTTGAGCTCTAAATCTAATCGTTGGAAGTGGTTAAGTAGCGCAAACTGAACTGTGTTTAGAGGTTCAAATTTCAAATGATAATAAAAAACGGAAAAATCGGTGGATTCATTTGCTGTTTTCGCTAAAACTATTCTTTAAATCGGTATTTTTTTTATTTTTTTGAAAATAAATTATCAAGATAAATTTTTTAAAATTCCGATAGCGGGCGTTTTAGACTTTGGAGTAACGAACAACTATTTTTCACGGTAATTTTTTTTGCATCTCATTAAATCTTTTTGAAGACATAAACTTAAATTTTGAGCTCAAAATCTGAATCACAGGGAGTTGTTAAATAGCGCAAACTGAACTGTGTTACTTTTGTTACTATGTTACTTTTTACGTAATCTAGAAAATAACGGTGGAACGATCAAAGGAATTTTAAGAAAATCTTGATAAGAACTAATATATGTAAAGTTGTAAAATATTTATGTCGAATGCGATTTTAACATTTAACACATTTTTCTATGTTTATTTAGTTTTCTGAACTCAGTTAATGTTTATATGGTGAGTAAGATTATCATTATGGAGATATATTTGCTATTTTAATTGCCTTGCTTTAATATATAATTTTCGCTTTGAAATATATTCAGATCTATATTTTTTAACACTTTTCAACATAGTTGAAAATTGTTTATGATCACAGTTTATTTGTTCATCACTCCTTTTGTCCCAGTTTAAACTTCCTTAAATATACTCGGATTGCCCTAATTTTATTGTATGTTGTTGATTTGTTATTTTTTGCATTGTATGTTGTCTAAAGTCCAATATTTATTGAAAGTGAAGTATTGTTGTTGAATTTCAGTTGATTTATAAGGTTCCCCGTTACATTACGGGTGATGGGAAAAAGTCGTTTCTAGTTCATTTTAATGAGCTTAGATAACACTGATAAACAAGGTTTCTGTTTCTATCTAAGTATGTTGTGACTTTTATATTTTAGGTGGTGCTGTGAAAGAATATGCCATTAAAAAGTTTCCATCATCCACAGATTTTTAAAAAATTCAAAATCCTGAAAATCTCAATTTTGTAGTATTTATTCAACACATACACCTTATGAAATTTATCATTTGGTATTTTAGTAATGACAAACTTTTAAATAAACATTTATAAAGCTTAAAATTAATATTTAAAACACTGAAAGTATCTATTGTTTATAAAGTTCCAGAAAAATATAGATTTTTTGTAAAAAGAAATGATATTAATACGAAATTTCATACTTTATGTGGCTGTAAATGTCTTATCTGTGGGTGCTCTCTTATAGGTCATTGTTCCGAGTTATATTGTCAATTTAAAGCAGACATTAAGCCACTTATATCATTACAATAGCGTAAATCATCTTTTCTTTTAAAAAATGTTGAATATTTCTTATATCAATCTCGATAAATACATATCTTTGTATAGTTTTTCAGGAGATTCCAACCTTGCAATCTTGATCAAGGAATTCTGAGTTTTTCTTTGATAAATTTAAGTCTCTCACAAGATCATTTAATTCTTTTTGAGTTATTAGGTGTGGTTCTTCATTTATGCTAGGAGATTAGTTCACATCAGATGTCGAGGAAGTTTCATTTTCACCGATTTCCATTTCTACTGCTACGTCATCATATGTGAAATTCTCTGGAGGTTTCGGTATTTTTAAATCATCATTATGTAACGCTGGTCACATTGCTGAATCTAAGTTCGTGTACTTAATTTTATGTTTACTTCTTGCAAAGAATCCTTTAATTTTTTTAATACATTAGTAGCAGTCAGTTATTTGATCCTTCGGCACGTGTCACATCATGGGTATAGCAAAGGACATACACTTTTTGTACCTTTCACCCACGTCCGGAGGTTTGTAGCACATTGTGAATAACAAGAACGAGGTGCTTATTTCTTATCTCGTTCAACTACTTTATATCCAAAGTACATATGATAGGCGCATCGATGCTTTTTCAAAGTTAGCTCCCCGCACACACAGCAAAAAGAATTGGGTTCATTAACGCATCCTCTAGACATGTTTTACATATTGTAGAGGAAGATTTGATAATTATAATCAAAATTCAATTAAAAAGTCTTATTAAACAAATAAATAGTAGCATATTCGCCCCGAAAGATAAGTTTCCACTGTCAGGGATTTGCGTTAAAGTCAAATACTGTGGGGGTGGCTAGAGCTGTCTGTTCAAGGTCGCTAACATAAAATTTATTAGGGGGACATCTGTTTCTACTCTCTTGCTGTATCTTCTATCGTTGTAATAAGAAAAAGGAATGTGTTGTGGGAATCAAATACATGAAAGAGAATAATATAATATAATTATAATGCCTATACGATGTCTACATACTCCAAAACGTATAAATGAAATTTCTCAAAAATGGAGGGTGATAGAAAATTTTTATAAACATATTCTTTTTCAGCAGCTCATACCCAATGTATATAGAGAAATCGAAAATTCGTTAAAATTTGTTTATCAGTGTAATTTTAAACATAATGAAATTAATAATTATTTATGAAGTACACGATAAAGTGCATTTTGTAGAATATGCGTGTTAAAAAATTTACTAGTTATGCATAGGGGGGCCATACGAAATATTTCCATTACATAATGGTATACGCGGAAGTGTTTACAGTATATTTTTAATCTGTTACATTATTTCAAATTGAAAAAAAATCATGTACAGTACTAACGGTTACTACAAGATAGTTATTTTATCGCAAATATTTTATTGCTCATTTACAAGGGCATGCAAAGGATTCGTATAGATTAGTGCATTTGAATTACACTGCACCTTCTTGAAATGGAATTTAGTACGGTCAAAAAAGGACTACTTACAGCGATATAGCACAATACAAACTATTCTCAGAAATATTTAAAGAATTTGAAATAAGATTACAATTTAAAGCTTAACTAGGCTTCGTCTACGGTATTCTTAGTACCGCGTGTGAATCACTGGGCAGGGTATACCGTACTCTATATTCATTTTCCGGAAAGAGTTCATGAAGGCTTTAGTACCTTCTGTGTACATCAAAGTCACAGTTATCTGAAAACGGCCGTACTTAATGAGGTAGAAGAGGCATTTTCAAATAATGTACCAATTATCATTTACTGCGAAACCTAAGATTTTCGTCTAAAGCATGATTTTAGACGAAAATACATTACATCAAATTTAAAGATCAAAATGGGAATTTTTTGAAAATTTAATTGGGCTGTTTAATGATTTTGTGATACACAAAATATATTGCTAATAAAGAGGAGTATTTAGGCAATACCTCACAATATATTGACAAGCTGCTACTAACAAAAACTAGAATTTTACAATGTTGTCTATTTGTTATATATACTGGAAATACTATTTACTTGTGGTATGCGCATTTAAATAATTTTTTGCTTAATATATGGTGTGTATAAAAGGTATAAGTCATTACACAAGCTATCCCAAAAGATTTCGCTAGCACTGCACATTATCAGCGTGAATGGCTTAAAGGCAACTTTTAATTAATTTTTATGTTGTTTCAAATTGAATTATATTTAGTATATTAAGAAATATATATAACATATCATATTAATAAAGCCATATATAGATTCACAAAAAAACAGGATATATAATAACTTAAAGATGATAATGTTTTTAGGCGTGACTTTATTAAAACTGAATTAAAACCTTAGATGCAGTGCACATAAAAACTTGTTGGTAGTATACAGAGCTCTACAAAAGTTTTTTTTTATTGATAGAAACTTTTGAATGTGACTTTTCAATGTATTATGGATTTTCTTATTAAACTAAATTTTAGCATGTGTAGTAGCTATGAACAAATAGTAGATGAAATACAGAGCTGAAGAAAATAGCTGGTATCCTTTTCCACTATGGATTGTAAATGTTGAAACCTGAAATTTAAATCTGTTATGAGTTTAGTAAATTAATTACATAATTATTTTTTTTTCTTATTTCATTCTTTCTTTTTTCTTTCTTTTTTAAAACCTTAGGTTTAGGTAAAGAATTTAGGAATCATAAGAAAGTGCTTAAAAATCTTCTTGATGCATGATTTTCCCTTTTTTTTTTCTTTTCACTAAATTTTTAAAACATAATGTTATAAATTAGAATAAGTAACAGTTATTTATTTACAACTTAAATACATATTTTAGTCATAAAATCTATTCTGTATATTATATAGTATTTTTGATGTCAACATTTCTTTACACATTCAAAAAGCACAACGAAACGTTGTTTCCTTTATTTTAAATGCAGTTATTTAAACATAATCGAAGAAACTTATCAGCAAACAATATCAAAAATTGTAGTTAAAAATTCTAGCACTGTTTCACTGATCATATACAATATTTTTGATGTATATATTCATTTTTCTACACAAATGCAAAAGAACCCGACTACAAATGAGATATCATACGAAAGAACTTTTAGCTTTAAACAAATATATATTGTTGAATGCTTTTTTTTAATTTTTTTCTGCAGCACTGCGTACATTTTTGTTTCGAATGCACAATTTCCTTTATCGTTGTCATACTTAGAGTTTAATTATAAAACGTGTATCATACAGGGCAACGCAATTTCAACAATTCAAATTTATTGACAGTATTGTTCTTTAACTCTTTTATGCTGTTATGATATTTAGTATTTTATTCACTACATATTATATACAAACATGTTAAAACTGAATTCAGAATGATTTATTGTAACGCACATTCAGCCATTATCTCTCAAAAAATGATAATGCACCTGAATTATTTTTTAAGTCCTGAAAAAATAAGTCAATGTTTTACAGAGGGCATTTTATTGTTTTCTTGAATAACGTTATTATTTTCATAATATTTAAATATATTAACGGCATTAAAGCACCGTTATAATATATAAAAATCATCACTGTTGTTTAAATAATTGTAAAGCATGCGTTGTGTGCCTCTGTAAATGAACAATACACTATATGGACATTAATGGCCAGACACTTTCAATTTTACATATTTTGTCGAATATCTAAAAATGAACTTGACTGTTTCTTCTGCACATTTAGGATTTAAAAGAACAGATTTTTTCTCATATTTATCAGCGTCGATTTGGAAAGTAGGAGAATTATGAAGCCAAAAAGCAATATATATTATTATATTTTGGATCCCCCTTTAAATTAAAGTACACAAAATGATCTGTAACTGTAAAATGCAAATTCATGGAGGTATTGCAATTGTTTTTAAATAAAAAAAAAACTCTGGCATGTTTTCAGCTTATACCAGCTTATACACTGGGTTTTCAACCAAATTTAATGCCAATTTTAGAAATATTAGAAAATTGTAATCAAAATAATATAATGAAATATAAATAAATTATTTTTTTATGAAATATGATGTATGATATGATTCTTATATGCGCATGTGCGAACGATAGAAATATTCTCTTTTTAGTTCGTAATCACATAAATACGTAACTCCTACAGTCTTCTTTTAGTTCGCCCGTCCATCTAGCAGTCAGTCCGTCTGTTCGTCCGCATATAACAACGCAAAAACTACCCAATCGAATCTTTTGAAATTTAAAATAGATAATTTTTGAACAATTTTCTAGAGTCATTTAATTTTTTTTGAAAATCGAATGCGTAATTCAATTACAGGGACAAAAAAATGTTGTGTTACATTACTGTCAAACTGAAAAATTAGCTTCATGACATAACATTTCGAACATAATAAAACTGATATGCATCTATGAAATATATGCTAAACTGTGCATTCTGTGCTATGTGCGATCCAAATAATATTTTTTATTAATTTATAGAGCCATACAAAAGTATACTATTACACCTAGAGCTGAATAATTTTAAAATTTCATTATAATATGAGCGCATAAAATTTTCTGAATATGACGAGCAATTTATAACTTGTTACAGGTAATATAACAGCCAACTCTATATAGCAACACATTAATGAAACAAAATCTGTCATATAGCGTGAAAATTCAAGAAGATTTTGTCGATAGAGTAAGATGACTTTTAGTGACTTATTTCTCTTGATGACTTATCCTAGATGACTTATTCTCTCACAGCAGTTGAAGGATAAGAGATTTTTCTCAAAATATCATTTTTATTAAGTGACATATAGGAACAAAATAGTATCTAGTAAATATTAATGATTAGATTTGGAACAAATGCTCTGATTTATATATTTTTTCATCATAGACTAGATTCGATATTTTAGTTATCCAAGAAAAACTAAAACATAAACAAAAAATAAGAAAAAATAAATAAAAATATAAAACTGACAATTGGTAGACAAAACACAATTTCTGTTAGACAAATTTATTGTAGAATATGAAATTCACCATTTTTTTTCTTTTTTAGTTAACATGGCATATTCAAAAATATACTCTCTTAAAACGAAAGAGTGGATTTGGCTGCTCAAGAAAGAGTTATAATTTATTGGATCGTGAATGAGTTGATTTTTAACCGATTCAGTCATATTGGTTTGATTTTTTCTCTTTCTAATCCACTCATACAGCTTTAAAACTAAACAACTCAACTCTATAATGAAACAGCTCTTTTTCCGCGCTGATTTTCGCCGCTGACTCGTCACGTGACCTTGCAAGATAAGATGGAGACTTCCGGCGTTCGCTAAACAATTTGCTGAAAATGCCTTTTTTACGAAGTAAGTAAGTTTTATATAAGTATTTTATTTTAATTATGCTTTCTTTTAATAACTTTCCCTTCTCTTTTTAACAGACTAAAATTCATAACAGTATCATACCTTGAAATTAAAATGTCGTGTCACACGGTAATATTGAGGATGTGTTTAATGCATTTCTATATTAATAATTGGTGTTACAGTGCTGCTACAAAACTTTCGTGCTTTAATAAAATAAATTAGTATATTTAATCAGAGTAAAAATTGTTAATGCAATGTAAATATCTCGTTATTTAATTGCCTTGTATTAAAGTTTTGTAATTATTATATCTTTATTCATAGAAATTTATCAAAACATTGTATTTACGTCTTGTTTGCAGTGTCTTAGTAAAAACGTGCTCCGGATTACATTATACACATTTCTGAGATTTTTTTTTTTTTCATTCTTAATGTTGAACTTGTGTTACTGTTTTGTTTGGCAATGTTTCATACTGTTATTGGGCAAAATTATTGCATGCATGGTCTGTATTATAATAATCTGCTTAATATTTATAAGTTGTTACATAATGCATGCAGAAATAATAGTTTTCTTGTGCCTGCTTCCCAGGTAGCTTTAAATCTAAATGAGAATTTATAAATAAAACGAAAACAGTGGACAAAAGTTTGTCTTTCTATACTGGTAAATGCATGTATTATTTCCTAAATATTATGCAACGATACCAAAAAGCAAATCCTCTTTCTCTTTAGAAAATACCTTGTAATATCATCCCTTTCCCTTAACATTTTTTATGCATAGCCCAGTGGTAGAATTGATTTTAAAAAAAGTTACTGGTCCCAAAGACCAGTACGCATGAGAGTTTACTGGTCAGAAATAGTCATCAGTAACCCGCTACATAAAATTCTATAAAATACTTTTAACCGTCCCCCCCCCCCGCCTCTTCACACACACACACTCCTACTAGAATGTAAAATAAACCAAACTTCCTTTGCAGTTATACAAAATTTTTGGCATAATTAAATGGAAAATTACTATTTTATAAAAAAGTATGTAGTATGTAAACTAAAACTATAAAATTGTGTATTTTATTTCCGATCATTTATTTAACAGATAGTAAGGATTAATGCAATATTTTCTTATAATTATTTTTTCAAGTATTATTTTATGGTTTGTGTTTGGTACGGTTTTCTCAGGCAGGAAAATTTATTTACTTGTCAGAGATGAAGTGGGTGTGCAGTGGTGTAGCTAGGATGGGTGACATCCCGGGACAGATGTAAAAGGTGTCAACCCCCCCCCCTCCTCCTCCTTTCCAATCTGTCATATTTTTTCTACATTCTTATAAAAAATAACCTTACCATTCCTTATTTACCTTTTGTCCTTCTGCATAAAAAAAACCGCAGAAGTGAATCATCACTCGACCCATAGTCTGCACAAGTCAATGCCGTGCCTATACGTAGAAGAAAATTCTTTCTTTTAAAGTTTGCTTTTGTTACCCACTCGTTGAATAGGTTGGTTTTTGTTCCCTGGTGCGTATCTTATTTAGACACACCGTTCTGTATAAAACTTCACTTTAGCAAAGAAAAGAAAACTAGCTGTATTGCATCATGAGCTAAAAATCTCATTTTATTTCCTAATTAGTCTCCAAAATTTTATAAAATTGTATTTTTTATTTGCAAATAAAGATTTGGTGTCACCCTTTAGAGGATGACACCCGGGTAATTTCCCTAATCAAGAAGAATTTCTTTTACAGCTTGACTAAAATCTTAAAGATCAAGTTGTATGCAGTTCTGTGGCTCCATATTCAAAATCATCATGTATGTTATGACAGATTGTTTTAAAAAATAGGCATTTTTCTAAAATTAAAATATTTTATACTAAATAATTGATTATTAAAAACCTATTTTATCTTTGAAAAATTCCCAAGTTTTAAAAATTTTCTTTAAAGCATTAGATATGTTCACCAACACTACTAATTTCCATCCTATGAATATAAGCATGACCTGGACCCACTATATTTAATGCTTATTACCGAAATAAAGTGTTAAAAGTAGAAAACATTCATATCCAATAATTTCAAACCCTTAAATTATGTAGAAAAAATAAAAAATGTCATTAGATTTCTTTAAAAAAACCAATTGGTTTTTTTGAGAAAAAAACCATTTGGTTTAAACCATGGTTTAAACCATGGCTAAAACCAATTGGTATAAACCGTGCCAACCCTGCGTACCAACCAAAGAAATTTGCGATTCTTATGTGATGAAATTTTACATTTTCTCACAGTAAATTGACGATTTTTTCCTACGACATAAGCACAAAAATTTCAATTTTTTTCCAGTTGTAAATTGATGAAACTCGCGGGCCACAGGTTGTGCATCCTTATTTTAGTTTATTACTTATTTTAATATTTTATTATATTGTAAGCCTTTACAATAGTTTAGATTTCCTTGTTAGTTACATTCAAATTACTGTTTAAAAAATGTAAAGAAAATAATGACCAGAAATCCGCAAAATTCTAAAATCTGCAAAACCTCTGGTCCCAAGCTGTGCGGATTTGAGGAAGTCTACTGTAACAGCAGTATTACTAGCAAAGTGCCAAATTTTGACCTACTTGTGATATCCTTAAATTTGGCAGCAAAAATAATTTGCCATATATAAAAACAATTTAGTGAAATTTTCTATCTTTTAATGCATTTTTTTAAAAATGTACAGTATTGTGCATGTTATATTAATAAAACATGCCTTATTTTTTTTTTCATTTATATTTAATAATAATAATCTGGTTTATGTAAGTCTGTAATGTTTCAAACGATTTTTAACCGGCTTCCTGGTATGTTAGAATCATAAAAGTTGTACATAATGTTTTTGATGACAATATAGCATTAATACAGTTGCAATTATTAAATTTAATTCATTTTCATTCAGTTAACTCAATATTAGGTGTCACCCCCACAATTCATTGTGGTGTGTCATCGCTTTATTCTTGTGGCCTATAATCTGATAAAATATATGATTTAGAGGACCCTTGGGGGAGGAGATTAACCCTTTAAATTTACTTACCCAGTCAAAATATCAAATTCAGTTGGTAAAGATATATCAGCAATTTTTACATTTGTATATATAACATATAAAGCTAGGATTATTTTCAAGATGTAATAATATGCCTTGATTTTATTCACGAGAATAAATTTTGTTTTATTAGCAATGCCAAAAACAAGCTTCTTTGGAGGTTTAAAGGGGGGGGGGGTGAGATCGCTAGCAACCAGGCTGTAGTTTCAATTTATCCACAAAAGATCGCCATGACTAGAACTCACAACCAACTACATCCTGTCGATACTCTACTGAAAGCAAATAGTAGCTGAACAAAATCCATCAGATGTACAGAACTTACGACTAAAATGAACAAAGGAACGAAAAACTGACCAACTGAAAAATTAACCAACCATCAATTTGATCTTCTGCTTATAGGCTGGATCAAGTCTTCCGGAGAGGTCTAATCAGTCAGGATGTCGGACTCAGTCAGGGGTGCCCAGAGAGGGGTTTGATGACGCAAGATGCGTCCTATAACTTAGTTTGGGGGGGGGGGGGTTAATTTCAGAAAAAGTACATTTTGGGGGGGGAGGGGATTTTAAATTCTTAATATTTCTTGTTTTTACTGTTAAAAAAATATCTTTATTTTTAATATCATTTTTAATTTTTTTCAACATTTAATTTCCAGAAAAGTCCCTGTATTTTCTTTCTTTAAATTCTAGATAAGGGTAATAAGAACTCATTCTGCTATACTCAACTCGCTATCTTTGTAAATTTTGATTCTTAAATTTCACTTTTAAATTTTTTCAACATTGAATTTCCAGAAATGTTTCTGTATTTTTTTTCTTTAAATTCTAGATAAGGGCAATAAGAACTCATTTCATTATGCTTAACTCACTATCTTTTGATGGTGCAGTAGGTTATAAGTAAAATATATTTTACAATTGATATTCTGTTTAGGGGGGGGGGGGGGGTCAATGTTAAAGTATGAAGATTTTTTTTTTGGGGGGGGGGTGGTCACCACTGGAGTCAGTAAACCTCTTAGTGAGATCATCAGCTTGTTCATTTAAGGGGATCCCCCGGTGTCCCAGAACACAGCACAAATGAATTTTAGGGGAGAGACCCGCAATGCCCCGATCTTATGCAACCAAATTAAAAAAAAATTCTTCCGATTGTGGAGATTACTGCACCTTTTAGTTCACTAAACTGGAAGGTTCATTGTGGGGTTAGATCTAGCTGTGCTGAACTTAGCCTTCGAGTTTTGGACCAGAGTGAGGAAAGAGTTAAAGTTTATCTCCATCAATGAGTGCAGCTTGTTGTTATATCACGGCAGATCAACGGCCAATTATAAAGGGGACGACAAGGAGGAGAGGGGTGGGATTAATAGTGACAGAAATGTCAGTCCGGAAGTGACCGTTGTCAAATAAATCTTCATCCACACGCAGCGTGGATCTTTATAACTAATATTTTAATTACTAATAATAAACATTTGAAAGTAGTCTGATAAATAAAATATTCTTCTCCATAGCTATCCAAAAAATAAATTTCAAATACTTCTTGAGATTTTGTTTCTTGAATGACAATTTGAAGTCAACATTTTTGGTGATAGATTCAGCAGATAACTAACAGGGGGGGGGGAATCACTTATTAAAATGCTCTAAGTAGCATCCAATCTTTGAAAACTCTCTTATTCGACTTCATATTTTGATTTTAATGCTTAAGATAACCTCCCCAATTAAGATTGGGGATTTCTTTTACAGCTTGAAATCTTATGGATTGTGTTATGTTATTGCGTTAAATAATCTGCAGTTTTCAAAAAATTAAGATATTTTCTATTAAATATTGAATATTTTAAATCTATTTTATATTAGATCGATTCACATGTTTGAAGCTTTTTCTAAAGAGAAATAAATATATTCACCAATGCAGACTGATTTTAATCCTATACCCAAAAAGTGATCTAAACCTGCTACATCCAATGCTTATTGCTGATATAAAGTGTTAAAAATAGAAGTTATTTATATTCAATAATCTGACATACATAAATTATTAAGAAAAAGAGAAAATGTCATTAGATTTCTTCTGAATTTTTTTTTAGAAAAATACCAGTTGGTTTAAAACTAAACCGTTGCTTAAACCAAAAGGAGTAAAACAGTTGTTTAAACCATAGTTAAAACCAATTGGTTTAAACCGTGCCAACCCTGGTCTAATTGTTGTAGGTTCTATCTTGTATTATATAAATATGCAAATATATAGAAAAACAACTAAAAATCCACAAAAACCTGTATTGGTTGGGTATTTGCCAGCGCTGATACATTTTGAAAGTAGCAACAAAGGTGAATTTTCAACAATATTTTATAATGTTGCTTTAAGAACTTTCATTTTAAATTTGTTTTTAAAATGGTGATTTATTGTATCAGATGTAACACCATGATTTAAACAAGCAGATAAGTGTAATCGCACAGGATTTATTTATTCTATTTCCATTTTATTCAGGATTGGCTGAATTTTCAGTAGTGTAATATTTATAAAGCTAAAATTTTTAGTGTATGGTTCATTTTATGTTTAGACTATGGATGGGAAATTTTATAAAACATTTAATCTGAAAGCTGCAAAATATTTTAATATGTTCATAATCATTCCTTAACATTATATTTATTGCTATTTAACTTAATTTCAATATTTTCTTTTAACACAGGAAGATGGTGATTTCATGGAGGAGTAAAATTCTACTGTGAGTGAGGAGTCAAATTCAACAATCTTATTTAATCTCAAGGATTTTCAAGAAAGTGTCTATTTTGCCTAAGATTTTAAAAGTTGGACAAACCAGTGGACAGATTACAATATGCTCTTTATGTATTTAATGTTTAATGCAAATGGACTGTTATACCTATAAAGGTCCTGTTAAAGATGTTATTGAAACTTGTTTATCTGATGTTGGAAAGAATTGTTATCAATTAATGTTAGGTTTATTTTGTCCTTGCTAAATAAAATGTTTTTGTTGTTAAATAAAATTAGTTTTTTTTCTTTCTTGCAACATTCTAAATTGCACATTTGGCTCTACTTTTGACATAAACTGCTGCAGTCTTATACTTTTATATTTATTTAAAAGTTAGTTGATTTAAGAAACATTGAATAAAATCAAAAATTAAATCAAAAATTCTTTATGAAGAAGAAGTAAGTTATTCTTGAATATAAATTCAAGTTTTAACAAATGTTTTAAATGATATAAAGAATAATTGCACATGGTCAATAAATCCATTTCTCAGTTATTTCTGCATTTAACTTCATACAATAAAATAATTGTCCATAATCAAAATTTTAGCTATACAAGTTTTTTAATGACATTCCTCCACATTTCCCAATTGCAATGTGCTTATATAAATGCTATGGGTAACAATTATTTTATCTAAGATTTCAAAGCCATTTCAGATTTCAAACTAAACAATTAAAATATTTTTTTTTTAATTTAGTCAGTTTAAGAAATATGATTTTGATTGAGATTTAAATCGAGGAATAATTACAACAAGGTATCATGGGTTGATGTTTATCCATTTAAAATATTTTCAATTTCAATTATTTAAACACTGCACTGGCCATGTGTGGGAGGGAATACTTTTTTAAATTTAGGTTTTATGTTTTTTAATACTTTCTTTTTCAAAACTGGGTCTGAAACTCCTATTAATATTAAAAAAATAATAATTAACCAAAATTGCAAAAGTAAAAACTAACCCACTTACAGATCATCCTCAAATATTCTATGCCCCCCTCCCAAAAAAAAAGGTAAACATTTTAAAATCCAAACAAGATATTTGAAAATAACTTCTGCATAGGATTATCTAAACTCTTAAGGGGAACAATCAGCTTCTGACATTGTGGTGCTGAAGTTGAGTCGTTGGGCTGATATCAAGTTTATTTTTTCAATATTTTTTTAGTAAGATGCCTAAGATTGGTTTATTTGATTGAAATCGTAAATTTTTAATAAAAAAATAATTGTTATTTACAATTAAATCAGAAGCTAATGAAAAAATTAAAATTGTATATAAGCATATCTGAAGCTATAAGTATCATTGGAAAATATGTAAACTTGAAATTGCCCAAGAAAAGAAAGGAAAAATCCCATAAGCACCACAGCATCAGAAGCTGATATTCTGTTTAATGTTGTTCGGGTGCTGTTGTACATTTATGCAAATTTAGGCAGTTTGCATGAATAAGTGTTTTCAAATTTGCAATTTTGAGATCACCAGTATTTTTAATTTAATGAATATATGTACTTTTAAATTTAACAAAAGAAAATTCTGATGTTTAAAATTTCTGATTTGACAGAATAATAAAAAATTCATGTAAGCTCTATTTAATTTTGTATAACGATTCAATTGCCTTTTCCCCTAAATTGACATAGGAAACAGTTTCATTGAATTAGAAAGAAAAAAAATGTTTTTATGATTCATTAGAGAACTTTCAGTCATGTAAATTAGAATGTTTTAAGTCTTGTTAATTAAAGACTTGGAAGAAATATTGGAGAATCCATGTTACAGTTTTCCAATCTCTCTCTCTCTCTCTCTCTCTCTCTCTATATATATATATATATACCCTTGTAATGTCAATAAACAGAAATTTAAATCCGAAATGAGAATTTAAATGCAACACTTGAAAATGTGGCAATAATTCCATGTTATATTGAATTTCATTGATAAAAATTAATCGAGGATTACTGAATTTAGTTTTAAATGATGTGATTTTATTTAGACGATTTAGAAATCGCTTGAAGATTTTTGTAATTTTAAGCAATTTTGCTTTTCTTAAGAGTGAATTTATTCAATTCTACAAATTGAAGGAGTTTTGGATTAACTCTTAAATGAGTTGATTTTATTCATGTATGCATTGGTTACAAATCGCCTAAGTGCTACTGGATTAAATCAAAAATGACAACATTTCACTCCAACTTGAATTGATAACAAATCGCTCAAGTGCTACTGGATTTGCCTTAAATTATTTCACTTCACTCAAATACGAGTTGGCTGCAGCTAACTCAAGTGCTACTCGATTTAATCCTAAAGACTTCATTTCACTCAAGTATGATTTGGTTACAAATCGCTCAAGTGCTACGAGATTCAGTCTTAAATGACTTCATTTCACTCAAGTATGACTTTATTACAAATCACTCAAGTACTACTGGATTTAACCTTTATTGATTTGATTTCACTCAAGTATGAGTAAAAGAGAGATCACTCAATCATGAGTTGATTAAAAACAACTCATTCACTTGAGTTGTTTCAGCTCTTCTTGAGAAGGTTCCTTTCAACATGGGAAAAGAGTGGATTTCAGCTCAACTTGAGTTATTTCAGCTTTTTCGTTTTAAGAGAGTATAAACGTTATTGTTATATATATTTTTAAATACTACAAAAATAATACAAAATAATTCTGACGGGTTAATAACATCTGAAAGCCATTTTTAAAATAATTTAAAAAAATGGAAGTATAACGCTTATTTAATACAATTTTTAAATATTTGCAGAAATCTTCATCTAATTATAAGAACTAATTTATGTCAAACTGATTTATTTGAAATAAAAATGCCTTTTTTTCTCCCTTAAAAAGTACATTTCTTCCTAATGGTTTAAACTCGGGAGGGAATCAAGGTATAATATAAAAGAAAAAAATCATTGCGTTAAAATGATTTCTTTTGATATTTAAAGATTTTTTTTAAATTTATTCTCCAAAATTATTATATTTAATCACATTTTCATTAG
The DNA here is from genome assembly GCA_964019185.1 of Maratus speculifer. NCBI lineage: Eukaryota > Metazoa > Arthropoda > Arachnida > Araneae > Salticidae > Maratus > Maratus speculifer. The sequence goes on along the minus strand of OZ025291.1, from coordinate 42,348,197 downwards.
GAGATTAATTTTAATATTATGTTTTGCTGTTAACTATCTATATAAGAGGTTGTATACTATATAGGTTAGAATATTCATGAAATTCTTGTATATTTTCAGTAATATTTAATATTTAGAAAATGTAAAAAAAGACGCCAAATTATGTATTTCAACCTTTGTTTCACTGAGTGTTAGTGATTGCAAGATTTAACTATACACATCTTTAAATTAAAATTTGTAATTTTAATACTTTTTTGCAATTATTTTTAAAACACATAATTAATTTTACAGAAATATAAATATTAAGTTTTTAATCAACTCTTAATATCTTGAAAACTTTACATAATTTGGAAGAGTTTTACAAATGTCACGATGAAATGTGCAATAAATCGGATAGCTAGATAAATAAAAACTAATATCAAAAGAGATTTAATAAGCTGCATATCTGGGTATATGATTTATTTCCGAGATCATTAAAATTTCTTTGTATTGTTAAAGAAGTGAAATGTCAAACCACTTTTGTGAAAGAAATTGAAAGTTTATTTCCTGCTATTCTTAGTTTATTGCTTCCTGACATAACATCATTAGGCACAGTTTGGAATATAATGCAGATAAAATTATGATAGTGTTGTTTTTTTATTGAACATTTTAAAATGTAACAATCGAGTGATACAGTTTCAAAGAAGACTATGATATTGTAAAGATATTCTAAAAATAATTGGTATTTTAATACAGACATACAAATATTATATTAGACAATGAAATTAGACAATAAAACTATAATATTAGGCATACAAATTACAGTAGATTAATCTTTATGTATATATATATGTATATAGATAGATATATAGATATAGATATACGCTGATTGTGCATGCTAAAAAAATCACAGTTAGATAGTAAAATACTGAACCTTTATTTAAAAATAAGCCATATGTTTAAGAAATGTTGTTTTTAAAGAAATACTATGCTATAATGATGTTTAATTTTTTTAACACTTTCTCACAGCGAGGAAAAGTACTTACAACTTCCGATCGTTTGTCTATCTGTTTGAATATCGGTGTCTATCATTCTGTTTACATTTATATGTCTTTGATGTTAACTACTGGATGTTTCATATTAAAAAGAAAATATGTATAACGTAGAGATCGTTTAAAAGGGCATTCAAAACATTTCGTGTACATTAAATTTTCTGAAAAATAATTGCCCTCATGTATGCTACTGAAATTAACAGCTTATAAAATTTTCACAGTGACATGCATTATTATTTGTTTTCTATAAAAGTTGGAGTCCGTCCTATATAAACTATATGGTTATTAATGACGTACACTTCAATTTTAGACATATTGTTAAATATCTGAAAATATAACTCTGAGACTATTCTGAAATGTAAGGATTAAAAAGAACAGGTTAAACCTCATTTTATCAAAGACGAATTAATGAGTTGGACATTTTTTTTGGGGGGGGGAGGGGGAGGCACAAAAAAATCACAGGAAAATAATAATATTTAAAATCACAATTTAAATTAATCTGCGTGAAATAATCTGACGTTCAGAATACAAACTTGTAGATACAGTACAGCATATTTAATAATTTGTGTGAGAATATCACGCATATTCATGGATATATCGCGATTTATTTAAGAACTTAAAAAGAAAATTGGAATGTGTTTCGTTTATATCATGCAGGGTTTTGAAAATAAAATTAATGCCAGTTTAAGAAATTTTGTGGTCGAAACAATGCAGTGGAATTAAAATATAAATATATTAAATATTTTAGTAAATATGACCAGATGTATGAAAAAATTTTTATCTGCGCATTATTTTTTTTATATAAAAAAATATAATAAAAATGATTTGTTTTTATTTTTTATTTATTTTAATTAAATATTTATTGTAATTTAGTAATGTTATAATAAAAAAATAACCATTTATAAAAAAATGCAAATCATATGTAAAATTAACAAAAATACGTCACATGCATATAAAGATATATTATGATAAAATAGCGTATTGTCAATGTTGATGATTGCGGGCAATTGTTGTAGAATTGCAAATTCGACCTGTGCTGGTTCATTTTATTAATCTAATAATAATAATTATAATCTGTTCAATGTGTACTTGAACGCTCGCAATATCTTCGCGCTTAAAGCGGCATTGGCTAAATAAATTACTTTTAATTAGGTTATAAACTCATAAAAAAATTTGATTTAAAAGCCAATAGGTTCTAGCTAAATATTATTAAAAAATCTATGCATATCTCAGTTCATTTATTAATACTGTTCTTACCGTATTTACAATTCTATCGGATTGAGGGTTAATTTGCATGAAACTACAGGTGAATTATTATAGCGAATAATCTTCCTACAAAAACCATCGTCAAATTTTGTCAAATCGATAGAAAAAGTAAGTATTATAATGGGATGCATTTTTCCTGCCTGAAAAAATGACATAAGTTGTTGGAGGAACGAAGTTTAAAATGCACTGAACTTACCTTTAAGATTTTGACGATATTTATTAAATGACGATTTAGGAAATGAATAGAAATCAAAGTTTTTTACGGAATTACCGATCAAAACTTATCGTCATAAAAAGTCAAAGCTAATCTTTGCATTATCGTTAATGAGAAAAGAGGGAAGAAATTTTATGCAGGCTTTTAAAAAATGTTCATGCGGTGAAAACTAATTTTTAATTTTATAAACGCAAAAGTTTGAAATAAAAATAGGTTTAGTTTTTTTTTTTTGTTAAAACTTTCCAGCACAGTCGAAAAGGGTTTATTATTTCAGTTTGTCTATTTAGTTCTCTAACTCACATAAATATAGACAGATTGTCATGACATGGATGTATATTATTGGGGGTTTACTATGGCATATACTCGCTTTTAAAATTGATGTGTGTAGCATTTTCCGTTCCTATATAAAGCCACTCAATATATATCTCTTACATTATGGTATATCAGGAAAATCACTTGCTTGAATTTTAATAATATTACAGTAATTGGAACATAATTATATTAATGTGAATCAATTAAATTAATGTGCTTCACTGAGGGGTATTAATATTAAATATGGTGTGCATAGTACTTTATTAATAGAGACACATAAATGAATATGGCTATAGAAGAAAATACGCAATAAGGACAATAGAAGCGTGCGAACAATACTGCCGGAAGTGCTGTTATTAAGTTATATTAGGTTTTATTTGTGCTATGAGTTTTAAAATTCAACTAGTCTTACGTAGTTTGCATAAATGCTATTGAGCATACAAGATGTTGCAAGAAAGTTTTCAACAACATCCGTTAAATAGCGCAAATTGCTGGGCGGAATTTTTCATCTGCACTATGCGTTTAACTGAACAAACTTTTAGCATGCAATATAGTATGCATGCATTTTTGTGCATTGTATATAAAAAAGTGTATATTTTACTTGCTGTTTGCCGAAAAGCAGAAATCATGCTTTCGATTGCGTTATGCGTTTGCCAAATTGTTTGTTTAGATGTTATTTTTATTCTAGTATAATGCAATGCTTTATAATAATATTCTGAATATATTTAAAAAAAAGTTTCATAATCTATGCTGTACGCATGATTTTTTGTTATTTTCTATTTTAGAATTTTTATTACAAATTACTCATGCAGTATTGTTCTCAGTGTCATTTACTTTTCCTTAAAATTTATTGAATTGAGTGACTTAAAATTTTTCCTTAGAAAATATTCTTAAAAAGTTACTTTTAGGATAATGGAAAGTCATAATTACAGGGTAATATATAGGGTCATACCTTAAGAACACAAAAGCATGATTAAAAATGTGTGATACCGAGTACTTAATATTATTAAAGTAATACCATGTCATACCATTTATTGCTTCTACAGAAGACATGTTTACAATCACGCCGGTTTTGGGGATAATTTGAAATTAGGAGAGGTACACTGTTAATGGTGACACACTAATGGTGACACATTGCACCTTTTAGGGGTGAAAGGTTTGTCTCACTGGTGACACCCCTAAAGGAGCCAGAATGACACCTTTAATTAGGGTGAAAAGATGACACCCTTAATCCAGAGTGTCCAATAATAAAAAATTAAAAAATATACAAACCGACTTTTGGCCGTCGAAGGATTCGAACTCAAAATGTCTGATTACAAGCTCAGCGTTCTAACCGCTCGGCCATCGAGCTCACCTTCATTCACTCATAGCCATAGATTTTACTTGCCGTCACAGAAAACAGAAAGACACACGTCACAGCGCATGCGCATGGTTCCAGTCAACCGATGAGGTGGCACATTGCTGCCAATACGAAGTGTATGGCACTTTATTTAGCTCCAATCACCCAGTAAGAGACCTGTCGGCACTGCAACCACATATCCAAGCCCCTATGGCACCCTAGGGTTCCAAATGCCCCGGGTTCCAATGGACTCTAGGGCCTTTTCACCTCCGGGTCCCAAATGGCACCGGTTTGTCACCTTTACTTTTAACAGTGTAATTTATGCCAGTGAATAACTTTCCTAAAGAAGTTACGGAGAAACTTTGGGAAATCGTGATAACTGTTTAGCATTACAAGAAGCAAATGTTTTCTGTGAGAAAAATATGATTTAGACGATTCATATAAGTTGACATATAGAAAAAATGAATTATTTAAATATGTACTCTGAATGACTTTATTAAATAGCAATTAGAAAACATTAAAGTAACCGAAAGCTAAATGTAAAATAAAATTGTGTGCGCAGTTAAAATTATTACTTTTTTTAGTTTTTAAATAGAAATTTATATTTGCTAGTGTACCCTTTTATGTTACAAAACTAACTTTACAGAAATAATAAATATTTTTACGCAATTAAACAATTCGCCTTAAACAAAAACGTCTTTTTTTATGTAAATAGTTAATCAAAAACTTTAATAATAAACGTATTTATGAAAAATTTTTAATTTTAAAGAAAAAAAGTTTTTAGAAATATATTCTATAACTGGTTTGTTAAGAAGAAATTCTGAGTTATTTGTTTCTCACTTTAAAAAAAGAAATATTTGACGAAACTTTGTTTCTAGCATTTATCAGATTCTTGCTGCTTGCTTTCTTTAATTTAAAATCTCTCAGTGAAAGAAATATCCACATTCTGTTTTATTTTCCAAAATTTACAAGAAAATCAGAAGAAAAAAACTTTAAAAAATTTATCTAAAACATATAGAAAGAAATAAGTAGAACTGAAACTTCAGACAAAAGCACGGTGTGGATATTGAATTAAAAACATTTATGAATTTACTATTTGTATTCCAAAAATATTAAAAAGGGAAATTATACAATATGTAATATTTGAAAAAACGATTAAAAAGAAGTTTCAAAATCACTTATGTTGGATTCATTATTATAGTACATAATTAGAATTCAACGGAAAATCTTACATCAGTATTTACATAGTATAACGTTTTGTGATTTTCCTGAAAATGTCTTTAAAATATATTTTAAGGAATCTTTCACATTTTAAACTCGTATTTTCATTAACGTTTTATATATAAACATGAATTTTAGACTACTGATCGAACAGATTGTGCTTTTTAACGTAATAAAACTGGAATCTGACTTGTCTTTTATAGTATTTTTTGTGTATTGGTAAAATTAAAGCAATTCTTTTTTTTTACTCTATCAGTTATTGCACGCATGTTATCTTAAGAACGTATGTATGGATTGCTATAAAATTTGATATATGTAATAAGTATGTATGTATTTTCGAAATAATCTACTCTTAGGTTAGAATAATTTCACTGGCAATGTAAAATAATAATAATAATTTTGTAAAAAAAATCAGAACTTTATATTTTTTAGCGAATCAAAATTTTCATAACTAAAAATTTTATCACCATAAATGCTTAAACGTAGATCACTTTAAACACACACATCTGCTTATTATGTACACCTAATTTTGTAAGAATCCAAACATGCGTTTTCACGATATCGTGCACACAATGACTTATGGAATAATAAAAAATAATTCTTTAAATTTCAACATTACACCAATTCTATAAATAGCTAATTAAATACTAATGGTAGCATTTTATGAAGCAATATCTGTTTAATCAATATTCAAAATCTCATGCTTATACATTAAAAGGATTTGAAGGTAGGCAAATTCAAACTTTGAATTTTTTCGGTAAATTTCATTGCATTTAAAAGGCATAAGACACTTTAACTTAATAAAACATCTCGGCTAGTGTAACAATGGATAAATTAACACATTCAGAATCCTTAATTGTTCATTCAGCTTTAAGTTTCACTGCACTAGAAACATTATTCAAATAAGTATAATTTTACTGATATAAAACAATTATTAAACCTCGAGTCATGATTAATAATATCAAGCCTTATAATCAGGAATGTAGTGGAGGGTATACGCGGGTACACGTCGTATACCTTCTGCATTTTTTAAGGAACACCGTTTATCTTCTGTTTCTCAAGAAAATTATAGTATGCACACTCTAGGGTATACCCTTTGACTTGAGCTCATGCTCTCTGCTTAGAGCGTATAACCTCTGTTTTTTCTACGGCTATACTACAACTGCTTATAAACGTATACATAATTATAATTAATATAAACTAAATCTCCCTAAAGCGACCATATTCCGTTCCAATAAAAAACGGTTGATCCTAAAGGTTGTCTTTTAATGGAGGTCATGATTAAATCTAGATTTTAAAGGTAAAAGGCTGAAAAAGGTAACAATTAATGTTACTTAAAGCTATTTTTCACATTAAGAAAAAAAATTAGAAATTAAGTATCGACACAAAAATAATTATATAAGTTAATTACTGCAAAGTAGAAAAATGAATATATTGACGTTTGTTTTGATTTCACAGTTTACAAGATATTTATTTAGTACCGAATTGAGTTAAAAATATCCATAGAATTCCAAAAATAATGATAACAATAACTCACAGTTTCTGTTACCACTGTACCGTTATACCGCTGTGCCGTCTCATATCTAATTGAAATTTCAATGAAATGCAAAGTCATAAAAAATCGAAGAGTGGGAAAAATATTATTAGAAGTATCTTGGCAACTGATAATCCGATTAACTTCATTCTTTATGAAAAATATATGCTTTTTTATTTTTTTTTATATTCAATCCTTAAAACAAACAATTTCGGAAGTTTTCATCTAACGTTCAAGAGTCCGCAATAAATTGTTCGCATAACCGAAATTTCTGGTATTCAATAGGCTCCTTTGCATTATTCCATACTAAATACGCATGAAATTTCGAGTATCTACATCAGTTTTTTTTAGGAGATAGAGTATTTACAGCCATACAGACAGTATGGCATTTTTTTTCTTTCTAAAAATATGTTTTTCGGAATTTGCAATGTCTAAACCCGGTAAATCCGTCAATTTCTTTTTGATTTTTCAAACGATTACAAGATTTATTCCATACTAAATATGATGTGTAAATAAAAGAAAATCAAAATCATGTGAGGTTAACTGCAAGAAATAGAGTGTTTTTTGCTGCCCTGTTTCCCCGCCAACCCCGCGGTTGTTCTTCATTTACATCTCACATTACATCTGCTACTTTTAGTATTTTAGAATGTGGTTTTATTGATCGTAAATTTTAAAAATATGCATCATTTATACATTCGTTGAACGTGAAATTTATTTATATAAACAAGTTGTAACATTTGCAAGAAGCTATATCAGTACCATGCATGAATCTCAGCTTGAACACTTATTCTGGTGGCAGTAACGATCTTTGTTAATTCCTTATTATTTATCGTTAACATTTCTGTGAAATTTAAAATATAGGAAAAATACTGTTTTTCATAGAAGGAAGGTCGTCATTAATAGTTTATTCAAAATATATTGTTGTATTTAATGAAAGGAACATGTAACTGCAGAAATTATTTCTTAAGATCATAGAGAAAGTCCTAATATATCAATTCAAAACGCTCTGAAATCATAAATTCTGGATAAATATCATTTAAACTTCATTTTAATATGGTATATGAATCTATTCATGTAAATTACTTCAGGAAATCTCCTAAAAGCATCAAGACGTTAAACGGATTCAATATAATCACTATTAGATCTATAAATAAAACCGTGAGGTAAATGCGTAAAATGTTCTAAATTAAACCTAATTAGAAAAAATGCCCCCATTCACCGGTTTTAGGTTTGGTAGATAATAGATGAAACAGACGTTCAAGGGATTGAGGTGAATAAAATTTTCAACTTTAAAAAAAAAAAGAAAAAGGGAACAGTTGTTTCTGTTTGTTTGACAATTTGTGATGCTTAATCTTGAACAATGCGCTTTTTCATGACTTTTCTTTGCACTATTTTTCATGATTCCTTTTTTACTGAATAAAACCCATAGTGAAAAGTAATGGTATACTTAAAAGATTCACATCAAATAGACATGATACTAATCGAAAATGAAACGAAAATCAGCATAAAATGATATGACAACAAACAACTCTAAAATATCTAAATAAAAAATACGCATTCTCTGTTAAAGTGTTGAGTTGTGCAGTAGCTATTCAATAAAAAAAAATATTTTTCTACAATTGAGCATTTAAAAAAAAAAATAATTCATCCTGTTGCTATGATAACAGACGATAAAAAGATATGTTTATAATAAGGATGTACAATAAAAAGTTTTGCTAATGTTTGTGATAGAATGTTTTTTTAGGTTTGTGAAAAAGGTTATAAGTACGTGCCATTAAATAATCTTTAATTATCAGCATGCGAGGTAAAAGAATTAAATATTGCACCGGGGTGTACGTAATATGTATATCTTACATTGCATTAAACGTTTAGAACTGGTTATAACTCGAGCGATTATCGGTTGAACGTAAAAAAAAATTAATTTAACAAATTACAAGAATTACATGAAAATGGATTATCTTCAAAGACTAAAATTTAAAACAAATAAATTCTGCATAAAAAAAAAAAAATATGATGATTAAAGCGAGGTTTCCGTAAAAAGAGAGTTATATACTACGTACGCCATGGATTAAACAATCGTATTACTGCACCAAAAATAAACAAATTTTAAATGAAATTTCAGTTTTACAATTTTTGGTACTGAAATTTTTAAACTACTAAACATTGCATATTTTAAAATTTTACACAATTCCATAGGGGAAAATGTACTTTTAAATCTAATTTGTTTGAAAGGTATATCTCAATTTGTTTTTTAGTTATTAATTTTCTTGTAGATTTTAATACTTTAGATTTTTTTAGCAACATGAGAATGTTAGATAAGTCTCAGATATATCTATTCTTGTCCGAGAACAACAAGCATTTCCCAAATGATTAAAAAGGGTAAAAATTCGCCAAAAATATATTAAAAAAATCTATTTAATTTTTTTTAATTTTCGACCCCAAACAATCATGGGCCCTCTACCAAGAATCCGTGTGCCCAATTTCGTAGCCCTGCTTCCTGAGACTTCTGAGTTTTTGAGCGTACATAAATACGCACACACGTTTTAATAAAGTAGATATCTATTTTTTTTTCAATTGGTTCAACTGTTAGGTCATTAGGGGTTCCTATATGGGTTTTTTTTTCATGACCACCCTCTTTTTTTAACGTACCCTCTATTTTAATTTACGCACTCTCTACTTTCATTCTGATAAACAAGACCTTTCACAAGTAAACTTCACAAAAATATTGAAATCTATAATTTTAGTTATTTTTCAAGATAGTCTTCCATTTTGTTTATTAATAAAACTTTCACCTTTATAGCTTCTTCTAAGAATTAAAATAAAATTATATTACTATCTTATATTTAAACAGATATTTCAAAAGAACAAGTTATACTTCAATTTATCCTGATTTTTAAAAACAATGTCTTATTTTTTTTTCTTAGTGAAAAATCTATACACACAAAAAAAACCTTTATCGGCTCTCAATAAAATAAAATAAAATAAAATAAAATAAAAATAAAAAATGGGGGGATTTTTTTCTTAGTAAACACTTTTTAAATCCTGTACATATGAGGACTTCAGAAGACAAAGAGCACAAGTGACAAAAAATTCGATTTGAAGTAAATTCATCAAAATCATAATCTTGCTTAAATGTTTGTGAAAATACATACGAATCAACTTGCAAAAATCTAAATCTGAGTCTGTTGAAACACTCCGCATTAAATTCAATCGGCAAAAAGAAAATTATTTAGCCGACCCCCTTCCTTCTAAAAAGATCCCTCAAAAAAGAAATTTGAGGTAGTATTTTTTTTTAACGTTTTTGAGGTATCAGTTATTCAGAAATATTATTTTATTTATGTGACAAAAAGTACAGAATAGTCCATTTTTCTGTAACAAAAGATAACTGTGAATTAATTTTGATAATTACATAAAGGAATGAATTAATTTCCATTCATAGTGGTTTTAAGTATTATTACAGTTTAAAATATTTTGAGTTGGTTTAAAACATGTCATATTGCAGGATGCCTTAAATGGAATTTTCAGTTTGTAATCTGGCACAGCGAGATATGTGTACTGTAATACTATATGCAATTTTTTTTTTCATTTATAATTGGTATTTTTGTTGAGTTTTGATATTTTTATACAATCTGTATCTATTTTTAAGTATATGTAATTTCATGACTATTTCTTCGAAATATTGTGCATGATAATTTCGATATTTTCAGCCATGTTGTAAATGTAGTTTTTAACCATTATAAACTTTGTCGTTCTGTTTCTAAAGAACTTTCGCTCGTTCAATGGTTTTTTTGTCCCCCTCCCTTTCTTTCTTCCCAACCACTAAAGAAAATATTTTCCAAGCTTTATATTTAAAACTAAGCGTCTAAATGTGCAATTAAAAATTATGTAGGATAATATTTACTTAAAACAGCTATCGAAAGTTAAGCAGTGTAAATTAAATAACAAGTTATTTACAGGTACTTAGACATTTCTTTGTTTTGTTTACTTTCTTTAATTTAAACTCCACAACATGTAAAGACGTACATTTCACTGGCCCCGCCCCATAATGATTTTAAAATTTCAACTACACCATTCGTTTGTGCTACGTTTGTGCTGGTTTGTGCCGCAAAAATTTTCGTTTGTGCCACTACCGTTCGACCGTTATAACGAGCACAATGGGGCGGGGCCAGTGAAACGGCAGCCCCGCCCCATCAACGGAATCAAATATTTATTACTGCATTCGTTTGTGCTACGTTTGTGCTGTTTTGTGCCGCAAAAAGTTTCATTTGTGCCACTTCCTTTCACTCGTTATAACGAATTTTTTAGTTCAAGGTCACGTAAAGAAAATCAATTATAAAAACCATAAATAGAAACGTATCAAGAAATGAAATGTGCATTTCTTTAGTTTCATGTAAATGTCGGTTTATGCCGCAAAAAATTTTGTTTGTGCCACTTTCGTTCCCTCGATATAACGAATTTTGCACATTTTCAACAGAGGGCGACCATTTCAGTGGCCCCGCCCCATCAACGAAATCAAAATTTTATAACTGCATTCATTTGTGCTACGTTTGTGCTGGTTTGTGCCGCAAAAAGTTTCGTTTGTGCCACTTTCGTTCACTCGTTATAACGAATTTTTGTAGTTCAAGGTCACGTAACGAAAATCAATTATAAAAACCATAAATAGAAACGTATCAAGAAATGAAATATGTATTTCTTTAGTTTCATGTAAATGTCGGTTTGTGCCGCAAAAAATTTTGTTTGTGCCACTTTCGTTCCCTCGATATAACGAATTTTGCACATTTTCAACAGAGGGCGACCATTTCAGTGGCCCCGCCCCATCAACGAAATCAAAATTTTATAACTGCCATCGTTTGTGCTACGTTTGTGCTGGTTTGTGCCGCAAAAAGTTTCGTTTGTGCCGCTTCCGTTCACTCGTTATAACGAATTTTTGTAGTTCAAGGTTACGTAAAGAAAATCAATTATAAAAACCATAAATAAAAACGTGTCAATAAATGAAATGTGTATTGCTTTAGTTTCATGTATATGTCGGTTTGTGCCGCAAAAAATTTTGTTTGTGCCACTTTCGTTCCCTCGATATAACGAATTTTGCACATTTTCAACAGAGGGCGACCATTTCAGTGGCCCCGCCCCATCAACGAAATCAAAATTTTATGACTGCATTCGTTTGTTCTACGTTTGTGCTGGTTTGTGCCGCAAAAAGTTTCGTTTGTGCCTCTTCCGTTCACTCATTATAACGAATTTTTGTAGTTTAAGGTCACGTAAAGGAAATCAATTATAAAAACCATAAATAGAAACGTATCAAGAAATGAAATGTGTATTGCTTTAGTTTCATGTATATGTCGGTTTGTGCCGCAAAAAATTTTGTTTGTGCCACTTTCGTTCCCTCGATATAACGAATTTTGCACATTTTCAACAGAGGGCGACCATTTCAGTGGCCCCGCCCCATCAACGAAATCAAAATTTTATAACTGCCATCGTTTGTGCTACGTTTTTTTTTTAAATATATATTACTGTTTAGATGTATATACATTATTTATTTTGTAAATATTATCAAAATGTGAATTCTTTTTTCCTGAACGTATCGTCTATACTCTTTTGCTCTATTCAACAAATCACCCATTATTTAGATCAAAAGTATTTTTTATATCCATGTGTCTGAGATACATTTTATAATTTATAATTTACAAATTCACATTTCAGTTTAAATGTAATATACATTATGCATACATTTTGTAAGCACTATTCACAGCTGCCAAATTTTACAAATTCTTCCTACCGCTAAATTTAAATAGCAAAATTTATCATTTGTAATCGACGGACTCTGCGATTCAATAAGTTAAAAATTTCTTTTAAATTTTAGTGGTATGAAGAACGTGTAAAAGTTGGCAGATTTGCTATTAGAATGAAAAAATTTTTTCACTTGATAAAATTCCATACATTCATGTTTATGACTTTCTTTATCGAAAAAAAGAGCAGTTTCATATTAAAAAGCTTGTTTTAGATATGCATATAGAATTTTTTATCATCATTTTTAAAATACATCCGATTTTACAATAAAAAAAATTATATGCATTTATCAAAGATATACTTTATTACAGTCATATTAAAAACAATTGAGAATGAATGTTTTAGAATAATGATTTGAGAAAAATAAAATTAAAACATGTGAATGAATACTTTTGTGCATATATTTTGTATTCTGAGGATGGTTACAAAAAGAGCAGGAAAGCGGTTTTGCCATTAGTAAAGAGAAAGATAAATATATACCCTATTTCACGAGGCAGAATCCTTGATGAATTTAGATAAAAGTTAATTTGCTTTTAAAAGTGGGGAAAATACAAAATTTAAAATTTTAGCTAAGAAAATAATTCGGGCGTTAATGGGTTAATTATCTTTAATAGCCCTTATTGTGCTAATACCCATCTAGAGCGGAGAAAGAATGGCCTTATTCATAGAGAAAAAAAAATTCTACGAAAAATATTCATTATTTATAGCGAATATACGTTTTATACTCACTACTACTTGTGTTCATTATAATATTTTATTCATTCTAAATAATCTAAAATCAGTGTTGAATTATTTTGTTTATTTTAACAAAAAACTATCAAAACGATCATAATGCTGGGGGTCTTATTGTCTTAGGTAGTGTACATTCTTGATTTTGTATGGTTCTTATATGAAAATTTATCCAGATAAACTTATAGTATAGGCTATTCACTGCCTTAAGTAGCGTATATCGAGTATGGGAAGCACGCTTCGGTCTGTTTTGATATTTTTATATTTTAAAATATAAAATCGGTGTTGTCTACGACCGAGAGATAAAAACCTCAAATGTACCTAAAATCAGCGGCGAATGAGTTTATGTATTTAAACGAAAATCTTTCCAAATAAATCAATTATGAGGCCTCTCTGCCATCGGTGATTAAAAAGTATTTTCTTTCACCCTTTTTTAACTGCGGTCATTTAATTTTTTAAGTGTTCTTACTATCCAAACTTAATTATTTTAACTGTTATAATATTTTCGTAGCCTGTGTATATAATATTAAAATTTAGTTGTAAAGTGTAGTGTTTTCTCCTCCATTTTTTCAAGTCGAAATCCCTTAAAAACCTTTTATTTTCAAAAGGATTATTATATATTTAAATCTCCTTATTTGTGAATTAAATTTTATGAAAAATTAAAGGTAAAATTTAGCATTAGTTCAAAGTGCTAATTTTTTAGAGTAAAATTGTAAAAGTAAGTTTATATTATAAGTTATATTATGTTTTTTCTCCAAAACAGATTATTTTCCGCATAAATCTCATATTTTATGAACTAAATATATATTAGATTATTGGCTAGAAGGTTAGTATATTGTACTAACATTTCTGTACAATTGTATAAAATTCATTTTTTAATTAAAATATGCATAATGTTGATTGTACGAGACAAGCTCAGAATAAACGAAATTCATCAAAAGTAACAGCTTGTAAATGAAACATACTGCCCCATTGGAAAGAAAAAAATGAACTTTCGTGTGATTTGATATTTTCTTTTTATATATTTTGATTCCCCGAGTCGATGAGCAATTTTGAATTATGCTGAAAAAAGAAATGAAGTGAAGACATTGGATACATATAAAGTAATATACATACAGTCGAACCTCGTTAACATGAACTTCAAGTGGAATGAAAATATTTTTTATGCTAACAGCACTTCACGTTATCCGTATTAAATTTTTGTATTCGTTTTTACAGGAAATTGTGAAAAGAATTTCATGCTAAAAGTAATCCACGTTAAGTGTGTTCATGTTAACGAGGTTTCACTAATTATATATATATATATAGTAGTTATTATCTGAACTTGTTAAAATGTTTATGAATTATTGTGAATTATCGGTATTTAATGACAAAAACCTTTTCAACAAGACGTTAAAATAACACATTAATAAAAATTGGTTCTTAGATTGAACACTTTCAAATTCATAAAAAATTTAAATAAAACTGTTTTGCTGTTTGTGTTATATATATATATGTATATATATATATATATATATATATATATATATATATAATTCTACTCTTTTTTTTTAAATTGAGTCTTTTAACAGGATAATAATACAGTAAAACATCCGAATAGGGGACACACGAGACCGGAATTTCTGTCCCTTAAATATAGGTGTCCCTTATTTGGAATTTTTTTTAATTAATAGTTTAGAAAAGATATATAAAAAACAAGCATTAAAGATGAAGTTTAATGTACCCTAAGGCTATTAATTACGTTAACCCTCTGGATCCCAAATCGCCCGAGATATTTTGGGATATTTTAATTCGTAAATACTAATTCCAACCAGAAAATTAAAATAGCAATATTTCATGATAAAAAACATATAAAATAGCATACATTTAATTCGTAACAAACATTCCGGATTAAAAAAAAATAATAATAAAATAAATAAATAAAAAAATAAAAAACCCGAAATTAAGCTATTGAAATTTTCTGGTGTAAAATCAGATTTTCTGAACTACATAATTTCTAGAACGCGTTCTATCATGGGAATTAAAGGGTTTATCAGATACAAAAGAAGAAGAGAATTAATTAATTTAAGTTTTAAATCAATTACTACACTAAATGATTTCTAGAATTACTGATTTATGATTTTTATGTAAGTATTTGCATACATGCAAAAATTACAATAACATTTAAAAGAATATTACTTAAAGTACTAATCGATCAAAAGTGAATGTTTTTCAGATTTAAATTTTTCACTACAAACCTCTCAAGTGTTCATTTACCATACTTAACTAGTTTAGTCTTTCATTATCAGCAGCATTTACGAAAAAAATTAATCAACAGTTTTATCTGTCTTAAAGCATCTGTTAAGTTCTTTATCTCACAAATTTCATTTCTTCTTCTCTTTTAGAGCCATCCTCACAATTTTCAGGAATAGGGATAAACACATTGATATCTTTATTTGAATTATGGGCGAATAAATGCTCTTGAATTGTGTTGCATGCCTCTGTATCAACATGACTGCCTGTCTTAATGATAATTTCACAAAAATCTGTATTTTAATTTTCATCATAAACTACTTCCTAATCTAAAAAGTAATAACCAGCTTCTTGAATTTCATTTTCAGGTGTCCCTTATTCAGAAGTAAATTCATTACAGGCCCCATACTAAGGGACTGGGACCAGAACTTTTGTCCCTTAAATAGAGGTGTCCCTTATTTGGAGGTTTCACTGTAATAATAAATAGTTGTTATTTGCAGAATTCTCTGAATTTTTTTTCATATGTAAAAATAATGGTTTCGAAATATTCGCGAAACTTTATTTAAATTTACTTGTAAAACATGAGTCAAAGATGCCTGCGTTTTTTCATTCTGAATGAAGTTTTCATATATATATATATATATATGTATATATGTATTTTATTATATAAAATTTGAGATTATGCTTTTTTGTTTTTGTTCTGATTTCACATTTTCCTATTCATGCTTTTTCTTTTAAAACTTACTAATGTGTACTTATGTTTGCATTTTCTTGTACTACGTATGTGAATATAGTTTATATATATTATTAAACTATAGATTTTATGTTATCTAATTTCACGTATTCATGCAGTTTAAAACAAAATTCCTTTTCCGGGTGTGAAAAAATCACCGTGATACTAGAAGAAACGCTAAAACTTGCATAGAAAAATGCATTAAAAATCGCTTGAAATAAAAAAGACAAACGGAAAAAATTAGATTAATCCGATAATAAATAAATAAATAAATAAATAAATAAATCTAAAAATTTTTAAATTACATCAAAATCAATAAAAGAAAAAAATAGTAAAAGAAAAAAATCTACTACTTTAAAATAAAGTGATGAAACCTAATTTCTTTTATTTCATTGGAAATTGCTCTAAAAATCGCTAAACATTCAAAAATCGCAGGTTTCAAAATTTACTATAATAGGGTAAAAGACTGTAATCCGAAATCTTTTATGAATGGCAAAAAAAATCAACACAAAGCGTAAAAATTCTCGAAAAAACGCTAAAAACTCATAGAAAATTGCATTAAAAATAGCTAGATTAGGTTAAAAGTATGAAATCAAACTCCTTTTCTGAATGTCAAAAAATCACCACGGGACTCCATAAATCGATAAAAGTCGCATTAAAAATTGCACAACCGCTAAATATTAAAACATCATAGGAGTCAAAATTTACTCTTACTAATGTAAAGCTTTGTAATAAAAAAGCTTTCAGGAATTGACGCAAAAAGTTAAAAAAAAATCGAAAAATTGCAAAAACAAATCTCATCGAAAATCTCACTAAAAATTGAATTAAAAATCACTGAAATTTAAAATTCGTATGTGGCAAAATTTATTAATGCCGGCTAAAAGTTTGAAATTTCACTCGTATTTCATTCGCAGAGGATGTTAAGCATAGATAAATCATGAAGAAAAATCATGCGTTAAGGGGTCAGGTACCTTTTAAAGAATCCAAAAATCGATTTTTTAAAAAATAGCTTATAATTAAATGTGATTCTTTAGAAACATTTAAAAACAAACCACATTCAAAAATTCGCATTAGAAAAAGAGTTATGTCTGAAAAACTTTGCGCTTTTCCTATACGACCAATGGTAAATTTAAACTTTGACGTCAATTTTCTCAAAACAGCGATTTTGTTCATTCCGCGCACGATTTCTCAAAAACGGTTGCGTAGAATTTAAGAAAATTTTCGCTGAATATGTTAAACGTACACATGCACAAAATGACCTACTATTATGTTCCTCAAATTAGAAGTTTAGAATTTACGACTACTTTTTTGTAAAAAAAATCTCGATATTTCGAATTTCTTAAAAAAAAATTTTCTCGGGAACTATAAGTTTTATTTTTTTCATCGTAGGTAATTTTGAAAACACATTATTTCTCTACTCAGAAAAAAAAATCTTGGTTTGTTTTAGCTATTCAAATTTGAAAAATCGTGCGCGCAATTTTGTTCAGCCCTGTAGTTTACCTAATACCTTTATTACATGCCAGTATTTAGCTAAAAATTTAGTTCAGTTTAAAATATTCTTATAACCAGGGGTACAAAAATCTAGGCGCCAGAGGGTAGTCTCTCACCACTAAAATTTTAAAGTTTTTTTCGCTCAAAATTTAATAGCATTCTAGCAGGAAATTCACACGAAATATTAGACGAAGAAAAACAAAATAAATTTTGTGGTGAGAAACTGCCTGCTGGCGCCTAGATTTTTGCACCCCTGCTTATAACTATTGAAGTCACATTTCCAGAAATTATCATCCATGGCCGACTATGCACCTGATTCTTTGCGTGGCTCTATATATGACTTTAGCTATATTCTACAAACACTTTTTAGTAAACTGAATGCAGTTCAACATAAAAATGCATAACTTATTTAAAAAATACCTTTATGGAAATTCGTTTATAATTCAATAGAATCTAGGGGATAAAATGACGGGGGGGAAATTTATCGGAAAAAAAGTGACATAAACTTCAAAAACGGAAAAAAGTGATACGGGAAAAAAGTTACCAGAAAAAAGTGACAAGGAATTGATTTTGGGGATTCATTATTCATTTGGGGGATTCATTGGTTAATTATGAAAGGGGATCGGGGGAGGCTCTTAATTTAGGTAAATGAGTTTTTTATGCTGAATTAAATGTTTTGGTTCAATTTTTGGATCTAAGTTCATATTTAAATTACGCTTACCTGATTAGCTGAATGTAGGAAAAAAAAAGTGACCGGAAAAAAAGGTATCGGAAAAAAATTGACATAAACTACAAAAGCGGAAAAAAGTGACGCGGAAAAAAAGTGACACGGAAAAAAAGTGACCAGAAAAAAGTGACAAAGAATTGATTTTGGGGATTCATTGCTTAAGTATGAAAGGGGAATCAGGGAGGGGGGCTCATAGTTTAGGTAAATGGGTTTTTCATGCTGAATTAACTGTTTTGGTTCAATTTTTGGATATACGTTCATCCTGAAAAGAGGCTTGCCTGATTAGTTTTGGGAAGGTAAGATTACTCCCCCCCCCCACACGTCCTCAATTAGATGAATAAGTTTTTATGCAGAATTGTCCAACGTGTGTCAAATTTGCATATAGGTTCTTTTCGATAAGGCTTATATATAGATAATGCCTGAAGAGATTTAGGAGCTCTAATGGTAAAGTATAGAGAGGGAACGGGGGATAACCTTTCTAAAATTAAATTAATAACTTTTTACTCATAAATATCCGATTTGCTTAGAATTTTGGACATAGGTAAATTATGATAAGACGTATCTCTGATTAGTTATGGGGTTCTTCTGCTTATTATAAAGGGGGGCGAGCAATTATATCCCCCTTAAACTAGAAAAATAGGTTTTTATGCAGAATTATCTTATGTATTTCAAATTTTAAGTATAGGTTCTTTCTGATAAGGTGGATCTCTGAATAGTTTTAAGAATTTAATATCTAAGTATAGAATGGGAATAGAATATAACCCACCTTAAATTAAATTACTTTTTACGCAGAATTATCAGATTTGCTTCAAATTTTGGATTATAGAACCATTATGATAAGGTGTATCCCTGATTACATATGGGGTTATTTTGCCAATTAAAAATTGGGGCGGGTGATTATTCCCCCCCTTAAATTAGATAAATTGTTTTTTATGCTCACTTAAATCGGATATATTTCATATTTTGGATATATGTTCTTTCTCATAAAGTGAATCCCGGAATAATTTTAAAGGTTTAATGGCAAAGTAAACACTGGGGGAACGGATGATCCCCCCTCCTTAAATTAATAAATGGCTTTTTACGCAAAATTATCTGATTTGATTCAATCTTGATTAGGCGTTCATTATAATAAGGCGAAGTCCTGATTAATTGTGTGTTATCCCCCGTTCATCGCTCTATACTTAGCCATTAAACCCTTAAAACTATTCAGGGATTCACTTTATCAGGAAGAACCTATATCCAAAATTTGAAATACGTTGAATAGTTGTGAAAGAAAAAAAACTATTTTATTTAAAGAGTGGAGAATTAATCGCCCGCTTCCCCTATTTAATTATCAAAAGAACCTCATAATTAATGAGATTCGCCTTCTTATAATGAATATACATTCAAAATTTGAAGCAAATCGCATGATTCTGCGTAAAAAGCTATTTATTTAATTTAAGGGGGTTTATCCCCCGTTCCCCCTCTATACATATCCATTAAACCCATAAAACTATTCAGGAATTCACTTTATGAGAAATATCCTTTATCCAAAATTCGAAATACATCGGATAAGTGTGCATAATTTTTTTTAAATCTAATTTAAGGTGGGTATAGTAATCACCCGCCCTCCTTTTTAATTACCAATAGAACCCCATAACTAATCCGAAATACATATTATCATAATGAACCCATGTCCAAAATTCGAAGCAAATTGGATAATTCTGCATAAAAAAGCCATTTATTTAATTTAAGAGGGGTTTCCTCAATCTCCCTTTTATACTTAGCCATTAAATCCTTAAAACTATTCCGGAATTCACCTTACCAGAAAGAACCTATATTTAAAATTGAAATACATGGGATAATTCTGCATAAAAACATATTTATCTAGTTTGAGGGGGAGAATTGCTTGTTCCCCCCCCCTTTATAATAAGCAGAAAAACCCATAACTAATCTAAGATACGTCTTATCATAATGAACTTATGTCCAAAATTTTAAGCAAATCGGATAATTATGTGTAAAAATCCATTAATTTAAGAAAGGTTATCCCCCGTTCCCCCTCTATATTTTATACTATACATAAGCCTTATCGAAAAGATCCTATATGCAAATTTGACACACGTTGGATAATTCTGCGTAAAAACCCATTCATCTAATTGAGGACGGATGGGAGGGAGGGTAATCGTCCCTTCCCAAAACTAATCAGGCAAGCGTCTTTTCAGGATGAACGTATATCCAAAAATTGAACCAAAACAGTTAATTCAGCATGAAAAACCCATTTACCTAAACTATGAGCCCCCCCCCCGATCCCCCTTTCATACTTAATCAATGAATCCCCAAAATCAATTCCTTGTCACTTTTTTTCCGGTAACTTTTTTCCTTGTCAGTTTTTTCCGTGTCACTTTTTTCCGCTTTTGTAGTTTATGTCACTTTTTTCCGATAACTTTTTTTCCGGTCACTTTTTTTCCGTTTACCGATTAGTTTTGGGAACGACGGTTACCCACACCCCATCCACCCTAAATTAGATAAATGGGCTTTTATGCAGAATTATCCAACGTCAGGGGCCTCGCTAAGGGGGGGGACAGGGGGGGAGCCTCCCCCCCCAAACATTCCCAAATGTTGTTACACTTGGCAAATTCCATTAAAATTTTAATAAAAACTGTAATATATTTCCTATTTTTAGATAGAAGTTGCAAAAGTTACAACTCTAATTGGGAATATTATTGAATTTTTCACAAATAAGAACTGTATTACATTTTCTAAGTATGGTAACTTTGCAAAATTATGAAACAAGTTGGCAAATATGAAAATTTGACTTGGCAATTTGAGGTCTTCTCCCCCACCAATAAAAAGTCTTAGCGATGGCCCTGTCCAACGTGAGTCAAATTTTGGATATAGGTTCTTTCTGATGAGGCGTATATAGAGTATATAATGCCTGAAGAATTTAAGAAGTTTAATGGTGAAGTATAGAGGGGAAACGGGGGGGGGGGTAACCTCTCTTACATGAAGTGAACTGCTTTTTACGCAAAATTATCCTATTTGCTTGAAATTTAGGACATAGCTTCATTATGATAAGATGTATTTCTGATTAGTTATGAGGATCTTTTGCTATTATAAAGAGGGTGAGGCAAATATCTCCCCTCTAATTAGATAAAACGGTTTTTATGCAGAATTATCCGATGTATTTCAAATTTTAAATATAGGTCTTTCTGATAAGGTGAATCCTTGAATAGTTTTAAATGTTTAATGGCTAAGTATAAAGGGGGGGGAGATAATTCCTCTTAAATTAAAAAAGTGGTTTTTTAACCAGAATTGTCCGATTTGCTTCGAATTTTGGACATATTTTCAGTAGGTTTTTATGTATCTCTGATTAGTTATGGAGTTTTTTTGCTTATTATAAAGGGTGAGGACGGGCAATTATCTCTCCCTCAAACTAGATAAATCGGTTTTTATGCAGAATTATCCGATGCATTTCAAATTTTAAATATAGGTTCTTTCTGATAAGGTGAATCTCCGAATATATTAACGGGTTTAACGGCTAAGTATAGAGGGAGAACAGAGGATACTCACCCTTAAATTAAATAAATAGTATTTTATGCAGAATTATCAGAATTGCTTCAAATTTTGGATGTAGGTTCATTATAAGGCTTATCGCTGATTAGATATATGGTTATTTTGGTAATTAAAAATGGGAGTGGGCGATTATTCCCCCCTTAAATTAGATAAATCGGTTTTTATGCAGAATTTTCCGTTCTATTTCAAATTTTAAATATAAGTTCTTTCTGATAATATAAAAGGTGGATCCCTGAATAGTTTCAAAGATTTAATGGCTGAGTAAAAAGTGGGGAAAAGGAAGATAAACCCCCTTAAATTAAATAAATGGCTTCTTACGTAGAATTATCCGATTTGCTTCTTTTTTTTGGATATAGGTTCTTTCTGATAAAGTGAATCCCTGTATAGTTTTAAGGGTTTAATGACTAAATATAGAGGGGTTAACGGGGTATAACCTCTCTTAAATTAAATAAATGGCTTTTTATATAGTATTATCCGATTTACCGCAAATTTTGGATATAAGTTTATTATGATAAGGCGTATCGCTGATTAGTATGTGGATTGAATGATTAAGTATAATCGGGGTAAATGGGAGAGCTAATGTTTTTCGAGGAACATTATTCCTTGAAAAAATAAGGATGTAATATACAGTTAGTGTAAATAGCCTGTGAGTTCAGTGTTATCGATTTAAATGGGCAATAAACTTTTTATTTATGTTCTGATCACTGAAATCTACCAGACACGCACTTCCGTCAAATGGGGAAAGCAAGCTTCCTCCCCCGAAAGGTTTCCCTGAATGGACTACTGCATCCCTCCCTATTTTAACTATATTCATTAGCTTATACGCCTTATCATAATGATTCTAAATCCTTCAAATTTTTGGCTAAACTCCCAAAAATTTGATAATTCTTCTTAAAAAGCCATTCATTTAATTTAAGGAAAGTTATCCACTGCTCCCTCTCTATACTTAGCCATTAAACCGTTAAAACTATTCAGGATTTCACCTTATAAGAAAGAACCTATATTTAAAATTTGAAATACATCGGATAATAATACATAAAAACCGATTGATATAATTTGAAATGGAGATAACTGCCCGCTCCCCTCTTTATAATAAGCAAAAGAACCCCATAACTGATCAAAAATACCGCTTATCATAATGAGCCTATGTCCAAAATTCCAAGAAAATCGGATAAATCTGAGTAAAAAGCTATTAATTTAATTTAAGACATGTTATCCCCTCTTCCCCCTTATACTTAACCATTAAAATCCCAAAACTCTTCAGGCATATATACTAAATATAATCCTAATCAGAATAAAACCTATATCCGAAATTTGATACACGTTAGATAATTCTGCATTAAAACCAATTTATCTACTTTAGGGAAGATGGGGGGGAGAGGGAGTACTCGTCCGTTCCCAAGACTAATAAGGCAAGCGTCTTTTCAGTATGAACGTATATCCAAAAATTGAACCAAAACAGTTAATTCAGCATGAAAAACTCATTTACCTAAATTAACAGCCTCCCCCCGATCTCCCTTTCATAACTATGGAAGATAGATATGCCAAAAATCAATTCCTTGTTAATTTTTTCAGGTATATCTTTTTTCCTTGTCACTTTTTTCCGGAAACTTTTTTTCCGTGTCATTTTTTTCCCGCTTTTGTAGTTTTTCACCTTTTTTCCGGTCACTTTTTTTTGTTTACCATTCATTAACCTTTACGAGCCCTTTTGTGTAACCCTGTACATCAAAATTGCATAACTGTAGCATTCATACACATAGTATAATATGCATACATTTAGTAAAACCTAAAAGCGCATATCACAATTAAAAATATATTTCATCCATCCAACAGACATCATCGATAATATATAGTACTTTCGGATAGAAATCTTTTGTGTGTCCCTGAAAATATTATTCACTTTTATTATGCATGAAATAATTTATATTAAGTCTTAGCAACGTATATCAATTTTATTATGCATAAAATCGTTAAAAATAATCAAAATATGATGCAAACAATTCTTCCTTTATTATTAAGTAATGGAATAATTTGCGTGACTCTGTAAACGAATAATAAGTATTCTTTTCACTGCATATTTTACAAAATGCATATTTTAGTGCATTTCATAAATTCATAAAAAATTAAGTGTGTTTGACAGGTTGTAACACTTTTAAAATTCATCTGAAAGTTTTTTCCCATAGGCCGTAATGTAACGGGAAATTTTTGATTGTCCATGTAAATAAACTTATCATACTAGAAACTTCTTTTCCATAGGTTTCGTAATAGAGTAAACATCAATAACTCCCAAAAATTTCAGTGTAATCCGAATATATTAATTAGAGCGCGGTCAAACAAACCAAATTCATAAACACTTTTCAACTTTGTTGGAAAGCGTTAAAAAGAGTTATACGATTAGTAATATCTCATACTACTTAGGCTTCATATTCTCTAAACTTTCATGATATATCTATTTATACTTTTCTAGTATGTGCAACTATACCTAACCGTACGTTGTATTATTTTTTACAAAGTCTTTTTATACTTTTAGCAAAGATTTTTCGTATGTTTACGAATTAATATATTTATTGTACAGAGCCGTTTGTATGCTCCAACTTGACCATTCATTTCTTTCACAAAATTATACTCATCCATAATATCTCTAAATTTAAGGAAAAATTTAAACTGTTACAGCAACATAAATATATATATATATATATATATATATATATATATATATATATATATTAAACAGGAAAAATAATTATCTGTCGAATTATTGTATTTTTGTACAATTATATCATTCTATACTTTATCATACGAAATTTGCAAATATATTTTTCTATTTCCATGTATAGATAATGTGAGTGAGCTTGTGTATATTATTGAACTGTGGATTATGTTTTAATTTCAAAAAATTACATTCATTTATGCCTTTATGTATCTAAAACGAGAAAAGTGGCTGTGCCTATATAACATTATAATTTTAAGGGAAAGAGGGGAGGGGTCTGGTACAGTATATCGTAATATACCGCTAGGGGGAAGGGGCATTAGTCTTTTGATATCGATATCATTTTTTGATACAATCAAAATTTTCCTTTTCTATTTTTATCATGGTTTTTGGTTCAAAATAGTATGTCATTGTTTTTTGGTTATCTATTTTTAAGAAAATACTAAGTTTTTATTAAAATCTCCAATTATAAAAAAATTTAATTCTAAAATATGGAATAGCCCGATATTTGACATTTTTTTCCCCTTCTTCATATATGTTTGAAATGGATATACCATCGCTGTTCGAGAAACCCATATCTAAAGTACATTTGAAATGAAACTTGTGTTTACTAACAAATAGTGAAAGAGAGTGAATGTTGCCCACTTGGCTTGTTGATGAAAATTTCTATTACTCCACTACCATCTCTCTTTCGCCCCTCACCCCGCTCCATGCGGGGCATGTTTAACAAAAGATTAATACTGTTGAAAGCATTGTCCAACAAAATCTATTATAAAATACTTAAAAAAACAATTTCTTTTAAGCGGTATATGATACAAAGAGAGATTTTATTGACTTCTTTTCATTTAAATCAGTAAAGTATGTAACCAGTTTTGTATATCATTCGAAATAAAAGAAAGAACTTCTAAAGAAAGATTTAAAAAAAAAAAAATAGATATTGATGAACGATATCATTACCGGGAGGAGGAGGGGTGAAAAATTATCAAACAGTTGATAACATTATATATGCATAGCCCCAAATAACAGTTTTACATTAACATAAAATATATATTAATCATAGTTTTTGAATTATTGTTATTTTTTAAACAATTTGTTCATAATGTACTTTATTATATGAAATTTGGAAATAAAATTTTCTGTTTCGAATGTGCTTTTTGTTTTCATGTATAGCTAATGTGCATATATTTTCTGTAACTTATAAGGCTACAAATTATTATTTTTTTTAATCTCACAACAATACAGGTTTCCATACTATCTCTCTAGAAATGATCCTCTAATAATTTAACTTACTTAACACATTAAGTTTCAAAAATCTTTATATTTGAATACATCTATATTATTTATGTCATATGTATATTTTGTATCAGTATATTAAAGATATTTCTTATAACATAAAATTTGCGGATGCATACAAATTATTTCCGGTGTATAAATTTTGTGCATATATTTCTTCAATTTATCAAGCAGTAAATTATTCTTTTTTCATGCTATTTCATTCATTAAGGATTTGAAGAAAGAGAACTTCGTTTTAAATTAGTTTTTTTTCTTTTAAAACACAAATCTTTATTTACTGTAAATTTCCAATGTTTTCACATTATGAGTAATATTTATATAAACGTATCAAATTAAATATTGTTTCACTTAAAGTTTGTACATTTTTATTTTTACTTTGATTAGGTGTTGTGCATATTTATTACGCACGTTTTATGACAATGTAAATTACTTTTTAGTTTGCGAAATATTGGAAGTATTCAGGTTTATGCTTCAGTAAAACAATAAATAGTATCTCTTATTAATAAAGTTATTTTCCTTATTCATACTTTAAAAAAAAAAGAAAAAGAAAAGAAAACGTGTAATTGTTTATGGTAAAAAACCACTTTTTATAGGATAAATATTTAAAATATCAATTAGCCATAATGCAATGCATTTATTTAAGTTTATGTTTATTTCTCTTAATACAGATAAAGAAATCTAAATATTTTGAAATATGAGTTAATTTTGCAGCTGTTGGAGACAAATAGAAAATGTAAATAAAAATTTTTTCTAAAAATAAGATTTCTAAAAAAAAAAAAAAAAAAAAAAAAAACTAGAGTGAAGACAGGAGCCTTAAAAAAAACTTCTATTAAAAAAAAAAAATAAAAAAAATGAGAACGTAGTGTTATGAAAATAAAGAATAAATCTTTTTTTTACTCATTTTATATATATCCAATAATAATTAAAAAAGGAAAATAAAAATAACATGATTACTGAATGGTGTACAAAATGGTGCGAAATTTAAAAACTATAGAAACATTAAGTAAATTTAATACATTTAACGCTTCGATCTTCGTCTGAGATCTTCATCAGGTATGTGCGTTTTGCACTGCAGTATTTTTTTATGATACATTTAGCACATATAACAATGAACAAGTAACAGGATTCGATGTCGAAGTTTGTGTCTTGATGAATAAAAAACGTTTATTTTTATCTAATTATATTATTCAAATTAGTTGAAACATTTATGTGTATATAAATATGTGTACAAAATATATTTTTTTTACGTACCGTAAAGTACTGAAAGTCACACTCTTAAAACGAAAGAGCTGATTTGGATTCTCATGAAAGAGCTGTAATTTTTTTTGATCACAAAAGAGTTGTTTTTCAAACGATTAAATCTTCTTGATCTAAATTGGTTATTTAAATAGGTCAGCTTCATTTAAATTGGTTAAAACTCGAGTTATTTCAACTCTTTTTTGAGAAGCTGCCTTTCAACATTGAGATGAGTGGATTTCATCTCAACTTGAGCTATTTTGTGGCTGACTTTTTAAGAGAGCAGATCCGTTTAAATTTAAGCTTCCTCATATATTTTGCGAGCTGTATAAATCCTAAGAAATTTGTAAATTCCAAATATACCCCTCCCCACCTCATCCACATAACTTTACTTTTCTATTTCACAGAAGTTACAATTAAAAGCATCCTTTTTCCTGTCTGCTAAAGAGACGCTTATTTTACTTTGCGGTAATTAACTGATGTATTTTACTAAAGTCGAATTTTTAAAAGAAATTGAAGAAAAGTAGAAATATTTTGATATCAATACATTTTAATTTTTCAATACAATATAATTTGATTGCGAATATAATAATTCCTCACAAAAACCACTCACGGAAAAGTGGTTTTTGCGAGGAAAAAGTTGTGATGTACACAAATAATCATATGCATTAACATTTACATGTCGCGAACTTCTAAATTTGCCTTTATAAAAATGGAAACATATTCAAAATAATAAATTCAGTTTTAAATTTTAATCAATCGTTGTATCTATTTCGTAAAATAATAATTTTAACATATAATACGTCTAAATAATACGTGCTTATGCTTATGCTGTACCTAAATGATTCGCGATTTCCGTATTTTTGTCGCATTTATGGTGTATTTCTTCTTAATGAATAGTAAATCAATACTAATAAAAAGAATTTTCAATCTGTCTGTATACCTTATCTGTTTATGTCAGCAAGCGAAATCTACTGCACAGACAAAGTGGAATATGCGATCAGACTAGTCAAACATGTCTTCTAGAGTACCGGAGGCTCAGAGATTTAATTTTTTAAGAGTTGGGGTAGTTTAAACTGTTTTGCCCTAAATTGATAATAACTTGCAACCTATGGTCCGACAATCTTCGCTCTGGGGACACTTCTCTATAAAATTATTCGATCACTTCCCCATTCCAGTTAAAACTCTGGCATCCTGGAAACTGCCAAAGGGTTCCTTCAAGTTTTAGTGCCGTAAATAAAGACAGTACACAAGGCACATAAAAGTAACAAAAGCGAAACATTATGTGCCACAAACTGACAGTTATAAAATTTTGATTTCGTTGATGGGGCGGGGCCACTAAAATGGTCGCCCTCTGTTGGAAATGTGCAAAATTCGTTATATCGAGGGAACGAAAGTGGCACAAACAAAATTTTTTGCGGCACAAATCGACATTTACATGAAACTAAAGAAATATGTATTTCATTTATTGACACGTTATTATTTATGGTTTTTATAATTGATTTTCTTTACGTGACCTTGAACTACAAAAATTCGTTATAACGAGTGAACGAAAGTGGCACAAACGAAACTTTTTGCGGCACAAACCAGCACAAACGTAGCACAAACGAATGCAGTTATAAAATTTTGATTTCGTTGATGGGGCGGGGCCACTGAAATGGTCGCCCTCTGTTGAAAATGTGCAAAATTCGTTATATCGAGGGAACGAAAGTGGCACAAACAAATTTTTTTGCGGCACAAATCGACATTTACATGAAACTAAAGAAATATGTATTTCATTTATTGACACGTTTCTATTTATGGTTTTTATAATTGATTTTCTTTACGTGACCTTGAACTACAAAAATTCGTTATAACGAGTGAACGAAAGTGGCACAAACGAAACTTTTTGCGGCACAAACCAGCACAAACGTAGCACAAACGAATGCAGTTATAAAATTTTGATTTCGTTGATGGGGCGGGGCCACTGAAATGGTCGCCCTCTGTTGAAAATGTGCAAAATTCGTTATATCGAGGGAACGAAAGTGGCACAAACAAATTTTTTTGCGGCACAAACCGACATTTACATGAAACTAAAGAAATACATATTTCATTTCTTGATACGTTTCTATTTATGGTTTTTATAATTGATTTTCTTTACGTGACCTTGAACTAAAAAATTCGTTATAACGAGTGAACGGAAGTGGCACAAACGAAACTTTTTGCGGCACAAACCAGCACAAACGTAGCACAAACGAATGCAGTAATAAATATTTGATTCCGTTGATGGGGCGGGGCTGCCGTTTCACTGGCCCCGCCCCATTGTGCTCGTTATAACGGTAGAACGGTAGTGGCACAAACGAAAATTTTTGCGGCACAAACCAGCACAAACGTAGCACAAACGAATGCAGTAAGAAATATTTGATTCCGTTGATGGGGCGGGGCTGCCGTTTCACTGGCCCCGCACCATTATACTCGCTATAGCGAGAGTACGGAAGTGGCACAAACGAAACTTTTTGCGGCACAAACCAGCACAAACGTAGCACAAACGAATGGTGTAGTTGAAATTTTAAAATCATTATGGGGCGGGGCCAGTGAAATGTACGTCATGTAAAGGGGTGAAAAAGCAAACAAGCTTATATTTATGTTCAAATTTGGTGATAAAAAGAAATGATTTTAAGATTTTTTTTTTCATGATAATTTTGTCGCCAGACATAAATTTTTCTTGATATTAAATCCTGTAATTATTTTTTGTGAAAGTAAAATACAATCTGTGTTTTTAATCAGTTGATCTTAAATTTTTTTACCAAAGAGAAGTAATAAAAGCAATTTACAAGATTGTTTATTATGTTTTTACGTTAACTGCAATATGATTTAGTTTCAAGTTTTTATTAGATCAGAAAATACTTATAATTACAATTTTTTTTTTTTTTGAAAATATTGTAACAGAAATAAATATAGGATATATATAGTAGTGCGATTAAAATAAAGTTAACAACTGGATTACTATTCCAGGACTTCCAACTATGAAAAACCCCCATCCTTATAAAAATAAATATAAATAAGAGGGGGACATATTTTGTAAAATTAGAAGTGGGGAGTTATGTATATTTATATTTTAAAAGAGTGCTAAAAAGAGATAATTTCTGTAAGAATACAGCACCTATCAGTTATTCTAATTATAGAAAGAAAGTTTTGAAAATTACTCTCTAATACATTTGCATACGTTTATATGTATAATACTGATCAGAAATATTATATGCACATTATGTATCAAAATTATAAATGCATTTTAAATCATAAGAGCTATCATAAAAAATTGTCTAATTACAAGGATATATAAATTTTCATTCAAATATTACAAAATAATTGAAACGTATTACATTTTTAGAGATATAATTGCTCTTGTTTCTATATAAGAATGCATCTATAAAAACTTTTTTAAATTTCATATTACTATTTGCATTTTAAATCTATGCATGTTATTTTATTTAACATAGCACTTTTGTATAAATACAACAAATATTGTTATAAAATTCACTTGAAATAATGCTCAGACTCACATTACTATAACTAATTACTATCACATAAAAAGAATGATGAATTATCGGTAGCTTTTGAATCATGATTAATTTTAAAAAAAATCTTGAGTTAATAATAATAAGAAGAACAAGAAAAATGCCGGTTTTAATCAGATGATTTATATAAAAATTCCATCATTATCTAATCAGTCATTAAAATAATACATTTTAAATTTTTAAAATGATGTGAAAAAGTATCGGATTACAAGATAATATATAATATTTATTTGCATAATTTATGCCGCTACATAATTTACGCATTCTATACTTTTGAAAGAAATCTTTCATGAAAACGGAAAAAAAAATTGATTAAAAATAATAATAATAATCATGTGTAAAAAAAGTGTAGTTTTCAAACGAGGCATTTATGGGGAAAAAGTAAATAAACGTAATTTCAACTTACTTAACTACACATATTCTAGTAATTTTATTTTATTTTATTTTTATTTTTATTTCTTAAATCAAAAAGGGCAACTTTGTGACACACGCTTTAATTAATTTTTGTTCAGAAATGTTTGAAAATAGCAGGTGTTATTATTCAGAAACTGTCTAATTGCACTCAATTTTCTAGGTTTTTCTTAAACCCAATAGATTTTTCATAACAAGCCTTCAAGAGCCTTTTGAGCACATTTCCCGACGTTAGCAGAAAAACCGGTCGAAAAACAGGAGAAAAACGGGTGATCAATTGATCGAAATAGCTTATAACTCTATAGTTAATTCAATTATCATAAAATGGAAAAATAAATTCGATTCACAATCGCTTCCATAGTCATGCATTCCAATTTTATATTTTTCCGTTAAAAAATGAGTTTGTAAATGTGTCAAAAAGTTTTCCGCCTGTTGAGCGGAGCAGTTGAGAACAACCTTAATAATCGGATGTCAATTATTCTCTTCAGTTATTACTATCTACGGAAGAAAATTCAGTTCTTTGTGTGTGTTATCTTACTGATTTTTTTCTACTTCGAGAGTGCATGTGATTTTATAACTAATAATGATAAATATTTTATAATAAATTATAGTAGTTTATTACCACGAACTAAAGTTTGAACACTTAATCATAATTGCTCATGTTTTAATATTTCAGTATCTCGAAAGATTAATTGTATTTCAGACTATTAGTTAAGAGCCCACTACTTTACAGAAAAATGAAAAGTAGATTTTTTTAATAACTAATAATATCTTATTAAGTTAATATTTCCATTATTATTAGTAGTAGTATTAGTATCCTAAAATACTCCTGAAAACTTAAAAAAGACAGTGCATTCTATTTGAAAATGTCAATTTGGTAACTACTGTATTTTTTTTTTTTTTTTTTTTTTTTTTTTTTTTTTTTTTTTTTGTAAAAGCAACAGGAAAGAAAAACGCAGTGTTATATTATTTAAAGTTTGTATTATTTTAATTATAACAAACATGTATTCATTGTTCAGTTACGTAATAATAGGTTTTTTGATTTTTTTTTTTTTTTTTTAAACAATTGAAAAGCATCTCAGATTTCTAAGTTATTTTCTTGTTTTAATGTAGATTCAAACTTTAAGAAAACAAATAACTGCACATCATTTAAAGAAATATCAGAATGTCGAAGAAAAATGGATTTTAAAGATCAATTTTTTCAACATGAATAAAATAAAATAAAATAAAAAGCATGTAATAAATATAAGATATATTCAAGGTTCTCGCTTTTCTTTTGGTCCAACTTTAGCAATGTGGCGAATAAGAAAGGAAAAACACTAGCCAAATGAAAATAAGTGTTAACAAAGTAGCTTTAACATATAATACTGAAAAATGCATCTGTAACAACTTATTGTATCCCTTTTTCAAAAAATATTCTTAAAAAAATCTAATTTTTTTAATTGTTTTTAAAATAAAAATTTGACCTTCCGCTATCAAAACTAGTAAAAATAAGTGCATTCTAAATATTTTTCTAAAGTCTAAATGTTTCAGACTGTTTTTATAGCAGTCTAAATAAATATTAAAAACAGCAATCTTCGATTTATCGTTGAGAAAATATACACCAGAAATTGCTATAAAATTTCGTCTCTTAACCACTATTGGTAGGGGGGGGGGAATGACCGGACAATACTTTGCATAAAGCTAATAAATAGTAATTTTGTTTTTATTTTTACAAGCGCAATCACAGAGCATATATAGTGATTATCTAAGAATAGAGAAATATTTATCGCATTATCCCTTTTCTCTTTGACTGTTGCTAAACCTAATTAGTTTTGTGCCAGTATCCATAAATAGAGCAATGCAAGTGATACTATGCGATTGTACATGTAAAACAACATCTATCATTCAAAAAATCGGATAAGAATCTTAAAAGTATTAGCGTGAATACAAAAAGAGCCAAAATTGAGCACTCGCAATTTGGAGAGGTTGATTATATTTTTACTCGCTATCTGGAGCATTTTATCGCGATTTGGCGCAATGGAAAGTGGTATCGAGAGCCCTAGGTATATTTTGGTTAATGTATCCTTGTCCTACATATGCAATAAACTTTATAAAAATGTATATTAAACCAAAAAAAAGCATTCGGCTAATTGATAAAATAAATTTAGCTGAAAAACTGAAAGTTCAGAAGAAAAAGTTGTGGCCAAATTGAAAGTATTGTTGACATTGGTACCTATGTTCTGGAAATTTTTATTCTATATTTAACAATCACGCATTTATCATTCTCCGTATATCAACTACTGCTGGCAAATGTAGTCAAATATTTGACCTGTTTACAACATCCATAAAGTAATTGGCGATATCTTATCCACTGAGCTTCATATATAATGCGGAGGGCCTACTCGCCGATCTTCTTTCTGCCGGACCGCATCACACTTTTCAATGCGCGCAAGTAATGAGTCACCTATTTTTCTTATTATTACAAGCATTTTTTCAAACTTTTTCACAAACTTTTTATTATTTTTGGTTATTTTTATATCTTTTTTTTATGAGCAGTATTCAATAAATGTTTCTTTATTTTTTTATGAGTTTAACTAAAATTCTTTTTAACTAAAATCAAATTACAAATTTGCGATGGATTTAAGTAAAATCAATATGTTTTTTATAAAAGAATGTATATGAATGAAAAATGTAGCAATTTCGTCATAATTTTAAAAGAAAATTCAATTTGAAATATCTACCCTATACTATTTTATGAGAGGAAATATGTGTTTTGCCAAAGATTTTCGTCGGAAAATCTTTGGCATTGTATTCATGGTGTTTTGTGAATGAATACAAAATGCATTGTATTCATGGGCGGACCGCTGGATTCAATGTATCAGAAAAGGGAGTTAGCTCTCCGTATTATTGTCGAGCTCAGTGTTCTTATCTAAACGGATTTTTGAAGTAACATTCATAAGTATTATTATGTTAACTTTGTAATATATGCTGCTGCATCGTGGAATAGATACACGTAGAAAAAATTGAAAACATCAATTTCATTAAATAATATCAAAAAAAAAATTTCATCCATTTGATATTTAAAATGGGTATTTCATGGAATATTTTATATGAGATTTTCAACATTTAGTTCAATGTGTGAGAAACATGTTCGTTCAGAAAAGTTTGTCGAGATCCTCGATTAGAGCATATAAAAGAGACATGAAAAGATGATTCATGGACTAGAAGCTATGAGAGTTAGCTTTTTTTAGTGCAGAAGTTGAAAGCGATTTATATTTATAAAATAATGCATGTATAAAAATAAAATAAGATTAATTGTATTGTGTAAAATATGTAAATAAAATTTGTGTAAAAATAAAAGTCAATATGGTACCAGTGAATCTACTATTCAATTTGTAATGTGAACGCAAGAATGATAAGAAATAAGTTTTGTTGGAAATCAAATTAACATAAAATTGGGATTTTTCCTATTATACACTTGATAAAACAAAAAAAAATGTTTCATAAGTAAAGTGATTTAGAAATATATTTCTATAATAGAAACATCTTTTAAAACAGAATTTTTAACCTATTTCACGACATTTCTTAACTAAATTAAATTAAAAAAGTCCAGTATATTTTATATTTATAGCTTCCAATATTTACAATTATGTAGCGTCTGATAATGAAGTCTTTATATTGAAAATATGTACGAGACGGTGCTGGTATCGACATATTATCATTCAACACCTTTGAAGATTTACGGGATATAGCTTTTAGCATCTTTTAAAGATTTACAGGAATAGCCCATTCCCAAACTATATTTTCTAGGCACTGTAACACAGCTAATCGCTTAAGAGCGCAGGTGGGTTGCTGGTTCGACTCCCGCTGGCTCCGTTGGACATTATTTGTGACAATGCCAGTTGTAATTCTCTGGTGTTATATATTTTCTTGTACTCTCCAGTTTTTGTGTATTGACGATGACTTATAAATGGGCACCCGGTGTCAATCACACGTGGGAGGTGCATGTGTTCAATAAATATCATTGTTCCATAGATAGGTTACTACATTTAAGCACAATGGCCTTAACATTTTCATTTTTATACGTTCTATTTTTAGAAATTCTCTTTGTAATATTTACTAACTTATGAATACTAATAAAAATGAAAAATTATACATAATCTTTTAATGTTATATAATTTTGTAAAGAATTTGAAATATTAACATAGATTTTATAGTAAATCGTATTATTATCATTCGAAGGATAGACCAATGAAGTTGCATTCTTAAAACTAAGTTGGAAAATTTCCAAGTATACGTGTTTTTACCTTTCATGAACAGATTACTCAAAACGATTTGTCTTCTCCTTAAGGCCATTTTCTTTACAATGCTTTGAAAGTAAAAATAAAAAGGTGATTGAAGATTAAGTCAGTCAAGCACAACTGGAAAGATGAGAGATAATGCATTAAAATCTTTTACTTAAGCTGGGCATTTTAAATAATCAGATAACTTACGAAGGAAAAGGTTAAAAAAAATTAAAAAAATAGCTTGCTAAAATAAATATAACGGCCTAATATTTACGAAATTCTAAAAGAACATTTAAATGCCATATTCTTTATATTTATGATTTTTATAAAATATATTTTTTTTATAAAATTTTATGAAATATCTGTAAAATTTTATAAATTTTCATAAACATAAAAATTTACATATTTTTATAAAATTTCTTTAATTTTTTACTGAACACAAGCATCTGTTTTGTGTGCTCGACATGAAAGCCTACTTATATGTCATCGTCAATATACAGGGACGAGATAGCACAAAGAAATCGAACAACACTAAGGAAATACAGCCGGGAGCTTCACACAAAGAGTGCGTGCAGTGGAGCCAGCTGGGTTCGAACCCACCGCCTATCTGTATGTTGAAGATGACTTATAAAGGGGAACCAGATGTCAAGCACATATCGTAGATGTGTGTGTTTAATAAATTACATTGTTGCATAGATACGTCGCCTTTTTTAAGTGCAATGATCTTACCATTTTCATTTTCACATGCTCTATTTTTAGAAATTCTCTTTGCAATATTTATTAACTTATGAATACTAATAAAAACGAAAAATTATACGTAATCTTTTAATGTTACAAAAATGTTTAAAGGATTTGAAATATTTGTATAGATTTTATTGTAAATTGCATTTTTATAGTTAAAAGGATAGATTAATGCAGTTGCATTCTTTACACTCATTTGGACAATTCCCAAGCATATGTATTTTTACCTTTTACGAACAGATTACTCAGAACGATTTATCTTCTGCTTAAGGCCATTTTCTTTAGCATGCTTTGAAAAAAATATAAAAAAAGTTGATTGATGGTTAGGTCAATCAAGCCGAACTGGAAAGATAAAAAACAATGCATTAAAATCTATTACGTAAGCTGTGCATTATAAATGATCATGTAACTTACATAGGTAAAGGTAAATGATATATATATGTATATATATTCATATTTTATCTTGCTAAAATAAAAAATTTTGACATAATCTATACGAAATTCTAAAAAAAATATTTAAAATCCATATTCTTTACTTTTATGATTCTTATAAAATATGGTTTAAGTAATTTTTATGTATTTTGAATTTGTAGATTTTTAATTATATATATTATGTATTTCCAAATTTTAAAATATACTAATTTCATGGTACTTTTATAATTGTTTCTTGGAGTTTCAGAATTCGAATATTCGTTTACTGTACACGGTATCAAACTTTAAAGAGTATCTGCCAATCTATTTTCAAC
The DNA here is from genome assembly GCA_964019185.1 of Maratus speculifer. Lineage (NCBI taxonomy): Eukaryota > Metazoa > Arthropoda > Arachnida > Araneae > Salticidae > Maratus > Maratus speculifer. The sequence continues at coordinate 42,311,088 of OZ025291.1, read as the reverse complement.
AAATACTTTGCGTGACGTGCGAAATGATCTTTCTGAAAAATGTGACGTAATTTTAAAATCTTACTGTTGTAGTATAATGCAACAACTGATGTCCCTTTTGTGATAACATTTGACTCTTAAAAGTATTGCATCTTAACTAAAATTTTATATGAACAAAGAAAGAGCGGAATTGGATTATCTATTTAAAGATAATTGAACTTTTTGGATAAAAACTGATCCTTTGAAGTTCATATGTCAAAATTCAATTGCTTCAAAATTGTAACAATAAAGATATTGATCAATAAATTAAAAAGACAAACAACCTATCATTTTAATTCCTGTTTTTAGATTTTTGAAATTCAATTTTTGTGCGTTAATTTTGTATTTTGTATCGCATAAAATTTCTCAAAAATGTGTACGGTTTTCATCTGTATACAGTCGGTTTACTATACATGTAAAACACTGAATTTTAGAGAAGACTATTGCAGTAAATATGAATTAAGTGTATGAAAAAGTATAAAAAATAGTTTTTTTTTTTTTTTTTTTTTTTTGCATGCACTTAGAAAGACGAAACCAAGCTGTAAAATCTCTATTTTGAAAAATCTGATTTACGGAAATCAAGATTTCAATAGAAATGTTATTTGTAAAATTACACGGTCTAATGAAGAATTTGGAAGTTTTATATGAGCTGTTTTTTCTCTTTTATTTGCTAGAACACTTATTTTAATTCAATTTTTTCTTGTGTAATTAATTTTATTTTCTAAAAAATATTCCAACCGAGATGATGATATTATTCTGTTTGCGTAGTGACGCATTTAACTTAAATTTTGAGCCTCTGATTCTATATAAGACAACATAAAGAAGATATTGATCTAGTTAGATGAATTACAAAATATTTTGTTAGATATTCATCTCGTTCAATTCGATATAACTTGTTGCTATTCAATGCATAGCTAGAAAAAGATTATGTTATTTACTAAATTCGTTTATAAAGTATTGTGTCTGTAATGGTTTTGTATGGAAAAGGTTAATATGAAAATGCATTAATAATTAGACAATGAATAATCAATGCGAATAAATAATAATCAAAAATCAATAATAATAAATAAATGATTAAGTAATCATGAAATTATAAGATCATAAAAGTCTTTCGATTTTGGATTGATAATTACCGTTTTCAAATTTAAAAGTGCGAATTAGTATGATAATTTATTCGAACATTATCTCTGAGCTTCAAATCTTAAATAAGGTGGTCTGGTGTAATAACGCCAGGCGGGGTAATAACGCCAAGTGCTAATAGTATGCATAATTAGGAAATAATCTGGTAAATCACACCCATGTGCTCTGCGCAGAAGGGTTTTGAGTCATATAAATCGCAAAAAAACAGCTTCAAGTTAATTTGTTTTATTTTTAGGTCTTATTGTCTTTACAAGCAACTAAAATTAACGTTTGATCTAAAATTTGCAAGATACGTTTTGTGATGTGAAGACTATTTTTTTTATCCGGAAAAACTTTGTTAATTACATAAATTTGTAGTACATTTCATGCATTTTCAAAATGTTGTTGAAGGTTTTGAATATCTTCTCGAGATAATTTGTAAATTAAAATGTACAGCGCAATAGCTATAACGGGGTAATAACGCCAATCCTTGGCATTAATACCCCGGTTGATTCACTACAGTGGCCGAGTTACATCCTAAATACTGACTCAAATAAACACAGTTAAAACTGTGTAATGTTTCTAATAATTCTATTTAAGCGGTCCTTTTTAAGCAAAAAGAAGCTCACGGTCTAGTATTCTTTTGCCTCATCCCCCCCCCCCCCGCACCACACCTTTATTTTTCTTACACTTTCACAAAAAAATTATTTCAATTGTTTAGAATGCATTTTGTCAATTTCTAAGTTTATAGAGTTTGTATTTTTCGAATCGAGCAATCTATATGCAATAATTCCATCTTATTTCATAGTTTTGTTTGCATGGCGTTATTAACCATATAGGTGGGTAATAACGCCAAATAGCATTGGTCAAGAAATCCCGCCTTTATATTTTACGAATACATATCTGTTAAATTATTTTTTATATAGATAGTCAATGAGTTGCTGTATCAAATCATATATTTGTTTGAAAAATACAATCTAAAACTGAGCCGTGAAAATTGGTAGAACCTTAACGTGGCGTTATTACCCAAGGGTACCTTATTTGAAATGTTTCAGCTAACTTAAAATTACAGCCGGAGTGCTATTTTCTACTGTTGCAAAACTTGCTATTTTACATTTTTTTTTAATTAAGTGAAATGGCACTTGTTTTAGAAACGGTTTGTATTATTTTCTACTATGATTAAAGCTAAAGTCCATTTATAAGTTTAAACGTCATATCAAAAAATATCCATTCACAGATTTTGCACAACCAGCATATAAAAATGCATGACAACACTTTTACTTCATTAGATAATGATGAATTATTTCGTCTATGTTTGAATTAAGTTTATTTTAACAAACTTAGTAAAAAAATATATCTATGTTTTACTGGGTGTAAGTCGTGAAAACATGTTATAATATGTACATATAGATTCTGAAAAAAAAGATAGCTGTTTTTCTATTCTAGAATGTTAAAGACCATCTTTAATCAAAATACATTAAAAAAATATGTCAAGAAAACTTATTCAGACAGGGTGAATTTTAAATTTAACTCTTAAATTAAAGCTTTAAGTCTGCAATAACAAATTTTATTCTTCTTCTTTAATAAATCTATCTCTTGGAGATTTAAAAATTGTCTTACATATTGGACAGAGGATAAGAATAATTGGATAAGAATATTTAACAAGAACAATTTAAAAATATCATTTTTTTATATTTTAATTTGATTTCTTTATAATATCATTTTGCTGTGAATTTCTTTATATATTTTATGTACTCAAATATAAAAAGCTTTTTTCTCTGCTTTCAAAATCTTTCTTTAAAAGCAGATTTAAGAATGAATTCAAGTCAACTAGAAGAAAATATACTTTTTTTCCTCGTAACTCTGAATTCAATGCATTAAAGAAATAATTTTATTTTCTCTTTTTCATTCTGATATTTAGGTACAACTGAAAGGTGTTGTACAGAAACATGGATAGAATTTTTATTCATAAACTTGAACGGGAGTATGAAAAGATTTTTTGTTAGAATTGGCATCTGTTCAAGGTTGCTCGCTACTGTATTGATCCGTTTAAACTTTTTTAAGGTAACTTAAAATAAATGGAAACGCAAGTAAAGAAAAGAAAAGGCTTGAATTAAGCAATAAAACATAACATTTATAAAAGAATGGAAGGAAAAAGTGTGAAAACAGTTTTCCTATTATATAAGTTTAAAAATAATTCGTTTATAGTTATATTAAATTCAAAATTGGTAAACAATTATTGCTTATCAAAACACACTCTACGCTGTAAATAAATTTGTATCTTTACATATCTTAAGTTACCAATGTATTTATGCTTACTAAAATTTTATCTGTATGCATTATAAAATCTATAAATAAATAAATAAATAAATTTTAATAAAACTTGTAAACAAAGCTACAAAAATATGTTATTTTACAAATGATTCGACTAAAATTACAGTAATATTACTAAAATTTTAACTATAACACTAATTCCCATTATTTAAAAAGTTCTAGGAATCTGATTTTTTGAAACAATTATTGGTAACCTTACGAATTTTTTGAATGAGAGTGCATATCTGTGTCCGTAACATGAGTTGTTGCTGTTGCCGCTAATAACAGTATGAGATAGTTGTACTATAGATCTGTACTTTAAAGTATTGGTAGTATACCAGGTTCTTTTTAAAATGCATTCGCTAGAGTTGTAGGCTGTGATCAATAAACTAAATGCCTTTCGAGAACTTTGTTTATTTGAAGTAGAGTTATAAAAATTAAATCATTTCTTACAGAAATAGTTAGGGATGGTGCCTGTAAGCATTTTTCAAGAGACCTTCTTTACATGACTGAGTGTGTGGAGCGAGCGCGATGTAATTCAATTTCTCATTCAGAATTCACACATTGGCATCATAGAATTGGCGAAAAGGAGCATATGAAAAGTGAATGATATCATAACCATGAAATTTTCTGTTACGCTTCAACAATTAAGATGATTTTGAATTTAATGCAGGCACCCAGAAATGGGCAGTCCTAAAAAAATACGCCAAAAAGAATTCGCGCCAAAATCGTACGTTATAGGTCTGTTTTGGGAGAATGTTATCAAAGGACACAACAAACTTTATGTACATGAAAAGACTCTTATGCAAGGAATAAGTTAGACTTAAAATTACGCAGAGAGGAAAATGAAATTTTACTGACCGCAAACATATTCGATCTTTTTTCTTTTTTTTATATGTTTCCAGCAAGGGTGAAATACGCATCTTAATGAATTATCTTTATCTGACAGCCGTTTTTTTAGTAATAAGGCAGATGCTAGATGTTTTTCATTCTTTTCTTTTGAACGGAAAGTTATTGTGGGATCGAAATAAAACGTTAAGATAAAATAGATATTTAATTAAAGATTAGTTTTAACTGTAATTTAGAAAAATGTAAAATTTAAGAGAACTATATGTGATTCTACATCACAATAGTAATAGTATGAGATCTGCATTTTTCAGACTTCACGTTGCTAAGGTTCAGAATACATCAAATCCACGCAGTGCTGACACATTTTCGGCTTGTTTGATGTGCTCCATAAGATATGCTGTTATTACGAAAGTGAATTCCTCATATATCTAGCACTTACTCTGCTGGAATTCCTTTAGCTGAGATTAAAGTTTTTTCCTTTTAAGCTTTGAAAAGCAGTATAAAGGTCACAAACGACAGCAGATTATTTGTAATTTAAAACTGAATGACAAATTGATAGCTCTTGTAGCCGTTTTTTCTTAGAGTTTATTTTTCTATTCAAGAGTTTATTGAGTTAAGCAAGAAAATTCAATAGCTTCTGCCATATTGAAAATTAAATTGTAGCAATTATTAGACTTATTTGGTGATAGATATATTACAGGCAGTATTAAACTCTCATTCTATATAAATCTTTGGTTTGTTTTGGTATTGAAAGACGCATAGCGGATTATACGGATTTCACAATACAAACAGCGTCAAGTAACCATGAATTTAGTTTTGACAGTAACTAAAGAAAATATTTGAACAAAATGAACTCAAACTTTGAATATTTTTTCTTTTTATAGGTATTATTTTACGAACGCTATATTTCTTTATTGAAAACAAAACAAAACATTTTATCTGAAAAATCCAAACATATGTGGAAAATATTTAACAAACAAAAGTCCTTATTCATCTTAACAGTCGGAATCGTTTTTAATAGATTTTTTAGAGCACGGTGGTATCAGTATAGTTGTCTAGTAGTTAGAAAAGTTTTGGAGAAGAAAAAGTGTTTTGTAGATTTTTCGAAGTAGGCTTAGGATGTCGAATGGGATCAAACAACATAATGAGCATTTGATAAAATTATGTTTGAAGAGGATAACAGAGTGGATTGGTTTGATATTATACCAATTTCTTGTGAATATTTTAACAGTCTTCGGTACAAATATTAAAGAATCTCTTGAGTTACCATTTTATCATTTCACGGTTCAAAATATTTAGGTTTAATGGTTTCACGTAACGCAGAACGATTTAAGAAGATATACCGATATTATTAATGTAATTACGAAAAATTGGTTCAACTCAAAATTAAAATATTTAGTGTGTGATAATAGTGAGAAAGCGGGGTATTTTTTCCGTATTAATTTGACAAATTGCAATCATTTATTGACAATCAGGTTTCCATTTTGCGCTTATTCAATAAAAGTGGCTTATTCACTATATTGCCATTGATTATGGGACACTTGCGATTTTAGACATTTTACTAAATATCTAGAAAAATACATGAGGAATCATCTCGAAACTCTTAGTGTATAAATATAATAGTATACGTCATACATATCCGTGAAGATTTTTTACCGAAACTCAATAGGTGACCGTCAACAAATTAAAAAAGAATGAATATATTTTGAATAACCCTGTCAAAACTAATGTAGCAAAAGCGCTCAAACTCTAGATTATGATTGAATGCCTTATTGTAATACACTGTGTTCGTTTTTATGCAAATAGCATGCATACTCGCAGAGTAATTAAGGTTTTTATAAAAATGGTCCCAAATTTTTCCAAGTTTTTTCCTTATAATTTTCAGAGTTCTTAATATAAAATAATATTTTTTTCAGAAAATATGACAAACAACATTGCACATAGTACCCTGTAATCAGAATTAAAAAATAATGAAAATTGTATACAAAATGAGTTGGTTTACTAAATAATTTTTTACTGCGCATGCGTCAACGATATCAAAATTTCATTTGCATATTATGTTAGCTAAATGTATAGAGCAACTTTTGTGAAAGTCACAAAATCATAACTTGAAAATTCTGACAATAATCGTCAATTTAATAAGTTGAAAATCCGTTATTCTCAAAATGAAGCAAAAACAAGAGGAGTTGTATCCATATATTCATTGATTAGTGTGTATATAGAATACACAATACGGGATATTACGACTGCTTTTGGATAAAATCCCTCATTTTTTTGCTTCATTTTGGAAACAACGGATTTTGTCCTTTTTCTATAGACGATTACTTTCAGAATTTTTAAGCTATAATTTTGAGACTTTTACAAAAGTTGCTCTATACATTTAGCTAACATAATATGCAAATGACATTTTGATATCTTTGACGCATGAGCAGTAAAAAATTATTTAGTAAACCTACTCATTTTTCATACAATTGTTACTATTTTTTAATTCTGATTACAGGGTACTGTGTGCAATGTTGTTTGTCATATTTTCTGAAAAAAATATTATTTTATATTAAGAACTCTGAAAATTATAAGGAAAAAACTTGGAAAAATTTGGGACCATTTTTATAAAAACCTTAATTACTCTGCGAGTATGCATGCTATTTGCATAAAAATGAACACAGTGTATTACAATAAGGCATTGAATCATAATCTAGAGTTTGAGCGCTTTTGCTACATTAGTTTTGACAGGGTTATTCAAAATATATTCATTCTTTTTTAATTTGTTGACGGTCCGCTATGGAGTTTTGGTAAAAAATCTTCACGGAGATGTATGACGTACACTATTATATTTATACACTAAGAGTTTCGAGATGATTCCTCATGTATTTTTCTAGCTATTTAGTAAAATGTCTAAAATCGCAAGTGTCCCATAATCAATGGCAATATAGTGTATATATATAAATGTACATATATACTCGTGTATAAATTGTCCACTTGATTCTTAGGCAAAATTTTGAAAAAAAAAAAATATTTTCTTGTAGATGTCGAACTACATATCTTATAATATGTAAAGAAATAATTTGTAATTGAGGATAAAAAATAAGAATTTTCATTAAATTAGTTATTTTTTCCTGTGTTATTAATTAAACTTTAAAAATACAATAATGTTTTAAAGCTGTATTATAATTAACTATGCATTTAACAATAATAATTGTAAATGTAAATGTAAACCGATGACGCTTGCAATATTTTTAAACCTATTCATATCAATTTGATGATATTTAAAGAGAAAAAATCTTTCAAAAACATTTTAAACCTTATTTACAAAGAAAAAATTTTTTATACTGCTAAAACTTAGTACATCTTTTAGGAGAGATAGCTAGAAGTGTCTCAAGTTAAACGCTTTTTAAAAAGGAAATTAAAATATTGGTATGAATGCGAAATGAATTGAAAGTAAATGAATTGAAAAATATTGAAGGGAATTCTATCCCGATAAAAAATGGCAAATTTCTGCACAACAATTACAGGGAGATTATTGTTTATTTTTTATGGGTGTATGTGTGTCTGTGTGTGCCAATCACAAGGAAATGGCAATTGTCCTCATTTATCCACTTCTTTCTGTAATTTAGACCAATATATGATTACTTTAAAGACTTGTTCATTCGCCTATTATCTACTTTTTTCATTCATTCATTCTTTCTTTCTTTCTTTTTTTTTCTTTACTTACTAGTGTATAAGTCAACCCTTCATTTTCAGATTACAATTTTTTTTCTAAAATTCTTTGACTTATACATGAGTATAAACGGTAGGCACGCTATTTCAATAAAACCATTAGTATCTAATTCCTCAAGCTATTTATTTTCAAAAATGTCGATTCGCTATTTCAAGAAGTTTTGAAATAAATAAAATTGTTTGACTTAAAACAAAGAGTTCATTCCTTTCCATTACAGTCGCTTCAACTGTTATAAAAAATAAAACTTGATTATATTGGTTCAGTAAACTCTAGAGTGTGTGACATTTAAATTCTTTACAGTGCAACTATTCAGACATTGTATTTCTGCTGTCAACCAATATTTCTCGCACTCAATATTGCTCTAATATTGCTATTTTATTCATTAAGATCGCAGTGATATGCCACTGATGTCTATTTCAAATCTCGCATTAGTACAGAACACTATTGAGGTTTTAATATATATATATATTTTGTAAACAAAAATAAACTGCAATGTTTTCAAATAAATGTAAGTTTATCAGAACTTTTTTTCATCTAAAATCTTGTTGTTATTTCCTATTTTATGAATGAAAACTAACTAAAAATAATTAAATCCTTAGAAATTATGTAACGTAATACTTTAACATAACACTTTTTGTGTTAATTAAATTTGTGTTCACAATTTATGATTCATATTTTTCATAAAAAAATAATATGTTAAGATATATTTTAGAAACTCAAAACTCTTTTTATATCTATTTTCTTCTTCCATTTTTCTCAGAAAATGTATAATGCTGATATTTTAGTCTGAAAAAAATTCTTAAATCAATCTTCATGTATTAGTATTACAAAGTAATTACACGTAGTAAATATTTTTCATCCAAATTAAATAACTATTCAAATACAATTATCAAAAGGATTTCATTAATGAATTTTCACTACTGCAAAAAATAAATTTTATTAATTTCATTATAAGGACTTTTTTACATTCCTTAATATACAACTAAATATTTATTCAGATACTCCGACGTATACATGTTTACATTGTAGAAAATTTTCTTAAAAAATATACAAGAATTACATTGAAGTTCACATTTATCATAGAAAATTATAAATTTGGTTTCTGTGTTATCCTTAAATTATAATTTTTTTATTTAAATTAATATGAAATGGAAGTTCCAGAGAAAAAATGTACACATTCATTTGCATCAAAAATGAATAATATGAAGATGAAAATTTAAAAAAGCATATTCATACTATTAATTAACATTTTTATTAATATATTTATTATCATTATTTAATATCGTTACTGTGTGTGTCATTTGTTATTATACATAACGAAAAATCGCTTATGCACACTATGTGATATGCTTAAACATTATTAGAAATATCATATAAAGAAAAAAAATGTATGGTATAAAAAATATTTTTTTTATTGTAGATTATAAACTGCAAAACCTGCGTCACATATATGCATCATATAAGATGAATTTATCCTTGAATTTATAATCCAGTATTTTCTTAAACAAATTTTCACTTTATTTCATTACAGATTTATTGGAGAGTTAATCATGTCTCCAATTGATAGATTTCATTGGAAAAACAAGATACCACCTTTACTCAGAATGAATAGTTAGTCATATTTTGAACATCTAAACTAGAATTATAGATCTCCGAACTATGCAAATATGGTAAATAACTAAGCTGAGTAAATGAAACGATCTAGAAATTTTAATATCTTGTTTTTAAAAGTGACGAAATGATTTTGAATATTTTCAGCAACGATAAAATGTCGCTTGGTTTCCAAAATGGTTCCATAAACTAGAATTATACTTTCTTCAATTAATATCTTGTGTTCGTACATATTTTCAGAAACTTTTAATTAAATTTGACCACGAGAATATAGGAAAACGCTTTTGAATTCTAGTTAGAGACTTCAGAATCCTTTAACATGGGGAACTATAATTTATAAGGATGACATGGAAATATTTTTATGGTATAACATTTTAGGTTCTAGATGACAGAACGATATATTTTTTAAGTGTTTGATTTATAATTTCAGCTTGCCTACTTTAAATATAGATAAGAGCCCAGAGCTACCTGACCTACGTTATAATATCAAATCTATTTTTTTTTTTTTTTGAGCGTGTGTGTGTGTGTGGATTTATACTACAGTAGACAAGATCATACGGATATTAGGTAACTTGAGTCAGGAGCCTTTCGGTAGAAAATAGGTCCCAATTCTGCCGAAAAATGCTGATTATCTACGTTAAAATATCAAAGATGTTTTTTAATATGTTAAATTGGATAGTTTACGAAAGCCATATTTACTATTGATTGGCGCTTTCCGTTGGTCATAACTATTGCCAGACACTTTAAAACTCGACAGGTTATCGGATAAGCTACGTCATAGTATCAAGGCTTGATATGATCAAGGCCTTGATACGTCGTACTATGGAATTTGAAACTCAAGGTTTGAAAAGTCACACACCGTGGACTCTTCTATATCTTTAGCACTAACTTCTGAATATCCAGGAATTTAAAATAAAATGGTTCTGAATTCCTCAAGTGGCATGTCTTCCTCATCCTCTTCTGCCTATTCTATTTTCTTTACTTGATCTTCTCATTCCTTTTTCTCCATTTGCTTCTCCTTTTCAGTTAATATGGCTTTATTATGGCTTATTATGGCTTTATTGGTTCCACCGATGACTTAATGTGACTGTTTATAGCAAGATGCAAGCTTCCTCGACCATGTAGATGCAATCTTTCAGTTTTTTGTGATTAACCCTGTCACACACCTGTTTCTTTGAAAGTTTAAATCTGTAATGGCGTTTCAGAGTTTCGATGACAGACTGGTACATTAAGTTGCAATAAGCTTGTGACGTTTGGCGAAGAATAGATCATTTTAAATTGGCCATACCCCTTTCCATCAATTCTTCGATAGGATGATTTGATGAATTATCAACATTCAAAAGCATTTTGCTGCACTCTTTCCCAGGACATTTTTCGTGTTTTTTCTCTTTAAGGAGGAAACAGACGCAAAAGAGTACCGTCACTCTAGCATGTCACACTGGCTGACTAATGAAATCGAAGATTAACAAGTGGATTGGCCAGCCACCTGAGGACAGACGACAGCCAATAATCGAACTGCACTATGAGATAATGAATCAGCATCGAAATAAAGCTCGCGCTGCGCTGAGATAAGGCAGTATTGTGTGTAGACAGCATCATTATTTTACAAATCGTAAATCATTTCCGTATTAATTTTTTCTGAAATTCTGAAATCGATTCGTATACATAGTGATTCGGGTAATTAGATATCTACTGTATTTCCTTCTTGAAAAAACAGAAGAAAGTAAAAATATATGTAAAAAGATTTCGCCTGTTATGTGTAATTGATTGAAAAAAAAACCCTTCTTGTTCTAATTTTTAAATAGTGTTTTTTATTTTTTTTACTTATTTTAATTCAATAAAATAAATAAAATCTTTATTTTAATATTTATTTACAAATGTTCTTTTCCTTTAATTATACACATTTTAAATTTCGAAAAATAAAGACATAAAAAAAAAAAACCTCCAGATATAGTTATTTTATATTTTTTCCTACTATTTTTTATTCGTAAGAACTTGATATATGCACAGGAAAATATTATGATATATTCATCAATCTAAAATTGTTCTTCCTTCCGGACATCACATTCATCATTCCTTTCAAAATGTTTGCTCATCTATTTTATCGGAAAATCTATATTTTTGCATCTAAGAATAGACGAGGATGCATATTTATCTTTTAAGATAAACATACTTATGACTCTGAATTCTAGATAATTTCGTAAATGTTTTAATATATTCAGAGCTACGTATTAAGGATAATTCCAGTTTAATGAGAATGTCACTCTTTTTAGAAGAAACATGAAAATCAGCTTGTGAGTATAAATTTATAACTCAAATTTAAATATACACTGGTGGGCAAAATTTAAGGACGGAGTCCCAAAATGCCAATTTTCAAGGGATTTTCAAGCGATAATTTTCACGGGAATATTCAAAAGGAAGTAATATAATTTGAATAACTACTATCCCTGCATAACAGCTAGTCCATATAACCTCTCATTCAGGTCACACATGGTCACAAATGTCGCAGTCACTACGGTGAAACAAAAAAAAAATAGGAAATTTCATGCTTCTCTTTTATGAGTCTCAAATGACTACTATATGTGACTCCACTATCAGGTCACTGCGACTGTTGCTTTATGACGAGTCACCAGGTGACTTTACAGTGTCGTTTTATTGAGACTCTCGTGTGACTGTCATTTGGAGGCTCAATTTCAAAGTTATTGTGAATGTTGCATTATGATAAATCACCAAACAATGTCCCATTAAAGTCACATGGTGAGTTTTCACCACTTTTCACAGTGGTTACTTCACAGTAGGGTCACAGTAAAGACACCATGTGACTTTAATGTGTCATTATTTGCTTATTTATAATAATGCAACATCCACAATGACTTTGAAATTGAGCCTCCAAATAACAGTCACAGGAGGGACTCAATAAAACGATACTGTAAAGTCACATGGTGACTCGTCACAAAGCAGCAGTCGCAGTGACCTGACAATGGAGCCACATATAGCAGTCATTTGAGAATCATAAAAGAGACGCATAGAATTTCCTATTTTTTGTTTCGCCGTAGTGACTGTGACTCTTGTGACCATGTGTGACCTGAATGAGATGTTATATGGACTAGCTATTATGCAGGGATAGTAATTTTTCGAATTATATAACTTCCTGTTGAATATTAGCTTGAAAATTATCGTTTCAAAATCCCTTCGTCCTAAAATTTTGCACACCAGTGTATATATATATACTGAGATCCGAAGAGGTTATACAAATTATCATCAGATTGGAGATATGTTCCTCGTAAAAAATAAATAAAAACGTCTTTTTATAATTATTGATATCATTATTATTTTTAGTATATCATATAAATTTTAGCAAATTTTAACATTAGTAGATTATGGTTCTCCACTCTTATATTTTTAAAGTATAAAAATAATTCTTTTAATACTTTTTATATATAATATATATACATTTTTCTATCAATATTTCAATTTCATAATGGATAAACTTTTTATTTAACTATAAAAATAGTGTTTTGATTAAATAATGACACACGTCTTAGAACATAATCTGTCGTATTGAATTTTGATTTTTTATTCTTTATATTTCTACAAAAAAAAATTAGAAATTAAAAAAAAAATAATAAAGAAACTATCTTTTTTTTGTTTTTGTAGAAGGGGATACCTTGAAACTTTTATATAATGGAAACTTTCCGGAAAATAGATATTTTTTGATTAAAATTATTTTACAAAATTAAAAGTCCTGCTACGAGTGTTTTAATCATTTTTTGTTTCGGTAAACATAATGATAGAACGATTTTTATTTTTATATTCTGCTTTCTTTTTTTATGTATATCTCACTCTAATATGTTTTATATTATTCATAGTATACAATGTTTTCATATACACATAAAAAAACAGTCAATTAATAATTTTTGAAAACATTTTTAAATATGTACTGTTTTAAAAATAATTCTGTAAAGATTTTCCAAATAAAATAAAATAAAATAAAGTAATAATAACAAAACATTCTAAAAAAAAATTATTAATTCATATATAAAACTCAGGAATGTAAAATAAAAATTGTTGCAGAGTAAGATTAATCAAAACAAAATGTAGGATTACTAGGATAACGATTTCCATTATACAAGATTGCAAAATTATAAGAAACGTATTATACACACTCAAAGACAAACGCTAAGCATGCAGTGGTAAAATGTAAATAATTCTACAGTTTATGTTTGGATTCCCACGGAATTCTTCAAAAAAGTAATAGATATTTTTATACATGAAACAATCAAAGAATTAAATTTATGATGAAGAAATATTGAATTTTCATTATTGCCAGTTGAAATTGATTATAATCGACATTAAGTAGGTACGTGAGCACCACTCTGTATACAACAGTTACAGCGAGTGACCTTTCTTTTCACAAGGAAATCAATCAACTTAAGTATCACACCATCACCATGCCTCCTGTAAAGCAGTTTGCAACTGCATGAAAGCGTTTAGAGATGATAAATTCGTACACACAGCACGAAAAAGATACCACAATGATTTTCATTAGCATTATGGTCAGATGAGTACGTTGACCATTCCATAGGTGAAAATACCCCTAATTATACGGTGTTCATGTCATCGCTATGGTGACGTTTATTAACATCCATTACAACTAAAGCAGGTTTAAATGCTGCGGTGGGATCTAAGATACCGGACAGTCGTCATAACCCCCGTCTAAAGATGGTACATGTGATGCGTCGTGTTATGCGATGCTTCAGCATAGATTGCATCCAGCAGAATCTATCCAGATTTTTACATACTTATCACCAAAGATCGCCTCAACGTGAACATAACGTTTCCGAATTCGTCACAATCCAACTCATTTGTTTCTGAATTTAATCAGTTTGTGCCTCTCTATAATTCAGATAAATGGATGAAAAGCTAGTCATGGTACCCCGGCAGTCCATTCATGTGTTGACTTCGACGCACAGTTGTTGCAGATTTCTCCTTGTTAATGACACTGCATTTATAGATATTCCACAATCTCGATTCGATATCCAAAATATTGAATTTACGGAACGATGAAGGATGAAAAAAAGAAGAACATACTTGATTGTTTGTTCTAGTTCAATGGTTTCAATAGCCTGCCAACGCTAGAAATGTTCATCTGGTATTCTGAAATCTATAGAAAGTTTATCATTTAGACAAAACGTACAAACGTTCTAAACACTTCTTACTTTTTTCTTATGTCTTGGGTCACGCTGTGTTAAGGCTTTGCTCTTCCCGGACGCAATCCATAATTTTTATTACGAATTAGGGTCGACTAAAAAGGTCCAAATGTATTTTACCGTAATGAACAAGGTCTGTTCTTGCATTTTCTAACTATGCACTGACCAAAGTTTTCAATACTATTTTTTCACTTTTTGTATGAAAAGCATTGTCTCAGCCAGATCTGTTTGTTACAAAAATCTGTAAATTTCGTGCTGATACAGAAATTTCTCAAAAAATGCTCATATTTTTAAATCACCATTTTTCTTTTTGAAGAAAAGCAAATTTCTACGCAATACAATTAAATGCATTAATACCTGTGAAAAGAGACTATGAAAAATAAAGTAGGATAGGATCTCGAACTTTATCTTGATTTTGTGCCCTTACGGACATGTGTTGGTTGATTTAGCTGATGACGAGCTCTTATTGTTTTAGCTCGAAACGCGTTCTACTTTATTTTTGATTTTATGGTGATTTTACAAAGTGTTTCACTTTGCTTTTATTAATACAAGGTAGAACCCGTCAAATTTTGACGAAAGAAAATGTTTAAGAAGGAAGTGTTTCATTAACTTATAATAAACCTACAAAATTAATTATAGTAAAAAATGCATTTTATATTGATACGTCTACGATACTTAGCGTCAAATTAACAAATATAGAAATTACTATTTCTATAAAATGCAGTTGTAGAAATTGTAAAAATTAAACTTTAATCTTATATGTAAGCAGTAAAAAAATATATAGATATGTTATTATGATAAAGTTATCAATTAAGGTTCTTATCCTAGTACTTTAAAATGATAAAAAGCGAAATTTATTCAAGTTTAACTCAATCATAGATTTTTTTTTCTCATGAAATCTAAAGCCGGCATAATTTTCACCATATCAAAATTTACAAATGTACATTTCACATCTGTATTCACGTTTAAAAAAAATTGGCATTTTAATTTGATAATTTTGATTCAAAACTTGAAGTCTCAATGCTATTAGCTGAAATGAATATTAAACTGTTGATATTCTTTTACGTGTAAATCAAATTTTGTAAATGAAGTCAAAATTCACCTGGTTTTATAACAGAAGATATTTTATTTTCTACTTTTCCAATTTTAATAAGAAAATGGCAACATAAAGATACAGCACTCAATTTTTTCCCTTTTTTCCTTTCCTTTAAATAGAAATGGAGTACTCCTGTTGCCACGATTAGAAAAGAGGTATTAAAAGCTACAAAAAAATTAATATTTCAAAATCAAATTAAGATACAGCTTTCAAACAAATTTCATTTAAAAGTTCATTTTGTTTCCTACACGATGGTGTAAAAATTCAAAATGTGCAACATTAAGAAGTTTAAAAACTTTTAGTAGCAAAAATTACAATACCGAAATTCATTTAAAATTTGAAAGTGTTGCCATGAGCAAAATGACGTATGCGTTACGCACAGATACGTTTGGCCTTTATAATATAGATATTTCAAAGTTTTGGATCAATTTTCACCAAATTGGAAATGACTCGATAAAATTCTTCAACCTATATATACATGAAACTTCAAACCATTCGAATGGATAGTTTTTACGCTGTTGTTATGCAGACAGACATACAAACAAATGACAACTGTAGATGCTGCGTGTTTATATAACAACGAAACGATATGAAAAAAGGTACTATTTAAGCAAAATTCTATAATTTTAACTACAGAAAATCAAGAGCCTGAAATATTTAGAAATATATTGTCATTATATCTTAGCTTTAAAAAAACTAAAATCAATAGGAAGTGTAAATGAATCATTAATTTATTTTGTTCTAAAAAAGAATCCTTTTGAAACTTCGTTTGCATTTAGTGCACAAAAAGTAAAATTCTGGTTATTGAGATTCGTCATTAAAAAGCTTCAATAATTTACATGAGCACATTTATAAAAAAATATCAAACATTATGAAAGATAGTTTTGTTTTTTACAAATTTAAAAAAAAATTTTGCACAATTAATGGATTTTTTCAAAAACATTTTAAGCATAAAAAAATTTTTTCAATGCAAAAAATATGCTTTTTAACCTTCTATATGAAAAGGGAAAAAATGAATTTGATGTTTTTTATTTTCGATTATTTTTTCCTTACATTATTTTTAATTAAGGGTGTGTAAAATATAAAATAAAGGAATCTAAACAAATCAGGCGTAACTTCTTTTTTTATAAGCAACAACAACACAAAAAGAAACAAATATTTTTAAAAGTAAATATTTATTTTATTGTATCCTAAGTATTTGAGAAATAATAAATTTAATTTCACATATACGTAAAACATATTGTACGTTTTGAAGTGCAATATTCAACGTAATTATATTATGATTTCGTGCATTTTACACCATTCTTTTAGACACATATATGACGAGTATATTTATTTGCAGAAAAACATTGCATGAAAGCGATATGTTTATGTTATTGTACTTTAGTATTTCTTTAAATAGTAATAATAATAACAATAATACAGTGATTAAAAAAAATCACATCTACAAAGACTATAAGAAAAGTCAGAGAAAGATGACACGAAACGTTTTAATTGTCAAATTATCGTAGAGATATATAATGACGGCTTCTAAATAACAAGTCTGCGTTTCTTTTTTCATTTTCCTTTCTTTTTTCATAAAAATAATATTCTGGTAATGGGATAGTAAAAAGAAAAAAAACTCGTTTAAATATTGAATCATTAACACAATGTTTTCAATACTATTCTCTAATTTTTACACATTTGTATAAATCTTGGTTAGAAGAATAGTTTAATTATTACAATTATAATAATCTACAAGTATCCAAATTAAAATTTTTAAAATCCTTTAAAAGATTCCATTTGAAAACTATGCACTCAATTTGAGTACGTGAAAAAGGAAATCCGTGAACAGTAATAAAGCGGCACAGCCTGTGAAAATCAGCACGTGATGATTATTTTAGATTTTAGATTTATCTAATTGTATAAATTAATTAAAAAATTGGATACACAGTATCATTCTAAATCTCAAGATTTTATTAAATGTAAAAAAAAAAATAGTTTTACTTCAGAATAACGTAATCGCACAAAAAATAAATTAGGTTTTACTCATTTTTAATTTTTAATTCTATTAATTCTAAGAAATCACTTAAATCCCAATGCATACGATTTGGGATTTATATATGTATATATACATTTATGAGCTGTATACTTAAATTCCCAGAGCACTCTTATGTTATTGTAAATTACTTTTATTTTCGTTAATATTTGTAGAGGACTATCTGAAAACCAGTTATTATTTGTTCTTAATTAAATTAGAGTATATACTTGTATAAAAGTAGGTCCCTTAACTTTCAAATGTAAATTCTGCCAAAAAAAGAAAAAAAAAAAAGAAAAAAAAAAAAAAAAAAAAAAAGAGGGTATCTCTATTTCCTAACTTTTTACTTAAATTTTACAAATACAAAATTACAAAATACAAAATACAAATTACAAAATACAAAATACAAATTACAAAATACAAAAATACAAAATCGAACCAAAGATCTTGCTTGCCAATGCGAAAATATAGTAGTTAAAGAAAAATACTTCATTGGAATTTTTTTAGTGATCAATTATTATTGTGTGTTTATTTTTTATATTATTTTACTATACATACATATAAAAAGTCAGAATTTTGCAGTATTCGCTGCATTTTTAATTTTTTTAAAAATAACTTGTGTATATGTCAACACTGCCCCCAATTTGCACGATGAAAGTTGTCAGAAATGCCTCAACATATACACGCGTATCAGTTGTAATTATTTTTATTATTTTCAGCCTAAATCCCAATAGATGAACTTGAAGTCTGTTATTTCCAGGATTGTGTTTCTCCATACTATTTCCTTATTTTTCTTTTACCTTCTAACAACCCCGTGTCTTTAAAATGAATGTTATTACTTGAAACATATTTCTTTCATAAAATAAAGAGTCTTCTATAAAAGAAAATGTTACTTAACCCGGGAGGACGCGCGCAGGGCCTAAAAGACCCTGAGTGCATATGGTTTTTACAATTGCAACCACTAATTTTTTTAAAGCAATCTTCAACTTATTTTATCGCAAGATTTGTAAGAATTGTTTCCGTCTAAATAAAGCAACTCTTTTGATTTGATTTTATTGGTGAAAAGTTAAAACCATCCATACCCTCGATAAGCGCGCGTTCTCCCGGGTTAATGAAATCATTAAAATTTCATGAAATTTACGTCACTTTATGAAATACGTTATATTTTTCCTTAATGAAAATCACACAAGGCGTTATTTAATCCGCAGCATTAAACAGTGAGAATGTCGCAACACTGTAAATAACATCAGGTATTGTGACAGGTAGGAAAGGAATAATCATTGTTTCGTGCGCATGAAGTATTATTATGTGACATAACTGAGACTACCTTAGCTGTAAATGTTTTTTGTGAATTATTCTACTAAGATTTTTCAAAGATACAACGTGTATTTTAAAGTTTCTTTTAAAGATACGATGTATAATTAATTCGATAACATATTTTAATAAGGTTAGAACCCCTAGTCGGTGACCCTTTTGAGCAATGATAAATTATAGTGAATAGATAAAAATACGGCAAGGATAAATGGTATTATGCTGATACACAGCAGCATATCACCTACTCACTTGGTTTTCAGCAGAAGGCTACTAAAATTTAACACGAATAAAATAAATAATCTAAGCCTGCCTTGTTTCAGAAGCGCACATATTTTGCTATTAATCACCTGCAAATCTATGAGATTCATAAATATTAATAACAAGGGGATGATTTTTATTGTTGAAAACAATTATTCTACAGAAGATCCACAAATTAAAAATAATAATATATAAATATATTATCAAAATTAAAATAAATAAATAAATGTAAAAACTATAAATAAACATCCATAAATAAAAAAAATTGGCGTCTGAGACACTCAAGATATACAGTTGCAGTCAAAACTTTCCGGCCAGCAAAACTTTTTCAGTTTATTTGTAAATATACCCATATGAAGAGGAATTTTAAAGTGACACTTATGTATTTTATTGACATAATAGCGAGGTACTTTTTTATGGATTAACATATAAATATCAATAAATGTAATTGATAAAATTAAGCACAGAGAAAAACGCATGTTCTCAAAAGTTTCTGGACACTTTCGCAGGTTTGGAAAAAATGTCATTGTAATAAAAAATTACAGTGATCAACATTTACAATTAATATTTTATCAGAATAACTTTAATAATAAGTACTGCGCCACGGTAACGTGGCATTCATACAATCGCAGGTTAAAGATTGCCTATGATACGTTTTTTCCCTTTTTCTTGCAATTTTTAGGAAATTTCGGCTGAGTTGAAATATTTATAGCTCTACACACGTTTGCCAACTTCTTTCCAATAATTTTCTATTGGATTCATGTCGTTCGATTGGGCTGGCCATTTCAAAAGCGAAATTGTTTGGGCGAAAGTCATTGTTTGCCAAGGATTTTAAACAATCTTTAAATCATTATCATGTTAAAATAAATAGTTGCGACCAGAATTTTTCCTCTAATAAGCAGCATATAATCTTGCAAGATATTCTTATGCATTGCATCATTCATCTTGCCGTAGATTTTAAATAACGGACCTACATTTTTTCAAGGAAATACTCCCCACTGCACAACGTGTCCTCCACCAAGCTTCATTTTAGGAATAAAATAGGTCAAACCATATCATTTGTTGTTCGATTATCCCTCGTAGTGTCTGCCATCATTTCCAAAAAAGTTTTAAATTCGATTTATGAAAAATAGTACTTTTGTCCAGTTTTCACTTGACCAGACTTTGCGTTATTTGGAAAACGCCAGTCGGGTGCCTTGATTTTTTTTACCCATGATAAATTTTTAAACACTGACTCTTCCATAATGTTCTGCATCAGTCAGCACTTTGACACGGTGGATCGACTTATTTCAGCAATATTTTCAATCCGTAAATCGCGGGATGTTGCAACGGAATATTTTTGCGGGTCATCATTTGGTTTTCCCTGATCATTCTGTCAACAAAAATAATTCTTTTCCAGGGTCTTCCGGACCTCAGAAAATCTTGAAGGCCATGGCCATCGTTATACAATTTTTAAATATCATTCGCAGTCGATTCACCGATCGATAAGTTTGAGAAGTTTCGCCATTTAGCATACAAAATAATCACTCGTCTACGAACAATAATTGTTGAATTTTTCAATTTTGAATTGAAACTATGCTATTCACATTGATTCATCTACAAACACGACCAAAAAACACTTTACTGACAGAAAAAAACAAAGAAATGATGAGTGGCCGGAAACTTTTGCACACGCGTACTTCGAATTCTACCCCTTTACATGAAGCGTTTTCTGTATCCAATAAAAATGTTCCCGTCGATAGAAGTCATTCACATATCCCTAACTTTTGAAGAAATTATGCATCTTCTTCGCTGAAACCTTCTTGTTAATAAGTCAGAGAAACTATCTGGCCGGAAACTTTTGACCGCCACTGTATATATATATATATATATATATATATATATATATATGTGTATGTATTCTACTTTTCGTTAGATTAATAAAACAATAATAAAATTGCATTTTCTCTGTAAAAAATAAATATGTATGAATGTGTCCAGAAACTTGATTTTATTTATATTTAGCTCACATTTAAATAATTATATATTATTTATTATATATTGAAAGCAAAATCGGCATATCGAATCCAAAGAGACTAGAGTGAGCCTGCATGATAAGAACGAATTGCAGAAATTTCTGTAATTTATCTGAGTATCAACTACGGCATCAAAACTTGGTGGGTTTGTTTTTTAATACTTTACACTTGTTATACTATGTTAGTGTGCATTTTAAATATGCTCCACCAATGCACAAAAGATCTTCCGATTCCGAATCAACAATCTCGAGTCATCTTTTTGAAGGTAAAACTTTCCAAAACTATGCTAAAGATTTAAGACTCAATGTTAGATTTAATTTTCTTTAAAATAGGAATGATTCTATTTCCAGTTTTTTTATTATCTATGTTAAAAACGCTTATAGTTAATAAGGAAAAGATTACGCTTTAAGGAATAAAGTCGTTAACATAATCAACTCTACCGACAGTTTAACAATATATGTAATCAATAAAGTAAATTAAAATTTCTTAGAACAATATCGAATACCTTTTAAAGAATTTTTGATATTTACAATTTTCCATGAGTGTACCAAAATAAACTAGTTTTTTTTTTTGGACACCGTAATACTTTCACATCATGACTACGCATATTATAAAATATGAAATTAAAACACGTGTAAATTATTTATAAAAAGCAATTCCAAAATATAATTGATATAATATTTAAATATTTTTAATGCACAGTAATATTCTATAACGAAACTGCAAGTACTGCTTGAATATCTCATCGACCCATTTCGATTAATTGTTCAAAACGTTAAACTACTTCTAAATTATACTAATTTGCATATTTTTTAATTTAATGAAAGAACAAATAAAATAATCAAAGGTTAATAAAAATACAAAAAAAACTTCAAATTAGTCATTAGTTATGATTCAGAAGCTTGTATAACACATAGTATTTAATATCACGTGCATGTGATATTTACTATAAGACATTATTGGCATTTAATCTTATAGTTTAGCGATCGACGTATTAATCAAGTACCAAAAGAAACATCATTATAACTCCAAAAATGATAAACCTATTAACTAACAGTTTATTTGATATCCAATTAAAATATATATTTAAATTCAGATTTGAATAAAATACAGGGTCAGGAAAAATCGAAGAGTGTAGAAAATAGGATTATAAACATTTCGACAGCAAATTTTCGATCGATTTATTCTTTATGCAATATTTATGATGTATAGTCTTTTACAGCTACTAGTTAAAATTTAAAAAAATCGAAAATTTTATATACCTTTCATCAGAATGAAAAATTTGAGAATCTGAAAAAAAGATCCTGGTAATCAAGTTTACTGACATTAAATAGGCTTCTTTCCTTTTTTACATACTATGTACACACCAAATATTAAGTCTGTATTTTAATTTCTTCGACAGATAGATTGTTTACAGACAAACAGTCGGACAGACAATCACACTGGCAGACGAGAGTAATATTTTTTTTCCAAAAATATGTTTTTCAGAATCTCCAATGTCTCAAATGCGTAAAGCTCTCAAAAAGTTTTTTTCGATTTTCAAAACGATTGCAAGAATTATTTTATACCAGGTATGATGAGTAAGTACTAATTTGTTACGTAATAATCGGAGCAGTGAAATTTATACATCAAGTTTAATTAGCAACATAAATTTTTGTTTTATGGGTAGTAAACATTGCTAAAAGCATTTGATGTACGCAAAATGTTTAACCTGGGAGAAATCTCCCACTCTCCCATACTCAAGATATGATTTTTTTCTACTTTGTCATCTATAAATACAAATAACAAATTCACTTTCTTAAATAGGGAGATATTGTTATAAAATTTGCGATAAAGTAAGTTGAAGATTACTTCAGATGAAATTGATAAATAAAATCTAAAAAAAATTCATAACGAGATAAGATTAAATTTTTAAATCTATTATTAATATAATACTAAATTTCAAAAAGAAAAAAGAAAAATTAAAAAAATTATTGTACATTATTTATTTTGTAAAATGTATCATCCCTTCTTTCCCTTTAAAATAAGCAGACTTAAAAACATTTTGGAGAACTTCTCTAATTATTAGATGCTAAAACTGAGTTGACAGTTTCCCTACGCTTTCAACTTAAAATGTAACTCATGAGGTTTAACTTCATGAATAATACATTAAAGTACTTCTCCAAAGACTTTAGAAACTGTCTCAAGATAAACTCACATCCCAGTTTTTCAATGATAAACTCTTTACCTGGGGATTGAAACTGTGGTTAACAAAAGTCCCTATGCAAATTACTGTAAAGATTATATGTATAAAATATACACCTATTTATGTGTTTTTCTAGACAAAACAAGTTTGTTTCTTTTACATTTTTATTTTCTATGTAAGAAACATTTGAATAAAAGTTAGGTTAGATTAATTAAGAGAATAATTATCACAAGAAAATGTGATATTTTTCTAAAAGTATCTTTATTCAGTTGATTCAAACAAATTTTGTACGAATAAAGAAAATGAACTAAATAGGATATAAATCAAGAAAAATGTTTCAGTTTAAACAATATTCTGCTTTAGATACACGTTACCGTGTATCTGTGGATTCGCCGGTACTTGAAAATCTCGTCAAACTAGACAAATGTCTCTGTGGCATACAGTTGTTTATGAGTCCTTTTACTACATATTAATGTATTCATGTTTATTATTTATTTCACAAGTACGTTTACTTGTGCTAGATTTATTATTATTTATGTTTCAGTAACTTGCAGTTAAATAAAGCAAATTTCTACACTTTGATGAATGAGATCGTTAGCACAGTCAACGTTTACACTAAAGTTTTACAATGTATATTAATAATACAAGAAATTAAAGGCATGCTGAAGAGTACTGCATCCCTCCGAAAGTTTTTTGACATTTACAAATATCCATGAGAGTGTAAACTAAAATATGTGATGGAGTAATCTTGGCAAAGAAATTTATGCGTAAAATTTGTTCCGAAACTTTAATTCATATTTTCTGGACGACAAACTTCATTAAAAGGGCTTGGTATGCACAAAGCATTTAACATACAAGAAACCACACCTACCCAAGATATGAATTGTTTGGGTTTCTTTCATCTGGACGAAACTCTATTCGCCTATATCCTCTATTGGTCCAAATTTCTCTTTGGCATACAGCCGTTTATGAGTCAATTTACTGCCTATTATTGTATGCATGCTTATTTTTTATTTCACAAGTATGTCCATTTGTGCCAGATTTATTATTAGTTACGTTTGAATAGCTTGTAATTAAATAAAGTAAATTTATACACTTTGAAGAAAGAGATCGTTAACACAAAAAACCTTAATCCCTAAAGTTTAATAGTGTATATCAATGGCACGAGTAATTAAAAGTATTTAGAACAGTACCACATACCTCCTAAACATTTTTGGCATTTACAATTATCCATCAGAGTGTAAAATCAAATATGTGACGTATTAATCGTGGCAACGAAATTTATATTCTTATTTTAAGGACGACAAACTTCATTAAAAGGATTTGTTATGCCCAAAGTGCTTAACGTAGCAGAAATCTCACACATCTAAGGTATTAATTGTTAGAAACCCTATTCATCCATATCTTCTGTCTGTCCGTCCGTCACAAGTTCCGTTCACAAAAACAGTATAAGCCAGACTTTAAATTTTGTTATTACTTTGTCATTTATAAATACAAATGAAAAACTTCACTTTTACAAATTGGAGATATTGTTATAAAACTTACGATAGCGGAAGTTGAAGATTACTTCAGATGAAATTAATAAATAAAATCTCAAAAATTTCATAACGAGATAACATTAAATTTAAAAAACTATTTTTATGTAATACTTAATTAAAAAAAGAAAAAAAGAAAAAAATTAATAAATTTATTGCACATTATTTAATTTATAAAATGTAGTATCCCTTCTTCCCCTTTAAAAGAAATAGACTTGAAAACATTTTGGAGAAATTCTCTAATTATTAGATGCTAAAACTGAGTTGACAATTTTCCTACTCTTACAACTTAAAATGTACTCATGAGGTTTAACTTCATGAATAATACATTAAAGTACTTCTCCAAAGACTTTAGAAACTGTCTCAAGATAAACTCACATCCCAGTTTTTCAATGATAAACAACTTACCTGGGGATTCAAACTATGTTTAAGAAAAGTCCCTATGCAAATTACTGTAAAGATAATATGCGGTAAAATATATACGTATTTATGTGTCTTTTTTGAC
The DNA here is from genome assembly GCA_964019185.1 of Maratus speculifer. Lineage (NCBI taxonomy): Eukaryota > Metazoa > Arthropoda > Arachnida > Araneae > Salticidae > Maratus > Maratus speculifer. The sequence goes on along the minus strand of OZ025291.1, from coordinate 42,285,325 downwards.
AAAACAAGTTTTTTTTCAATTTGGTTGAAAATTGCATAAAAAACGTTTATGAAAATTACATTTTATATGCTAACATACATTCGTTTTTCAGTAATGTTCGTTACCATAATGAATATAACTACCAAATTCTAAGATACAACACTAAAATTAGGTAATTTTCATGTAAATTGGTTTTGAACAAGTATAATTAGCAAACCAAGTCAAGTTTGCATTTTGATTTTTTTCGTGCGTATGTGTTATATTGCTAAAATTACGAAAATAATTCTGAAAGTTTTGAAAATGTAACGTAAGATACCATGAAGTGACCCATATCTGTGAATTTGTCACGACTTGAAAATCTCTTCAAATGGCTCAAATCTATTCTATTTGGAATACAGCCGTTATTTATTATTTCACAAATACGTGTACTTCTGCGAGTTTATATCCTTTTAAGTTTATAAATTTTGTTTAGGGTCAAAAATAAAAGTGTTGAAATTTCAAGGTTTTCAACTGTATACAAAAAACTAAGGCAAATATATATATATATATATATATATATATATATATATATATATATAGTCCTACATGATTATAGATATAAAAGATGATTATGGTGCGGGAAGGTTTTATAATAATATATTTTAAGCTTTGTCGGCAATTGCCCAGGCCGGCATTTGAACCCAGACAATTGGCCCACAAGGCCAAAGATTTACCCTTTAAGCCAGTTCCCTGGGTTCAATTCCCAGTCTGGGCAATTTTTCACTCAAATGAAGATATTTAATTCGTATGATAACTTTACCCTTCAGTTTGACTGTGTTAAAAATATGCAATTTATCTACGTACCCATCGTTCTAACAAGTTCCTTTACCTGCGGTCTATTCTGTTGTGCTGTCTAATGACAGACTAGATGTTATGACCTACAATGTTATCTGGGCGATAAATGCTTACCGGTTGTTCTGCCCAGTTTGCTTAAACGGTAAAGCATTGGCCTTGTGAGACAAGTATTTTTTTCGATTCCTTGAATGGGCATTTTTTTTTCTCATTTGGAAATATTTAATTCGTACGCTTATTTTAAGTAATTTACACGATGTTCAGTATTTAGTAAAATCTGCTTCATTTTAGTTGTCGAAATGTTTCTTTTGCCCTTTAAAATTACGGCTAAGCAATTCATTCTATTATATTTAGAAAGTATGATTTACGCACAAATCTAAAAATATATTGAATTTTAAAAATTTGCTTAACGATCAATGAAATAAATTAAAGTAAAACCCTAGACATGTCGAGTAAATGTCTATTTAAATATTTTATAATAGAGTGTTCATACTTTGAAATGTTATTTTTATTTATTTATTTATTTTAAACGAGGTTTAAATATTACATAAAACATATAAATTAAAATTCTAACACAACGAATTGCCTTCTACGAAATTCAAATATGAAAATGAGACATCCTTCATTATTCATACCATTTTCATTTATAAGTACTTAACACTTTTTTTTTTCGAATGGAGTAATTAGTAGAGTTATTTTACATTCTATGAATTTTAAATTTTTCTATGAATAAAAAATAGTTTTAAATTAGATTATAATAAAGTAGTTTTAATTACAACTTGAATTATATATATTTTAAAAAAGAGTAATAATCTATTCATTACGTTTTTCTTACAAATTACCTTAGTAGTTAACATTAAAAATGATGCGAGTTTTTTATTGATGGAGAATATTTGAGGTTAAAAATGATATTATTATTTTTAAATATCTTTCATATTTTACAGAAACGTATTTAGTTGAAATTTATAAAAACTGTTTTAGAGAAGTATAAGGTATCATTATGTAAATACGTCCTTAACAAATAATGTCTAATTACAGCAATTTATTTTTCTATATATTAATTTCTATAATTGTATTTATTAATTTTTATATATATATTTATATATTTATATATTTTAAATATATTTCCTCCATTTCTAAGAATAAAAAATGAATTTTAAATTAGATTATAATAAAGTGATTTTAATTACACCTCGAATCATATCTTTTTAACAAGAGTAATAATTTATTCACTCCGTTTTACTTACAGGTTAACCTTAGAGTTAACATTAAAAATGATACGAGTTTTTTTATTAATGGAGAATATTTGATGTTAAAAGTTATATTATTATTTTTAATATCTTTCATATTTTACATATCTTTCATATTTTATCATACATATAGTTTATTTCAGGGAGAACAAGTACAAGGTATAATTATGTAAATACTTCCTTAACAAATAATGGATAATAACAGCAATTTTTTTTCTGTATATTAATTTCCATAGTTCTATTAATTAATTTCTATGTATAATATTTCTTTATATTTCCTAATACTCTATCGATTTTCACAGCTTATCTTTAGATTTTTCTTTTCAAACAAACATAGGATTAACTAAATCAATTTATTAAATCGACGTATTAAATCAACTTTTGATGGGTAATTTTTATGTATACCGGAAAGAATATTTTTGCAGATATGTAATCATAAAATGTATTAGCGTGTTTTATGGACCAATGCCATTATGTATGTGTATGCTACGTGTCACTAACCTATGTGAATAGCATGTGTGAATAACCTGTGTGAATAACATACACTCTCAGTTTTAAAATAAGATGGAATAATGGAATGTAAATTATCAATTTCTAAAGATACAAACTCTACATTCCCAGAAATTGTCAATTTACCATTAATTGCTACAGCAGGATGGAGTAATAATAATTTAATATTTTATTCTTCTGACACGAAAAAATTAAAAACAAATATAACGTGCAGGGCTGCCACAGGCGACTATTTTTATATTCCGTTCACACCAGTATTTTTCTAACACAAATTTTAAAGTATATTTTTCTTGCAAATGTTGTCAAAGTGTCTGTTAAGGTTTTCTGTTTAAAGAAAGTGTAGGCAGTTAGAATTAAAAAATAGTCGACGTGGCAGCTCTAAACGTACAAATTTCACTGTATCCTTTCTAGTTTACAGCAACGACAATAAAGATCTATTGTGTATAAAACAAGTTATAATACTAGTTCTTCAAACTGAAAAGACTCAGCCGCGGTAATAACACAAATAGATAGCCTTACTATGCTGGCAGAAATTTTACGCAGGGTTTTATTGTAATGTATCTCGCGAACACATCCAAAATCTTTATCAACATTTTCAAAATGCATGAAATACGCTACAATTTATGTAATTTCCTAATAAACATATAGTTTTCACATCACAGAACTTACCTGGCAAATTTCAGAACGTGCGTTGATACTTATGTTCTTATTATAGATAGAAAGTTTACAAATGTAACAAATTACCCTTATCAGTTGTTTGTGATTGATAGGAGTCAGAGACTTTCAGCGCAGAATTCATAGAGTTATTTTTACAGATTCTTTCAAACCAGAGCTTTATATTAACAGTTTATTTTGGGACATTTTTATTATTTTTTTTATTTAAATGCTATTTTTTAAAGTATTGGTAGCAATTCTTCATGCTTGTAGACGTAACATTTATTAAAAATTTTAATAGAAAAGACGAATTTTGAAAAACAAAAAAATAATAAACGGTCAAAGTCAAGTAATACTCGCGCTTAAAAAGTTCCATAGAATAAATACATTATTATTTGTACTAATAAAACAATCATTGTTTAAAGAATAATAAGACTTTAAAAAAAATCTATATAACGTAAGATTGGGCATAGCTACAAGTATTAGAAAAATGTGAATGTCTAATACAACAACTGTTTAAAGAGATATAAAGCTCGAATAATATCATATGCAGCTATTCTGTATAATTCTTTTTTAAATCTTATCCTAACTCGTTTACATGATTAACTTAATTCCGTACTGATAATAAATTTGTGCATATATTAAACTCATTTGCTATTTCATAAAAATCATTTCAGCGACTTAATAATCTTTCCTTTATTTCTATAGCTAAAATAAAACACATTTTCAAAGTTTAAACTTGCCATTGAGCTAAGCGCACTTCGAAAGGATTTTGCAAATTTTCTACGCTGTTTGAGTGTGGTTCGTTTTTTTTCCCTCATAGTTTTTTTTTATTATTAACAAGGCGTACTGAGATATCTACTTATTCCAAACTCATTGCCACACATAGTTTTTATGCGATAAACTCTAATTAAATTAGTCTGTTTTTAACAGTCATTCGTTTATTGCATTGATATTGCTACTGGGTACATAAATATATCATTAAAAATGGTTATCTAGGCTTTAAAAAACAATTGTACTTGGATTCTATCATCACGAATATAAAAACGAATGTAAAATATGAAAAGTAAATTTTGCCTTAATAATTTAATTTTTTTTCGAAGAGCAAAATAATTTTTTTATCAAATGCAGATATTTAACAAGGACAAAGATGCAGCATTCCACTTTTTGGTCTGCTTTTGATCAGTTGCAGGGATTACATTGGCCAACTTTATGATACATAATGATAAATATATTGTTTATAGGCATAAGCCAGCTATGGCGTACAATGCAGTGAAAGGTCAAAAAACGTATCTCGGCTATTTAACGGTGATTGTTTTTCAAAAATCGTTATTAACAACGGTTAAATACTTCTGTTTATAATAGGCATCTCAAGTGTTTCTTAACATGTTTAATGAATACCCGCAAATCGAAATTTGTATGCTCCGGTAAAGTGCGCTATTCTCAAAAACTATGCGTCTTAGGTTAATCGTTGGTTTTCCTGCAATGATTAAATTAACTTCTACTACCTAAAATTTTTTTATAATTTTACTTTCAATAAATTTAGATGTAGATGAGGAATTACATATTTTTGTACTACATTTCTGACGATATCAATAAAAATATAAAATATAAAATTAAAAGAAATGTATATTTTATTCCAGTGTTATGAAAGCTTTCCTACGATATTCTACACGACATACAAATAAAAATTTTTTGAAGTAACTTAATTACCCCTTCTACAATTTCCTAAATATATTTGTGAATGTTTAAAATTTGCTGTAAATATATGGATCATCACTTTTTACTCTTACACCATATAGTTCTTATACTTTCTATGTTTCATAGTTTACGAGAATAATGGCGCTGACAGATACAGTCAATCAGACAAAAAAGTGATCTTATAATCTTTCCGTTTATACTTTCTAAGATACCCTAAAAATTAATTAAAGAATTAATTAAAGAATTAATAAAAACTGATATCTGTATTATAAAGCGAAAACAAGTCCATGAGTAACACTGAAGACATGCAAAGAATAGAAGCAACAGGACAAATAAATTTCACGTTTGATTGATTTTTTTTTTTTAATGAAAACTATTTTTATTTCTTTAACTTCGGAAAAAGTATAATTTCAATTTTTATAATGACAACTTTAAATACAAAAGGTTAATTCAACTGCAATTTATTTTAAAATTGTCTGTGTTTTCCCCCTTTTTTTATCAAGCTCCATTAATTTGTTTTGATGCATTATAAAAAAAAGCGTTGAATGAAAATGCAGTTGAAGTCGTTTGAATAAAAAACAATCCAGTAGTTAATTATATCCAAGTAATATACCGTAATTAAAATCCCAAAGGAAATAAAAACTTCACAAATAAAAAAAGTATAGTAAATAATGTGACAAATAAGAGAAGCATTTAGCAACCTCCTAACTATTTGTTTAATTTCTGAAATATTCATATTCAAAAAGTGGAAATTTATATCATAAATTGTGATATACTTCACGGTGAACAAATGATATGCGGATAAAACTAAAATACAAAATATGAGTTTTGTATTAGTTGATGAGCACTGTTAAAAATATTCTGACTGAATTTTTTTTTCACATTTATATAATAGAAATGATTTTCATCAGTTTACTCCTTACTGTAAGTTACGAAGCCAATTTAACTCAATCTATTGGTATATATCAGATTGAAAAAAATACATAAAAGTTACTTAAAAGGGATTTTATTTACTGTACGACATTTTAAAACCTAGTACTTTCTAGCATGTCTAGCGGTCTAGCAACTCTTTATCCGTGTTAAAATCAAGAAATAGATAAAAAGTCAAAGGTCGAGTTCTTTTATATCAAATGGGCTTATTCATACGTCAACTTGAAAAAAAAATGAGGAGGGGGATGCTGTCGGATTGTTCCAAATTTTCTATAGAAGTAAGGATGCACAAGTTATTTTCAGTAAATTTTTTGGGATGATGTACAATCGTTGCAAATGTAGTTACCTCATATAAAAGAAATTACCAAATACTAAAGAAATTGATATTTTCTTTACTATTTTAGAGGTTATAATTGATTTTAAAAAAGAAAAATCCTAAAGAAATTAACAAATTATCAAAAATTGAAAATTATGGAATCAATAGAATTTTTATGTTGAGCTAACTACACTTGCAACAATGTTTTGTAGTACATCATCCCAAGAAATTGGTACAGTTTACTGAATATAACTTGAACATCATCCTTCTGTAGAAAATTTGGAACAATCCACCAGTATGCGTCTCCCCCCCCCCCCAAGATTTTTAACGTTGATGTATGAATCAGCCCATCTGATATAAAAGAACTCAGCCTTTGAAATTTCATCGTTTATTTATTTTACAACTGACGAAGAGCACGAGAGCTTGAAAGTACTAGTTTTAAACTGCCATACTGAAGATAAAACACCTTCAAGTAACTTAAATATTTTGTTTTTAATCTTGTAATTGTAAGTGAACAATCCACCAGCATGCCTCCCCACCCCCTAGATTTTTTTAACGTTGACGTATGGATCAGCCCATCTGATATAGAATAACTCAGCCTTTGACATTTTATCTTTTTATTGATTTTTCGTCTGACAAATAGCATGATATGCTTGAAAGTACCAGTTTTAAACTACCATACTGAATATAAAAGCACCTTCAAGTAACTTAAATATTTTGTTTTTAATATTGTAATTGTAAGTAAACTTGGTGAATTTATGAAATTTGATTTCTTATATAATTTTAATTTCATATTTCTATATATAATTCTGCATTTAAAGAGCCGTTTTTTGTTTTAAATCGTTATTTATTAATATATATATATATATATATATATATATATATGTATGTATATATATATATAATCTCTATATCACAAGTTTAAACACCATATTAACTTTTTAAAAATAAATTAATAAAAAAAAACATCTTCAAGAACTTCAAAAATGTTTACAAATTTTCTATGTACTTCAGCCTATCTAGTAGTAAATGTATTGTAAATTAAGTATCAATGTTTACACGTTAGATTTTTTACTGGGGTAGAGATGTCTGTTATCTGAAAAATACCTTAACTAAATAATAAAATTTTTTAAAACAATTTATATTACTTGTTAGAGGGATTACAAAAAATTAAAATCAAATAACATTTACATATATAAACTCTAATCTGAGAAAAGCCATAATTATAATAATAATAAAAATACAAGTCACCTCACGGTCAATATAAATGACATGCTACAATGAGATGCAAACAAAATGCACACACTCTATTGTAAAAAAAAAGAAAAAAAATAGAGCCATAATTATAATAAAAATAAAAATACAAGTCACCTCACGGTCAATATAAATGACATGCTACAATGAGATGCAAACAAAATGCACACACTCTATTGTAAAAAAAAGAAAAAAATAGAGCCATAATTATAATAAAAATAAAAATACAAGTCACCTCACGGTCAATATAAATGACATGCTACAATGAGATGCAAACAAAATGCACACACTCTATTGTAAAAAAAAAGAAAAAAATAGAGCCATAATTATAATAAAAATAAAAATACCAGTCACCTCACGGTCAATATAAATGACATGCTACAATGAGATGCAAACAAAATGCACACACTCTATTGTAAAAAAAAAGAAAAAAATAGAGCCATAATTATAATAAAAATAAAAATACCAGTCACCTCACGGTCAATATAAATGACATGCTACAATGAGATGCAAACAAAATGCACACACTCTATTGTAAAAAAAAGAAAAAAATAGAGCCATAATTATAATAAAAATAAAAATACCAGTCACCTCACGGTCAATATAAATGACATGCTACAATGAGATGCAAATAAAATGCACACACTCTATTGTAAAAAAAAAGAAAAAAAATAGACTATGATCTTAAATTATTCTCCAACTTGGTTCATCTCATTGAAGCTTTTATAAGGAATTTATTCATTAACTCTAACCATAATTTAAGAATAATAAATGAAACAGAATCATTGCAAGAACAGAACTAGAAACAGCTAAACAGAACGAAATTCTTATACACATTGGAACCGAAACATGTCAGTGTTAATTGTTTTTTTTATTTTTTGTAACACCTTTCTCCATTTATAAAAATTGTTTATTAAAATTTTTAAATAAAAGGAGAAATTCTTAAAATATTGTGATTTAAAAATCTAGTCGATTTAATAAACTTTTTTTTTTTATCAAATAACAATAACAACATTTTAGCAAAATAGTTTAGTGAAAACGTAACATATTAAACTGTTACATCCATCCATATCTTCAAACTATTTTTAATTGTTGTTTGTAATATTTCTATTAAAAAACTCTTGAAATATGCAATATTTAAATAAAAGCATAGTTATATTTAGAATGAAAAAAAAAAACATTTTTCATAATATTGAGCAATGAGTTTTTAAATCCTGTAACTTAAAATAATTAAGACATGTTGGTATTATATTTCTGTACGTATGTCTGTTATCAGGAAAATGCTTTAACCTAATAACAATAACACTATTTTAAGAAATTAAATAGTCAATAAATAACACATTAAATTTCTACATTTATGCATGTCTTCAAGCAGTTTTTCATTGTTATTTGCAAGCTTTATTCATCATTCTTTGTAGCTGGGTAAGTTAATAATAATATTAATCCTGCATAATACTCTTGAATATGTTACACCGTACTGATATGAAGTATCGCGTAATTCATCATTTTGCTAAGACAACATGACAAAGTTACCAAACTTTCTGCTAATGCTAAGAATGATTTTGAAGGATGCCGATGCAATAATGCTTATAGAAACTTCCTTCCATTCATAAGAGAGCAACTATTTAGATATTATCATGCATTATATTTGAAAAATTCAAATAATTGAGTTTTCTACATTTCTAGGTTTTATTTTTGATTAATACAGATTTTTTTTCATATTTCAAAGTTATGTAATTGTAAATGCTGCTTTTGTAATATAAAGTAGTACACTCAATCTACGTGAAAGTAAGCTGAAATTTAAATATTAAAATATGTATGCATAAGTAGAAAATTAAGTATTATAGACAAAGAAAATTAAGGAAAGGTATAACAAAAAATGTATATCTATAAAAAAGGCTTTTTTAAATATACTATATTGAAATAAAATCATAGTTATTTAAAAAGAAAAAATATTTTTCATAATATTCAGGAATGTGTTTTGTAATCCTGTAACTTAAAATAATTGAGACAAGTTAGTAATGTAACGCTGCATATATGTCTGCAATCTAAAAAATACCATAATTAAATAACAATAAGAATATTTAAATAAAATAGATTAGTGAATGTGTAATACATTAAACTTTTACATCAATCCATGTCTTGAAAATATTTTCACTGTTGTTTGCAAGCATTACTTTTTATTCTAAGTAGCTGGGTAAGTTAATAATAATATTAATCCTGCATAATGCTCATGAATATGTTACATCGTTCTGATATGAGGCAACATGTAATTCATCATTTTACTAAGACAATATGACAAAGTTAGCAAACTTTCTGTTAAAGCGAGGAATTATTTTGAATGATGCCGATGCAGTAATACTTACGCAAACTTCCTTTCATACATTAAGACACCAACTATTTAGAAATCATTATGCAATATTTGAATAAATAATTTTCCACTTTTCCACATTTTGTTTATGAAAATTCCAGACATTTTTTTTATATTTTTAAAATTATGAAATTCGAAATACTTCTTTTGTGATTGTATGAGCGAAGCGAAGTCTTATACACATAGTACGTAACGATATTAAAAGAAAAACAAAATTCTTTCGTCAAGCAAATCTATAAAAATATTAATCAGATATTGATTCTGTCTGTACCAGAAGGTGCATATGAAGGTAACCTGGTGAATGCACTTACATTCAAAAGTTAGTTCCAAATAGTTTAAAAGTTACATTTAAAAAACCGATAAAATAGCACAATTTATTTGCATACGTCACAAAAATTTGATATGCGTCATTTTTCACCGGCTGGATATTTTCGTAGACTACTGAATCAGAGTACATGGAGAAAATAGTTGCCCTAGCAAAGTGAAGGCTAATACACATAGTACATAACGATATTAAAAGTCAAGCATAACTTTCATCAAGCAAATCTGAAAAATGATTGAATTATGATTCTATTGTACCAGAGGATTCTGATTGTACCTATCAAGGAAACCTAATGAATGCAGCTTCTCTCAAAAATTAAGTTTAACTAGTTGGATGTGTCAATCCCAAAACTTTCTTCTATCTCATAAGTGCATTTTAATATTTAAAAAAAATACGTGGTGACCCCACAGTTACCCACTATCGAATTTCCTCGAACATTTGACCTAGAATAATGAGATTCTGGTATCCGAAAACCATAAAACGCAAAATTTAATTAATACTCTGAGAAAATGAGCTTAGTAGTGCCTCATGTTGGATAATTTATACTAAAACCTAATAAGCATATATTTATGTCAAGACCTAACAGAATCTGAAATTTGATGGAATTTCGTCCATTAGTTCTTGAGATATAGTTATAACAAAAAATTTGCAAAGCGTAGCACAGCAACACCACATCTTGGACAATTTATGCCAAAACGTAAAAAAGCGTCTAATTATGTTATGGTGTAAAAGAATCTGAAGTTTGATGAAATTCTGTGCATTAGTTCTTGAGATATAGCTAGTTTAAAAAAACCGTGTAAAATATAGCACAGCAGCACCATTGGTTGAAGGATTTATAACAAAACGTAATCATCGTGTAATTATGTTACATGTCATTTTGTAACAAAATCTGAAGTTTGATGAAATTCTGTGCGTTGGTTGTTGAGATATAGCTATCGGAAAAATCGTGCAATATGCAGCATAGCTACACAACCTGTTGCAAGGTTAATACCAAAATGTAATCAGCGTCTAATTATGTTATATATTCTAGTGTAACAGAATCTAAAATTTGATGAAGTTCTCTGCATTAGTTCTTGAGATATAGCTATCGCAAAAATCGTGCAAAATGTAGCATAGCAGCGCCACCTATAGGGCAGGTCACACCAAAACCTTATCAGCGGCTATGTATCTCAAGGTATCGCGGAATCTGAAGTTTGGGGAAATTCTGTGCATTAGTTCTTGAGATATAGCTATCATGAAAATCATGGAAAACGTGGCATCGCAGCGCCACCTGCTGGCCAATTTACACCAAAAAACAATAGGCACTAATTCATATCAAGGTCTAACTGAATATAAAATTTTATTAAATTTCGAGCATTAGTTCTTGAGATAGAGCGCCCACAAATTTTTTGTCACATACAGACAGATAGGCATACATACATACAGACAGACAGACGGACAGACTCAAAGACAGACATTTTCTAAAAATAGTCAAAACGTGTTCAGGACCTTCTAAAACGTATAAATCCGTCGAAAACGGAAGTCGAAAATTTTCATGAATCCAATACTTTCTTCTTGTAAAGATAGAAGAAATTAAAAATTATAATTAAAAATCTGATTAAAAAAAAGTGCAATTTATTTGCATACTTCACAGATGCTTGGCGTGCGTCACTTTTCACTGGCTGGATGTTTTCGTTAGATTCCAGAATTCGATCACATGGAGCAAAGGAAATGCGCAAGCAATTTTTATTTATGTACAATAAAACATATTTAAACTAAAGAGACAAATTGGAAAAGAAATTCGTTTTATTATTATCGTTATTATTATTATTATTATTATTATTATTATTATTATTATTATTATTTATTTATTTTATGTAAAAAAAATCCATAACACTTAATAACTTAATATAACTTAATATTTGAGATTTTGCGATAATTTTTATGACAACATTTTTTAACCAGCATTAGAATCTTTCATATTTAATTCGTACAAATTGTAAACAATTCTTTCGTGTTTAAAAAAAAAAAAAAATACGAGTTTGACACGCGTGCTTTATATAGTGCTTTTAATACTACTTAGTTAACCCGTCGACCAAAAAATGATCGCCAAACTATAAGAGTAAGTGCCAATAACTTATGATCGTAAATGTCACATTTAATGGCATTAAATACGGTAGATGCATTTAAAACGTCATTAAATGTTTTTTTTAACTTTTTACTTGTATTTTTATTAATATTCTACTAATTATTTTTTTTCTATATGATATAAAAATTATGTCAATATGCATAATTTGGCTATTAGTTAAGCGATTTGTATAATTTCGCGAAATTCGTCGAAGGGATAACCAAGAAATACCTTACTTTTAATCATAGATTATATTCTGTTATTTTTTTACATAGATTACTTAATGTTATTTATAATGGTTATGTCAATATTAAAGTATTAAAAATAAAAATATCCAAAAAATCATAAATATTAACATTTAGAGCAATATTCAAAAACGTAAGTTTTCGTCAATTTGCGGGAGAAAAAGTCGCGCTACGTAGTGCGTATTTGGCATATGTATCATATTTATATGTAAAAATAAACATAAACGTTTAGCAGGTGTTTATAGCGATTTGCAACACATCTCACTTTCTGAAATCTAAACTGGAGAAGGTAAAGGTAAAATTGGAAAAAAATCCTTGAAATTAGGACAGGTATGTCATAAATGCATCGGATTGGCGCAAAATTTGACGAAAATCATTTTTGAATATTCGTTATATATATATGTATATATATTTCAATTATTTTCAATTATTTAAAAAAGGAAATAACAATAAAAAAGAACACGATTAATTAATAAATCTAGAAAAAATCTATTTATATAATTTGGAAAAACAAAGTAAAAAACAATTTATTAATAAATAAACAGCAATAGCCGGGTTACCAAGCCATGCAAAATAGCGATTTTTGTCGCCAATTATGCGGAAGAGTTTCATATTCTGCTGTTGCTTTTTTGGCGAGCTTTTTTATTTATTTACTTAATTTTTTTTTAATTAAATGAATCGGTGTGATTTCGATCTTCAGCCTTTGGTGTTGCATTTTTAATACTTTCCAAAAGAGTTGGAAAGTGTTTATGTATTCGGTTTGTCTGTCCTTCTGGTCGTCCATCCGCCTGGCCTCGCTCTAATACCCGTAAATATACGCTTATTTTAATGCAATTGCTAAACCTTATTAACCCATTAATCGCCAAAGCTCCCATTGCGGGAACATCTATTTTTTATTTTTTTTTCTAAAAATATTTTAAAGCTATTTGAAAAAAAATACATTTTATAGAAAAGTCAAAAGCATAGAGTCTAAAATATATTTTTTTCAAAATAATATTTTTAATTTTTCTATTTTTTGCAGATTTTTGAAAAAAGAGATTTTTCGGTTTTCCGACAATCTCCAGTAAAATTACTAAAAAAGAAAAAAAAATAATCTCATTTTTTTTCAAGTACAACCACGTTTTAAAGTCAACATTCCAAATAACAACATATTTAAAATTCGGAGTAAATAGCTGCATTTAAAGCAACAATAGAAAGGTTTTCATGGAATGTTCCCACAGCGGGAGCGTTGGCCAGAACCGGTAGCATCCCCCCCCCCCTATGTTTGAGAGCGTACTTTCATAAAGAAAGGTGAAGTGGACGAGAGTTCTATCGAACATTATTATTCCATGAAACTATAGTCGAGATTCTTCGTGTTTGGTTCTTTAAATTAAATTCCTCTTGGCATTTTTTCTATTTATTAGCACGTCACAAACATATAAAAAACAAACACTAACATTAATATATTTACATAACAAAAAATATGTTGTTTTTCGGGAAGTATAACATTATCCCTGTCATCATGAAAACAGGTATCCTCTTTTCGTATTCTAAACATTACGTCACCGCTCTTCATCCGGGTGACAGCAGGTTGATGGTATAAATCATTTTATTGTTAGTGCGGATAAACAATCCCGATTTAAATTATGTAAAAAAAATACTCGAATGAAGTGTGAAAAATGCAATGTAATGCTGCATCAAAGTTGTTCCCTGTATTTTCATAGAAAATTGTAAAAGAAAATAATTAAAAAGGTAAGCTTTTCTATTTAAAATTTATTTGTTAAAATTATTTGTTCCTTGAAATTTCAAAATCCAAACAAAATATTGATTTTTTAATTCAGTATGAAATTATTTATACCTGCATATTCAATAAATTAATTGTTTTAGGTCATATTTATGGCATGCAAAAAAGTAATTCATTGCTTTGTAAAAATTTTAAGGGCGCAACTTCTTATAATTATTTTATAATTAGCAGAAAAATAAACCGTACCTGACTTCTGCCTGGGGAAAATTTTCCTCCTATTACACGCCAACGCTCCCGCTCCGGGAACATGCTTTATTTAATAAACGGTTACAGTTTTCGAAAAAAAATCAACTGCTCTATAATAGAGACATCCAATGTATATTAAAAAATTCAAAAAGTTATAATTTATTAACGTTGTTTATATAGCGGCGTTTAATGGGTTAAAGCCCCCTGGGCAAGTTTGGTATTATATATGATGTATGTGAGATTAAACTTTCTTGGGGGAGGGGCACCCAAAAGAATTCGATTACATTATAGTCTATGGGGAAAAACATTTAAAGGGTATTTTAATGATATTATGCTGTTGCAAATGGATTAAAACGGATATAAATCACCGAGTCTCACAACAATTACGCAAGAAAAGGACATTCATAGCATTTTGAATCCGTTTATAGGGACGCACAAAAGAAATCAGCTACAATACTGTGTTTTAGTAACAATTGCTGAAATCAGTTTTCAATTTCAGCATGTGCTTTTAAATTTAACTATTTTTTAGATACGCTTGTAATTTTATAAATTCGTAGCCCGTACAATTGTCGTCTAATCTGCCAGTTTGTCTGCCTATCCGTCTGTCTGTCCACATATAACATCACAAAAATTACCCAACCGAATGATTTGAAATTTTAAATATATATTTGGTGCCCAATTTTGTTGAGTCATTTAAAATTTTAGTAAAATTTGATCCGTAGCTCAAATACATCTAGAAAAAATCTATTAGAACAGCTAAAAGTAGTGCGTTGCATTACGGCCGATGGGTTGAAATAGATCCAAGTGCTTTTTAATTATAACACCTGTCGAAACATAAAGAAATTGATGAACACTGGAATATAAATTCTGAAGAATATTCTTATAAGAATATTCTTATATTTGAAGAAATACTTATTATTCATTTACAGGGTACTACAAAAGAATTCCAAACCATATTTGAATATGGGGTTTAGGGGCATTATTTTTTCCAAACAAGAGATTTTCTTATTTGTCATTACAAGGTTTTTAAATAATAACTTATTCAGATAAACCTGCATAATCGAGTTCACTTTTTCGTATTTGAGCCTGCATGTTTTACTGAAAAAAATGTGTTCAGGTTTCTAAATCACTGGTGATGATACTTTAGCAGATCAAAGTTAGTGTAAACGAGATATTCAAATCTCGTGTTGTACTTTATACTACAAGCATTGCCAATTTTATTTATTTAATGCATGCTAAAGCGAAATACTGCTCAACTTCTTGAGAATAAGTTTGAAAAGAAAACAAAACAGCGTATATAGTGGCCAGTATGTACTACCCATTTAAATCCGAATGATTATATCTGGAACACACTCAAACAACGCATCGTATTCCTTTTTTGGCGTTTGCGGGATTTTTATGTATCACATTTTAAAGAGAGAATTCCCTAAATTTTTATCGCGAACCACATCGCATCAATAGAAACCAGATGTAGATATTATACTGTTATATATATTAACTATTTAAGGGGTTCACACACCATATAAAAAAACTCCCTTTTTCTATTCAATCATCATGATTTGTTCAATTTTTAGGTACTAAAATTGGTGTGGAGTGTCTGTTATTGTTCTTATAGTAATTTCAGAGATCAAGATATTTTAGTGTTTTAGTATCTGTATTATTTTTAATGTATTGCATACATCCAATTTTTTATCCATGCATGACCCATCCATGATGATATCCATCCATGTTTTCCATAGTTTACTTCCTCATTTTTTAACCGTGTATTCGAATTAATATAAACTATTTTGCAATTCTATAGTTCCCATTTGTCATCTTCGTCATTTGAACTTGCGGCTGTATATGGTCAATTGCAGGTAGCATCTTATTTTTTTCTTTTACTTTTCACAATTTATTACTAAATCTGTGTTCTCATCAATATCGCTCAGACTAATTCCTCTGAGGGAAGCTCTAGTATAAAATGATATACTAATTCTATGTGGGACTGTGCTGAAATTAAAGAAAAAACTAATACCGTATTAACTCGTGTATACCACGCACGCGTGTATAATGCGCACCATATACTTTACACCAAAAAATAGCGTTTTTTTTATCTCGTATGTAACGTGCATCATAAATTTGATAATGAAGGGAATAAATGACCTGATGAACTTCACTAAAGAAATTTCGAAAGAAATGTTATTAGAATTTCCAATCAGATTGATGAAATTAAAGATGCTATAATTTCCAAGTACATTGAAGGCACCAGTGATGACAAGAACAACAGCGTAACGTAAATGAGAATTTCTAGTTAGCATTTAAATAATATTGTACTAAGTCTGTTGTAAAACTAGAGCAGGGATTGAAATTAAGTTTCAGAAATATTTCTTTTAAGTCATATTTTCCCTGTTTTAATATAATTTTTGAATACATTTCTTAATTCATCTCTTTATGATGTGATTAGTTCCGAAAGCGCGTTTACGGATTTTGCACTCAATTTTGAAAAAAAACGTGCGCGTTATACACAAATCAATACGGTATATATGTATAGATATATATATATATAATTAAAAAAATTGTCTCAATTCTAAGCCAATTACTTCTAATTTTTTTTCTAATATTTAACTTCTTTAATTTTTTTCATAAATACCTAACATATTTATTTTAATTGCACACCTTTAATCAACGTTTTCTTTATTATATTTTTTTCTAAAAACATACATTTGTCAAAGCATTTCTTTTCCTAAAATCCCATTACTTAAATTTATTCTTTTATCTGATGCATAAAACTTTGTATTTAAGCTCTTAAAAATCATTCGATAACCCACAATTCCCTTCAAATGAGTCTAGAGCAAATTGAATTACACTTTACGACAATCTGAATGAACTAGTTTCCTTTTTCGCGAGGTAAAAGTTTTGTATCGGTTGAAATCACTGTTTCTAATTTTGTTATTAAGAAATTAGATCTTTCTCATAAAATCCTGTATCCTTTCGCAGATTTTGATAAAAGCTGTTTGCATTGCTTAGGAGCAATAATTCAACGTTTTTTTGTGAAAATTAACATTTTACATAACTTTTACTTATCATTACGTTCGTGGAATTGTTTGCCTGTGAAATGAAATATAAATAAACGTGATTAAAATTATTCGACGCTTCTGATTACTTAAATGGGAATCATCTCAGATGATTATTTGTCAATTTGTTACAACACAGTGAATCTACTAGTGTTCCTGATGGACTTGTCTTATAGCGTGGTATGAGTAAGAGCCGATACGCATTCGATCGACAAGATTATATGTTATTACGACACATGTTTCATATATATTTTTGTACGTATAAGTAGCAAAATATGTATCATAGTTAAAGAAAATAAAATATATATATATTTATTAGAAAGAAAAAATATTTCTATAAAAAAAATAATAAAAATCTTCGAATTGTGCAATATTGAAATAAAAGCATAGTTATTTTTAAACGAATTTTTTTTATTAACAATTAGCACTGCATTTTGTAATGCTGTAGCTTAAAATATTTAAGACAATTTGGTAATGTTGAAAAACACGCAATATATTTGCCATTTCCATAATATTATTCAATAATACTGTTTAGTATTTAGATACCGCTATGTAACTGTTTACTGACTGTTTTCTAACGGTTAAATAACTGTTAACTAATGGTTTCGGAAACTTTTTATAGACATATTGCAAAATTATTCTTAGAATTATGAATGAGGGTTAAAGTATGTATTTTAATAATGTGACCGAGCATTTTTTTATTATTATCAAAAAGAAATGGAATTAAATGAAATTTAAATAAATCAACATGAATGAAATCATTGATTATGGCCGAGATCGGTTAATTCTAATGAAAAATGTAATATCTTAAATTTCTAAAAACCATATTAAAATACTAAAAATTTGCATTTATCTTTGTAAAGTCTCTTAAAACGATATCATAGGATAAAATATATTACTCGTGACTTTTACACAGAAAAACTACAGTATTGAAATATTTTTTTCGTAATTATTTTAGTAAAAAGAGATACACACTATCAGCACATTTTAAAACACCTTTTATGCAAAATGCATATAGCATAAGAAGTGGTTAAACCCTTAAGTTCATATTAAATTACTTTAAAAATTCAAATTCATTATTGCTACCAATTAAATATATATATATTCATCTTTTTTAATGACATACAAAATACCAGAATAAAACCAATTACACTATTTTATAAACTGTTGGGAATCAAACAATTCTGAATAAAAGCTGAAAAGCTTGCAGCCCATGAATGTTTCGGGCGAGACGAATAAGTGTTTAAAGCAAAATATTTTTAGATGTGACCACTACAGTTTTCTGTTTCATATAACATGTAACATGATTGTAAAATATTATTCAAATTGATTTAATATTTATTCCGATGCATAGTCACATAACATTTTACGATGGTACCACGTGTAAAAACGAGTAATGTAGATGCTCTTTTTGATGAACAATTGAAAGAAACATGCTATTTCACAAAGATAGCTAATTTAATTAAAAAAAATTTTAAATGAAAAACATTCATATCAGAATAAATGGAAATGAAAATGAAATTTTATCCCTAACAGCAATAACAGAGTATGTCATTTAACAAAAGAGATGCTGATAAAATATATCTTTTTAACATCATTGAACATACATAATTGTAATTTCAGGTGATTCATATGGCCAATAAGAAGAAAATTCTCAATGTGTAAAATCAATTAAAAAACTTAATAGAATAACATGTAATAGATTAAAATATTAAAACATTAAATAATTCTTGATTAATTAAAATATTTTATAAATACTTTAATAACTTAAATCTTAAGTGCATACATTTTCAGTATACAATAAAAAAAAATTTTATTTATTTCCATCTCAGCTCTAAATTATCTTCGCCTTTTATTAAAAATATTTTAAAAATAATAAAGATGAAAAAAGGTCTTAGAATCTTTTTAAGTATTTTTCATAACAAACCTATTTGGAACTTTTTAAAGATCAAAAGTAAAACAATTTATATTATGTGAAAAAATTATTTTTGTAAGATCCTTCTTTTCAGTGTACATCTAAGATGCAATTTTCAAAGCTTTTAAAAATAAATACGGTTAAGTGGATTATCCGTTAAGTTTTTACGTTCCTTCACTCCTTAAGGTGAGGGTGCTTAAATGATATAAAAATATAATTCAATAGTTTTGATGTTGAAAAAAAGAATAAAAAATAACATATTTTTGTGTCCAAATGTATATAAGCTTAACATATTGCTGTACATGGATGCACAAATCATTACAGATATTTCTTTTCCTTCAAATATTGTTAACATTTCATAATTAAATGCGTATGCTACAAAAAATGAACATTTAATTTAAATTTCGACTATAATAAATATTTAATATTTTTAATTTATAACAATCCATTCATATTGAATTACACTTAAGTCAGATATAAATATAGTTTTATGTAATGAAGCCCGTATTTTTTAATAAAATATTTAATAATACTTTGCTTAATTTTTTAAAGGTACATAACAAAAATAATATCGAAACAATTAACAATTTGTAACCACAACGTTACATTTTTAATTTATAGAATATATGCAAAAAAAATAATTTAACTTACACATACTTTCTTAGAAAAATTACACGAAAAACGATAAAAAATAATCCATGTTGACTTGACCTCTAGGCGGATGTAGATTTCGAAGTTGAGTGCTCATTTCAAAAAATAAAAATAAAATTTGATTCGAGATAAACCTAGTTTAACGACGTTATTTGTCCACTTTTGAAGATTTTTCTTGTGTATTTTTGTGCAAGAGCTGATTTTATCAGGATCATCTTAAGCAAAATTCGTATCAAATGCCCACTTTGACAGCATTTTTTGAAATATATTATGATTTTAAGAAAAAATTGACAAATAAGACACATTAAATAGTTCCCATATAAGAAAAACCGCCAATGTAATGCACTTGAGAGCAAGATTGAATTTAAAAAAGATTCATAAAGTAAGGAATTTTATATTTGAATACATCCTCAATTCTGCAATCACGATCGCTTCGGGAAATTTTGTTCGATTTCCCCACTTTGACAGCGTTTTTTTAAATATATTGTTTTTTTTTTTTTTTTTTGTTTTTTTTTTGTTTTTTTTTGTTTTTTTTAACTGAATAAAAACGGCAGATTATATATTTCCTGTATAAGAGGACCTGTCAATTGAAAGCGTTTCAGAGTCGTCTCTAATCGTGCGGTAGCTGAGTGGCGTTTGAATTTAATGAACTATTTCTTGTTAACATATTTCAGTCACTCTCAACCTATCGCATACATTCTGTTGAGGATGAAATAGATACAAAATACACTCGCACTGCTTGCGACCGTGCATCTTCAATTCCGGCTGCACTTCGCTCTCTGCATGCTAGTGCAGTTTGTATTTGAGCCATTATTCCACTGTTTCTTTCTTTAGTTCAAGAAAGAAAGTCAGCAATACTTGTAAAATTGCTAATAAAACATTAAAAAAGAGAGAAACTCAAACTAAAAATAAATAAATAAAAATAAAAATAGTAACACAATACTTTATAAAAGTATCCCCAGCAGGGTAAGCCACTTTTCCATTTGGGCTTGCCAAAATGGAAAAGTGGCACATGATGTACATAATATAATAGTGCAGTCAAAGGTCTTTTTAATGAGTTATGCACGGTGGAAGTCAGAAGAAATGCAAAAAATGCCCTTTCTTTTCACGCAAGAAAATTGGGGGGAAGATCAAAGCCAAATCACAATATGAAAGAGTGGTTAAGGGCTTTCTAATAGTATATCACAGCGGCTGAGGAAAAAATTCATAAAGTAACCCCCCCCAGGGAGAGGGGATCAGTTGTGGGCTACTGGGAAGATCTCATTAATAAAAATATGCGCATTTCAAATTCAACATAATCGTTGAATTTCAAAGACATTGGTTAAGAACTTTCAGAGATTTGAGATTTTAAACAGGCGCATAATTGCATTTCTAATGATATATTACATCATGGGTGTCCAGAAAAAGTAAAAATCCCTCATATTTGAATGCAAGCCTTACGAGGAATTTCAAATCAATCGCTGAAGAGCTTTATGAGATTTGACATTTTCTACAAAAGATCATTTAAATTTTTATATACATAAATTGTAATATGCGTTATATTAATTTGTATGCATAATTTAAAAAAAATCAAGAATGAGTTTATATGCAGTGAATTCAATTTACTAAAAATAAAACCATAAATTTTAACTCTTAAAAGTGAAAATTTTCTGTGCTGTCGATTCAAAGGTTGTATATCGCGTAGTAAATTTAGCAGATTGCGCAAGGTGTATTTATATAAATGTATTTATAAATATAAATGTCTCTTTTTACCCAATATTATATTTTTTCATCTGTGCATTAGGTTTGATTATATTTCTGACAAAATTACGTTTTTATTTATTTATTTATTTATTTATTTATTTATTTATTTATTTATTTATTTATTATTTTTTTATTTACAGAAGGTGAATATACACAGACTATTTCAGGCAGACTAATATAAAAATATAAAACCTATTAATTTCATAAATTTTCCAAATTTTTCCAAATACATTCATCAAATGCACATTTATATGCAAATTTTGTTTCATTCGTCGACTACCAAAAACGCAATGTTTTAAAATGGCATTTTTTTCCGTAAAATCTAGGCCAAAAATTCATAGAGTTAAAAAGTGCGATTTCACAAATCTTGAGGCTATATTAAGACTTCGACAGCAGCAATACTTTTGCTATCTATTAGTATTTTTTAACAATGGTATCAATGAAAAATAATTAGTTTTTTAGAAGTGAACGGAGAAAATTAAATTAATTACTGAGGAGATTCATTTATTTCTCTTTATTTACATTATTTTTCTTTAATTACTTATTTATACTAAGTATTTTATAATTCCATTGTATTTTGTGCAAAAAATGTGTCTTAAAAAAAAAACTTTTGAACTAAACGCAACGCCATAAAATTAAGTTTTCAACTTTGGATTCCTTTTAATGATGTTTTTTCGGTGCGCAACTTTGTTAAGTTTCTATATATTTTATTTTTTTACTTTTTTATATTATTTAGTTTTAAATTTCTGTGCATTTTATAAGAATTGCATCACAAGATTTGAAATCAATTTCAGTTTTAAATTTTGCATACATTTTTACAAACGAAATTTCTTTTTATGTTTTTCTGATTAATTACATATTTTAAAATGACTCTTTTATAAAAAACTTAGCAGAAAAAAAATTATATATATTTTTTTTTTTATTCACCAAGTAACTGGGAGTTTCTTTCTTTTTTTTTTTCCTTTTTTCCCGAAACTGTGGTCATTTGTTTTTCCTGTACACATAATGGTAAAATTTGTTTGTTCATTATTTCTTGCTTCTTTTCGTGAAGTCCAAATACAGTTTCTGAATTTATAAATTTTAAACAATGCTCTCTAAAAAATATGAAAAAAAAAAGAATTTAGTGTATTTAAGAAATCTAAAAAAAAATGATCCAGATTTTAGGGTTGCATCAAGCTCGTGATTAAATTCAGAAAAAAAAATGCTCAGATTAAAATATGCAATATTGTTAAACTCGGAAGGCTATAAATTCGGTATCATATAAACATGTTTTTTTTTTTTTTTTTTTAATATAATGTATTGAATTGATAATTCAGTCTTGCTTTAATTAATAATAAAAAATAAAAATTTATTTAGAAAACTTATAATACGCAATACAATGACTGTGAAACATAAAATGTATTTATTCTATTTATTTATTTTTTTTTTTTCAATAATTTGATGCTTTAAAATTAAAGAAAACATGAAAATAATTTTTAGAAATTTTAACGCTTTATCGAAAGCCATTTTTAATTATTTAGATCGACAACGTTTTTACAAAAATACTTACTACTATTATTTTAATCTTTATTGTAATTTTTGTCTCAATAATGCATATCAATTTCATTATAGTTGAACTAATATAATTTCATTCATTCTGTATTAATTTCTGTATTTTTTCTGTCTAGAAGATAGCCTAAGTATGTAAAATTTTAATGGCCTATACCAAGTTAATGGTCATGGATGTATATTTACATCTATTCAGATGAGAACAAATAGTCAGACAAATATTCATTCAATAAAACCGCAGTGATTAGCAAAATGGCTACTGTATTTTCATTTAAAGTTTTTTTACAGGAAGAAAAAAAAGTAATGAAGAACACATTTTATCTATTATATTTATTTTATGAACTTTTTTTACAAAGCTTTATTATTATAATTGATTTCAATAAATAAAATTTCGATGCGATTTCTCTAAGAGTAATAATTTTAAATTAACCATTTCATAATGATATTAAGTTTTTTTCATTAACTATCCAACTTTTATACAGGATGGAAAAATAAAAAATCACATTTAAATAACAATCAACCAAGAACTCTTTATAATATTCACTGTCATTTCCTAATCCTTGTAATAAAATTTATCAAAACTTATTTTACTGAAAACTAATTTTGTTCAAGATAGTTTATTAAATTTTTGCGATATTACGAAATTATATCAAATAAATATTCGGATGGTAATGATTAAACTTTCATTTACTCACTTGAAATGATTTCCCTTTATTAAAATAAACTTTTCAAGATCTTAATATAGATAAATTAAAGTTTCATCTAAGTTATAAGTTCCTTTTTTTATTTTATTATTATAATATGACGGAAGTTTTCAATAAAAGTTCGACATCATAGAATCAATCATTAAAAATATATTTCAGCGTTATTTCTAAAAAAGCACGAAGTAATCTAAAGATAGTAAAATATTAAAATGCAGAGCCAGATATTGATTATAAAAAAGAAATTAAACGAAACAAAGATATAAATTGGAAAGTATTTTAATCGTGGTATATTTCAATTGTAGATGTAAAAAATATCGATTACATCTTGAGAAACATATGTTACTATTATTGTTTTTGCTACTTGCTTCATAAATAAATTGCATGTTAAAACGTTAAATAAAGAATACTGCCCAGTTAAACTGATGGCATTGAGCTCACAGGCTACAAATACTAATTGTACATTAAAGCCTTATATTTTCAAGGGTTAATTCCGTTAAAAAATTAAGAAAGGGAAACAGCTCTCTTCTTTCCTCTTTTTTTATACTTAATCATTGAACCTCCTATACTATCAAAGACATGCTTTATCATATAAAAAATCTATATCCAAAATTCAGAGCAAATTAGATAATTCTTAATAAAAACCCATTTAGCATTTATATAATTTAAAAGGAGTTATCCCCCTCTTTTATACTTAACCATTAAACTTCCAAAACTATTCAGAGATTTGAACGAAATCTGAAAATTCTGCTTGAAAAACCCATTTATATAAATTAAGGGGGGGGCATTAGAACCCCTGTTCCCCCTATTTATACTTATACAATGAACACCTAATAACAGTCACTGAATCGCCTCATCTGAATGATCCTAATCTAAATTTTGAACGAAAACTTAATTCTGCATGAAAATCCCATTTATATCAACTAACGGGGGGGGGATGAGAACCCCTGTTCCCCCTATTTATACTTATTCAATGAACACCTAATAACAGTCACGGAATCGTCTCATCAGAATGATCCTAATCTAAATTTTGAACGAAAACTTAATTCTACATGAAAATCCCATTTATATCAACTAACGGGGGGGGGGATTAGAGCCCCTGTTCCCCCTATTTATACTTATTCAATAAACACCTAATAACAGTCACGGAATCGCCTTATCAGAATGATCCTAATCTAAATTTTGAACGAAAACTTAATTCTGCATGAAAATCCCATTTATATCAACTAACGGGGGGGGGGGATTAGAACCCCTGTTCCCCCTATTTATACTTATTCAATGAACACCTTATAACAGTCACGGAATCGTCTCATCAGAATGATCCTAATCTAAATTTTGAACGAAAACTTAATTCTGCATGAAAATCCCATTTATATCAACTAACGGGGGGGGGGGGATTAGAACCCCTGTTCCCCCTATTTATACTTATTCAATGAACACCTAATAACAGTCACGGAATCGTCTCATCAGAATGATCCTAATCTAAATTTTGAACGAAAACTTAATTCTACATGAAAATCCCATTTATATCAACTAACGGGGGGGGGATTAGAACCCCTGTTCCCCCTATTTATACTTATTCAATGAACACCTAATAACAGTCACGGAATCGTCTCATCAGAATGATCCTAATCTAAATTTTGAAAGAAAACTTAATTCTGCATGAAAATCCCATTTATATCAACTAACGGGGGGGGGGGGGCATTAGAGCCCCTGTTCCCCCTATTTATACTTATACAATGAACACCTAATAACAGTCACTGAATCGTCTCATCAGAATGATCCTAATCTAAATTTTGAACGAAAACTTAATTCTGCATGAAAATCCCATTTATATCAACTAACGGGGGGGGGGATTAGAACCCCTGTTCCCCCTATTTATACTTATTCAATGAACACCTAATAACAGTCACGGAATCGTCTCATCAGAATGATCCTAATCTAAATTTTGAACGAAAACTTAATTCTACATGAAAATCCCATTTATATCAACTAACGGGGGGGGGGGATTAGAACCCCTGTTCCCCCTATTTATACTTATTCAATGAACACCTAATAACAGTCACGGAATCGTCTCATCAGAATGATCCTAATCTAAATTTTGAAAGAAAACTTAATTCTGCATGAAAATCCCATTTATATCAACTAACGGGGGGGGGGCATTAGAGCCCCTGTTCCCCCTATTTATACTTATACAATGAACACCTTATAACAGTCACTGAATCGTCTCATCAGAATGATCCTAATCTAAATTTTGAACGAAAACTTAATTCTGCATGAAAATCCCATTTATATCAACTAACGGGGGGGGGGATTAGAACCCCTGTTCCCCCTATTTATACTTATTCAATGAACACCTTATAACAGTCACGGAATCGTCTCATCAGAATGATCCTAATCTAAATTTTGAACGAAAACTTAATTCTGCATGAAAATCCCATTTATATCAACTAACGGGGGGGGGGGATTAGAGCCCCTGTTCCCCCTATTTATACTTATTCAATAAACACCTAATAACAGTCACGGAATCGTCTCATCAGAATGATCCTAATCTAAATTTTGAACGAAAACTTAATTCTGCATGAAAATCCCATTTATATAAACTAACGGGGGGGGGATTAGAACCCCTGTTCCCCCTATTTATACTTATTCAATGAACACCTAATAACAGTCACGGAATCGTCTCATCAGAATGATCCTAATCTAAATTTTGAACGAAAACTTAATTCTGCATGAAAATCCCATTTATATCAACTAACGGGGGGGGGGGGGCATTAGAGCCCCTGTTCCCCCTATTTATACTTATACAATGAACACCTAATAACAGTCACTGAATCGCCTCATCTGAATGATCCTAATCTAAATTTTGAACGAAAACTTAATTCTGCATGAAAATCCCATTTATATCAACTAACGGGGGGGGGGATTAGAACCCCTGTTCCCCCTATTTATACTTATTCAATGAACACCTAATAACAGTCACGGAATCGTCTCATCAGAATGATCCTAATTTAAATTTTGAACGAAAACTTAATTCTGCATGAAAATCCCATTTATATCAACTAACGGGGGGGGGGGGGGGGCATTAGAGCCCCTGTTCCCCCTATTTATACTTATTCAATGAACACCTAATAATAGTCACGGAATCGCCTTATCAGAATTATCCTAATCTAAATTTTAAACGAAAACTTAATTCTGCATGAAAATCCCATTTATATCAACTAACGGGGGGGGGGGGCATTAGAACCCCTGTTCCCCCTATTTATACTTATTCAATGAACACCTAATAACGGTCACGGAATCGCCTCATCAGAATGATCCTAATCTAAATTTTGAACGAAAACTTAATTCTGCATGAAAATCCCATTTCTATAAATTAAGGGGGGGGGCATTAGAACCCCTGTCCCCCTATTTATACTTATTCAATGAACACCTAATAACAGTCACGGAATCGCCTCATCAGAATGATCCTAATCTAAATTTTGAACGAAAACTTAATTCTGCATGAAAATCCCATTTATATCAACTAACGGGGGGCATGAGCCCCCCGTTCCCCCTCTTATACATATCGAATGAACTCCAAAAACTAATCAGGGAAGCGCCTTGTCAGGATATACCTACATACAAAATTTCAAGTGGATCCGATATTTTTATCATGAGTTAGCGCGTTACGCACATACGCACATACATACAGAACGGACGGGCACATAAGCTCTCAGGCTATGATAGCCTGTGAGCTAAAAAAGGGAAAAAAATTATAATTTAAAAATATGATTGTGGAATTGGTAGTTTAATGTTAATAGTAATTTGGAAATACTAATAAAAAGTTAACAAAATGCATCAGTGTGTTTCTTATTATGAAAATATTATAATTTCGTAACAATACACTATTTTTGACTGTATAAGATTTTAAGTACACCAACATTTTTTATATAAATGTTATCGATAATTATTATTCCTTTGTATAATAAAAACTTTTCTGGAGAGTGATTTTTCGGATGTTTTCTAGTAAGACTTTGGTTAATTATGTAATAATGGCCTAAAGTGACTAGATATAAAAAAAAATGCGCTGTTAAATATTTTGCTTTATCAGAAATAAGGTGTAATAAGTCTTTATATTGCAAAAAAATATAAAGATGTAAAACCTTCATCAAAGATTTTTTAGGGTTAAGAGATGACTATGGGAAAAAATAAACGAGTTGAGGCAGATATAATGTCTTGCAATCCAGACATGAATGAATCAGCATTAACTAGAACATACTCAAGTAAAAAAAAAAAGACTGGTCTCAAAGTGTGAAAGAAATATATCTGCAATACAATTAATCGATCAAAGATTGTCACATATACAGCAAAATTGTGTAAACCATTGTTACTGACTGCCACAAAACTTTTAGTGTTCAAAAAAGCGTTAATATTTCGCAAGACAAGCGATTACTTGGGACGACAAATCACTGCAAGTTATTTTCTCGGATGAAATGAAATGAAACTTTAATGGATAAAACGACTTGAAATATTATTAGCATGATTTGAGAAAAGATTTTTTTTTCCCCCAAAACGCTAGTTAAGTGGCGGATCCATTATTCCATGTTGTTGCTTTTAGTTCAACAGGAGGTCAGATGCATTACTTACAGGAAAAATTATTTCAAAAAGTTACCTATAAACTCTTTCTGGCCATCTTTCAAGTACTTCAAAAGTTCTCGTAAAATGCATTTATCAGCAAGATAATGTGCCTATCCACACAAGTCATGAGACAAAAGCGTGGATATAGAAAAAAATAAAGATTTGAAATGGGCACCCTGAAGATTTGATGGAAAAATTATCATTCTATGGAGATATCTAGCAAGACGAGATTATAAGATTGAAGACATTTCCCCCAGTTTAAGTATTTCGATTCAAACTGCTTATTTTCCGATTTATTTTTAAATTCATTTTTGCGCTCATATGCATCAAACTGGCAAATTTTCTTATTTAGAAAGTACACAAGGTGCCGTGATTGTCAATTCTTTGACAAATGCAGAAAATATTGCAAAAATAGCAATCGAAAACGGCATTTTGAACCGATTTTTCCGAATTTGGAGATTTGTGAACGAAAAAAAGGGTCATACTGAGAAGATAAATGTTTATAAATCAAATTCTAATGAATTGAGCTCAAAAATACATCACATGGCACTTTATACGTCTCTTCAAAAATCTCCTCAGCAAGTTTCATGTTTCTACTTTTAAAAACGTGTTTGAAATTGTATCAGAAAATTTCGAGCTGTTGAAGGTTGAAAAGGGTTTTTTCGAATACACCCTTAAGAGCCCATATCGACGATTGAAGATGAAGGGAACAAATCCAGTCCTGAACTGTGCCACAAATTAACAATGTCTATGAAAGGTAAAATATTTATAGTCATTAAAAGCAAAAATGTGTGCACAATACATTAAGAATTTGTTGGCTCGTTACTGTATTGTTTATATTTTGCTATACTTAAAGAATTACACAAATATAATTTTTTTTTTTCGGTAGAACCACTTTATTTTTGTAATTAAATACTTACAGATGAATTTTGTAGCACTTTTTATTAGCTTTTTGACTTTATGACACATATTATATGAAACATTTTTCATCTGTTTTGAAGTTTATAAAATAACAATAATAAAAAAATCCTTTGCTTCTATAAAATTTTTACACGCTTTGTACAATAATAAAAAATATGATTTTGTAATGACGTAACTATGCGGATGAAAATGCATCATCCAAAACATCGTGAGAATAATAACAGTGTGGTTACTGTAAGTAAAACTGGACCCTTTTCAAAAAACAATTGATGATTTTTATCATAAGATTTTTTTTCTTACATTAAACCGTTCCCGATGCATTTTTAATGTAAAACCGCTTTTTTTCATGATCAATAAGCAATATTTTTTTTCAACTTATATTTATAGCTTTTTTCTCTGAGTATCAATAAAAAATAATTTAGTTATTAAAACCAAATATTTCACCTTGAATCAAACAAAAAATACGCAATGTAAACTTTAAAAAGACCTTTTTTTTTTTTTTTTTACTAAAAAGGTGGCTAAAAAAATTAACCGATGTCACCAGATAAATAAATATATATATATATATATATATACAGGGTGTCCAGCAAATAACACCCTGATTTTAAAATTAAATTTCTAAAAAACAAAGATCGACAGAACTATGCGGTAAACGGTTTGTTTATTAGGTAAGCTGTAAAAATCTTATATAGAAGTTTCGAACGGTGAATCTTTGGAAAAGATTTTGTTCTGATTGCAAAGAATGCTTTGATTTGGCATTTTTCTTGTTTTAGATTGTTCGCGGAGAATGGGTTTTTCGGCTTAAATTGCCATAGTTTAACGATTTTTGGAATTAAATTTTTAAAATTTCGAAATTCGAAAAATTTCGTTCGAAAAATCGTCTATCTTTGTTTTTGAGAAATTTAATTTTAAAATCCATAACCATCACCAAAGAGTTTCTTAACAACTAATTGCCTTTTATTTATTCAAATACAACACCTTTCTTTGAAATAAGAGATCCAATAAGTATTATTGCTGAAACTAGAAGTAGTAGTTTCTTAGACCAAATTTAATTGGACTACGTATATATACATATATATATTAACAGCAGATCTTTTTTTATTGCACCAATGCGTCATCTTCATCTTTATATGCATATGTATTTTCAATTACTAATAAAAATTATTAATGACAATTATTGAATTTAAAATATTATGAACTATTGTTATTGATGTTATATGATGTTATATTGATGAACTATTTTTATATGAATATTTTTTATGTTATAAACTATCGTGGCAATACTATTAAATATTAAAAGTAAGTTTTTAGTCAATTTTATGAAAGTAAAGAAAAAAAAAGTTACAGGTATCTATACATTTGAAACAGCACATTATTACATAATTTAATGCAACATTTATAATTTCAAACCTTTGATCGTAATTTGTGTGTGTCTATACAACTGCTTTTATTTATTATATATCTCACTCATTTTATTTGTACCTTATCACTTTTATGTTAAGGCAAATTTTATGGATTGTTTAAAAAAATTTGGGACAATCGATCGATCCATATATATATATATATATATACATATATATATATATCATAGAAAACAGAAAAAGATCTGGGATATTTATTTATTTACATTATTTTTCTTCTTAATAATCCTTCTAATCCTGTGAGTGTTTGATCATCACTAAAAGTTTATTTGTTTTATAAAACTAGACATTGCATCATCTTTTCAGTGATATTTCTCTATTAAAGATGTATTCTCGTCGTAAAAGATTATAAATGTTATTTAATTGGGATATTTCAATCACTTAGACCCCCCCCCCCTTCTCCCTTGCTTACTTTAGTCCTATAAAACAATATTAGAAAATATATCGTTTATCTTTAAATATTTACGAATGTTTTCGTTTTCTTTATTTCTTTCTAAAAATTATTTTCTTTCATTATCTTTTATCCTTAAGTATGTATTTAGATACATAAACATCCTTTTAAATAAATCTCAAAGCAGTTTATGTTTAGTTCTTATTTTTGAAATATCTGCATTATTATTTTTTTTTTAGATTTAAGTAATACTGCAAAAAATAAATTTAATAGTCTATTTTTTTCTGTTGTATATGCTTTATTTTTAATAATTTTGGAAATGTTTAGAAACAGTGTTTTAAGTCCTAAAAATATATAAATTTATTTTAATTTCTTTATTCTACATACGCTATTTATTTTTTTAAGAAAAACTTAACCAATAAAATATAATCCGTTTAAGCGACAAACTTTTTTAAGCATATATAAATCCCATTAAAAGTATTTAAGACCTGTTTACACATAAAAAAATGAATTTTTTCTCTAAGACTTATAACAATATTACATCTTTAAAAAGTTTGTAAAATTTAACTAGAGTTCTTAAATGGAATTTTCTTTAAGGATATACAAAATTTTTTAAGAATAAACCTCTAACGTTGCTCATTAAATTTTCTCGGTCATTCTTTTTATCGTTTTATTTTCTTTTTAGTGAAATTATGCTTCAGGTTTACGTTAAGGAGAGTGATGGTGATTTGTATAAGTCACAGAATTTTAATTCGTAACTTCCAAGTTTGCAACATAATTTTAAACCGTATTTTTATACCGATAATGTGCATAACATATATTTTTTTTTTCAAAAAATTAAAAGTTTGTAGTAGTAAATTACGTTTGAAACATAATTACTCTACGTAATGAAACCCCTAAAAAATTATTAATATTATGAATTTTCTGGAACTTTAAAATTTGATAATCGATAAACAAGTTGAACGAGGGACTTCAGTTACAATTTAAACTTTAAAAAAAAATAATAATAAAACAGCATTGGGAAGTTAAATGTTACATTGATATTATTTCAATATGAAGTGTATTCGATATAATTTTATTAAAAATAATTAATTAATTAACCAATGGCTATTTTTTTAGCTGTAAATTTGTTGAGATTAAATATAATTGTAGACATTAAATGTATTTTTTTTTCACAGCTGTACAAATAAGGAAACTAACATGTAAATCTATGAACAGTAAATCTGTATTAACTGATTTTGTCCACACATTCATTTGTGTACAAGTAAATTTTTATGAAGATATTATTTATAAAATACAATTTATAGCCGAACCATGTTATGCAAATGGAATTGAATTTTTAGCAACATTTTAACGGTATCAACACAAGAAAACCAAATTTAAGAATATTTATTAATCATGTGGCAGTAGTACTTCGAACCACGCAAAATGCGCGGTATTAGATTTTTTTTTTTTTTTTTTTAATTCTTGAAATTTGAAGCAGTGGTCTTTGTTTACACATCATATTATTTTAAATTTCTATGGTATGCGTTTTCAGATGGTTTTGTAGATGAATTTTTTTTTATGCTCGATAGAATTAGAAAATTTGCAAATATAATCTTTGATATATAGAAATTTTGAGTGTTTGAAATTTTCTAATCTACGCCTTTGAACATTAAAAAAAAGCTAAATAGCTGTAATTGGAAGAATAATTTTTTCTTATAAAACGATCCGTCATGAATGAATTCTACGACGCTGATTATCACAACTAATATTATTTTTAAATTAATCAAAAATGTAAAAAAATAAATATTTCTATATTGTGTGTAAATTTGTGTTGACGTAAGAGCATTCTTTAAAATATTAAATTTTGCAACCACTGCAGAATGGTAATAATATGATAATCCAATAAAACCCTATAGCTACATTTTTTAAAGTAAAAAATATGTTTGACGTATCATATTATTGAATTTTTTCACAGATAGGATAATCTTAAATTTTACCATAGATGGAAATGTTTTAAAAATTTTAATAAAAAATTTAATGCATAGTAAATTGATTTTTTTATTTCAGCTTAGGAAAATTGCTGTTGCTACCAGCTCATTAAAAACGATTGTGGTCATTTAAGAAAAAAAATCTTAATAATAAAAAATATTCAAGAAAATAAATATAAAGAAAGCCATGACATAAAATAATTGTCACAAAGAATAAATTTACTTTAGTTCTTTTTTACTTCAAGTTTAAATACATAATATAGAATTTTATGTAAGTTAATTATTGTGATATATTATTATCCAAAATTATCTTATATGGAACAATACATTATCTAGTTAATCATTTTTCTGAGAACAGTAATATTTATCAGTAACTTCAAATTACTCGTGACTGTTATTTTTAAGTAATATGAATATGTTTTAGTGGTACATAAGTTTGTAATAATATTAAATTTGTTTAATCCACTTAATTCAGCAATGCATGCTTAAACACGGCATCGTGTAATTAATCATTTTACCAAGCAATGTGCCAGTCTTTGAAGAAATTTTATAATGATGCCAAGTATGATTTCGGAAAAGCGCGTTAAAATAGTAAAGCTTATGCAAATGCGACTTCTGAGATAGGTTATTAAGAATATATAGATGTTCCCATATTACAATTAATGTATTAAAAAAACACACACGCATATATATATATATATATATCTACTAATGCTGTCACCACAGCCAAAAATGAATTTTTTGTGAATTAGAGTCTGTTTTCGCTAATGCTATGAAAAATACTGCACACAAAAATATAGAAATTGGTAGTATTGTTGAAAAATGTTTAATAAATACTCAGATAGTTTTTGAAACGGAATTATTATTTTAAGAGATATTTAATGTTAAATTTGGTCAAAATCGTATTGTTAAAAGTTTTATAAAAGCTAAAACTATACATAGAAATTTTAGCATTTTCACATTATTTTATACATTATAAGTTCCAGTATGCAGACTAAATTTCTATTTTTATTATTATCATTTGACTCCTTACTCCATTTTTTACTTAAATTTTTCAGCATTTTGAGACATATTTTTTGCATGTTTTAGAAAATCCTTGTCAAACGATCAAAAAAAAAAAAAAAAAAAAAAAAAAAAAGTTATTACAAACAGAAACAATTTTTTCAAATGAGAATTAAATATTTACGAGTTCGGACCGAGGAAATAGGGAAAATCACGTCATAAAACTACACTCACAGAGAAAGAAAATATTAAAATAAAGAATTTATTAAAATGCGTTAACCGTCGTAAATGGAAAAAAATATATCATATTTAAAATAGTCAAACATTATTATTGCAAATAGTTAAGATTTAAAAATATATTTACGTGATATATTACACATTTTTAAATGATCTTAAAAACTATTGTTGCCAATTATAAGGCAACAAAAGTAAAAAAAAAAAAAAAAAAAAAAAAAAAAAAAAAAAAAAAAAATCTATTAACAGATGCAACTTCACGTGTATATAAAAAAAAAGAGAAAGAAAACTTTAAAATAATAAACTTTTAATGTGCATTAAAAGCAGCAAGTTAAAAAAATACGTCGTATTTAAACCGACCGAGTAATATTGCAAATCTAATAAAATTCAAAAATATATTTTGATGCGATTATCATATTTTAATATGACCTTTTTAACGATTTTAGTGAATTCTAAGACGGCACAATTAATATTTCCCTTCAAACAACAGAAATATTTTCCCGTAAATATTAAAGCGAGAAAGCAAAATTTATTAAAAATAACATCAGATTTAAACGATACATTTAAAATGCCTTAATAAATCATTTTTCTTAAACCTTAGTTCAAAAAATACCAAGTGACACAGACTCTATATATTTTGTGGTTTAATTGATCTTGTTTAGTCAATCATGTAAATAGCCACTAGATGTATAGTAGCAACTGATTCGATCTGAAACTCCCCCTACTTATACTATATAGATGTGAATAAAGTGAACCTATAAATTAATTTAATCAAAGGAATCTATAAAAACTGTTCATTTTTCTGTTGACATTCAAACCGCTCGTTGTCCGTTTAGGGTTTGAGACACTACTATACGCTCGTTATCCGTATCGGATTTTACTCGTGATAAGTGGGATAAATTGACCTGTTTTTCTCAGTAATTAAAAAAAAGATTTACATTCATCGTGAAATAAATTCACAAACATGATTTTGCCATAAAACTTTGAGCAATGTTTAAAGAAAAATATTCCATTAAAGAAGTTTTTTCCTTCAATAAATAAAAAATAAAGTAAAATGAATTAAAATGAAACAAAATAAAATAAAATAAGGTGGAATAAAAATTTACCAAGGAATAATTAAGTAAACGAAAAAGTATTGAAAAAGTAAAATTTAAAATGAGCGTGATACAATAAAAAGAAAAAACAATTTTTTTAATGAATTTTAACGGTCTATTCACAAGATTTTTAATGATTAAAAAAACAGAAAAAAAGTTAAATTTTAGAAGACTGTTAAATAGTAATAATAATAATAAAATTCTTTCTTGTCTGTTTTTAATGTGAAAAATAAAGTATAATTTTCGAATAAATGTATTTTAAATTAAAAATATGTTTTCATTTATATTTTATCTGATTTTGATAAAATTTGAAAAACATGTTCAGTTCAAACTAAAATAAAACAGTGAAAAACATCTTGACAAAAAATAAAATATTTTAGCAATTTTGGACATTAAAATATTGTAATACAGATTATAATGCAGGAAATCGTTCAAAGTTGCTAGTTTGAATTTCTATATTTTAAAAAGTATTCAACAATTTTTTTTAATTGAACCCTCTAAAAAGTTGTTTTCATATTTATTGAGTAATAATAATCTGATAATACCATAATTTATCTTAAATTAGTTGTAAATGTTGAAAATGGAATTGTTTTCAGAAAATCAGAAACGCTATAAAAATAAAAGAAACAAAAAAAAAAAAAAAAAAAAAAAAAACAAAATCTGTGAAATTGATGCCAACATAGTATTTCATATGGAGATGAAATTTGCAAAGTATGGAATTTGTTTAAATTTTAGTTTTTTTTTCTTTTTTTTTTAAATTTAAAAAAAAAAAGCTTATAAAATATTATCGCAGATTATGATGATGAACTGCATGGACGCAGAATATGACTTACTTATATGATTATTTCATTAATATCTGTGACATTTCAGCCACGGCTGATCCGCTTATTTTGCATGAATGAACCTTAAGTAGCTCAAAGAAAGTTTATGTGACTACTTTTCGAATAAAAAATAAATTAAAATCATATTATATAGCGCACACATTTATTTTATATTAACAAAAATTGCTAATATCCTGATTCGACATGAAACTAGACGCATGCGAAATATCTATTTCTGAAATGAATATATTTTTTTAAATGCACTGCACTGGAGATTAAAACAAAATACCATCATGTATTTAATGTTCCTTTTTAAGTAAATTTTCATCTATACATTAATTAAAAAAATGCTTACATATCAATGTAACGACAGAAGGAAATTAAAAATTGTTTTACACCATTCGTTTATTTTTTAAGAATTATTTATACTGTGTCTGAAAGATCAAAAAGGAAATGACTGGATACCTACCACATAATTCCAAACATAAATCTTCTTTGTTTTTTTTTTTAATTGGAAGGTATAAACATAAAATGCGACTTTTTTTTACGAAACTGCTTTAGTAAAATTATGATGGTAAGTTATGAGAGAGACCAAATCATATCATAATGTTTCATCGTAAAATAAACTGAATTAATCTTAAAATAATATTTGGCATTAAAATTAGAAAAGTTTTGAAACAACAACAAAAATACAGTTGTTATAAACAATTAAAGCAGATAAACATATTATTTCTTCAATTGAATAACAAAAAAATGTTTTAAACAGAAAGTGAATTTAAAATTACTGCAATATCTAAAAATGACAATGACAACATTTAAAATGACAATGATATAATTTTAAAATTTCTATAAGGAAGTTTTGTTTTTCATTCACATAATTTCTTTAATGTTTAAAATAGAAAGGAAACAAAACAATGAAATTCCTCCAGATTTGTAAACAAATAAAAATATGTGTATGACATTATTGCCATTATTTTAAAAGATATCTTATTTTTTAATGCGGAGATTTTGCGCATCTGCTATTCATTTAAACGAATCAATATAAATAAAAAGTCCTTCCGGCAGTGACGAGAGGTAGAGGTAGCTTTCATATACTTATTTATTTATTTATTTATTTTAAATTAAGTTATATTATTCAAACATACGAAGCTCAAATTAGTAGAACCCGATTTTATAAGATTAAATACTAGTTTTTTGTCAATACTAAATATTAATAGGATTTTTTAGAAATTAGTTATGTTTCATTCAACCTGGTTTTATTTTAAGCGATTTAGAGAGTCGCCAAATTCCACGATATCAGGAAGTGTATGTCATTTTAAAGCAACATGATGGATAAAACAAACCAATGAGCTTGGTCGATATCTTAATTCATGTGCACATGCACACTCATGTTGAAATCGATTGATATATACGAGTGCATTACATTAGAAATTTTAACTGCTATACATCTCAGGCGTTTTTTAAGGTAAAGACAAACCAAAAAATACTCCGGAATTCCTTATTAAGATAAATATTTTAGAAAGAATCTTTTTTAAACTGCTAATATTTGTATGTAAATCATTATATATTTAAAAGATTTTTGACAAACTTAAATGGCCTTAGAGACCTAAACTTAGAGGGCGGATGAAGTTGGCAGGTGAACTTAGTTAAAACATCGTTATGTACTATGTACACACGGAGTTAGTATATCCAAATCAGTTTATAAATATGCGTATTATCGGGTGACAAATATCAAACCGTTTCAAAATGTCAACCACACTGGAAATTGAAAGTGCTATAACTCAGCCATTGATGAAAAAAATGCTCTGGAATCTTTGTATCAAGGTCAAACACACAAAAGAATTTTGTTTTAATTCTTTTGATTCTTTTTTTTTAATTTTAATTCTCTTTTTTTTTTCTTTTTTGCACCTAATTTTAAAATTTAATTAAACAAAATAATATTCCGCCATTTTGAAACAAATTGGCGGATGGAACTGGCCAACAAACTCGGTCCAGACATCAGTATGTGCTAAGTACGCACCAAGTTTTATCCAAATCGGTTTATAAATACTCGTGTTATCACGTGACGAAAATCAGATCATTTCAAAATGTGAGCAACACTAGAAATTAAAAGTTCTATAACTCAGCCATTTTTAATGATACACACAAAACAAAAAATGCTCTGGAATCTTTGTATCAAGGTCAAATGCATTAAAGGGAAATCTTTTTCGATTTCTCACTTTCTTGTGCCTAAATTTAAATTTTATTATTTTTTTTTAATTTTATATATGGCCGCCATTTAGAATCAAGATGGCGGATGGAACTGGCTAACGAACTCGGTCCAGATTTATTATGTACTGTGTACACATCAAGTTGCATCTAAATCGATTCATAAATACGCGTGTTATCACGTGACAAAAATCAGATCGTTTTAAATGTCCGCTATAAAAAAAAAAAAAAAAAAAAAAAAAAAAAAAAAATTCAAAATGCTATAACTCAATCATTTTTTAAGATATAGACAAAACAAAAAGTGTTCTAAAATCGTTGTTTTAAGTTCTAACAGAAAAATAAAAGAAAAATATTTTTTAACTTTTAATTTTTTGCATTTAATTTTAGATTTTAATTTTTTTTTAATTTTTTAAAAGGCCGCCATTTTGAAACAAAACGGCAGATGATGCTGTCCAACGAACGCGGTCGAGACATTTGTATGTACTATGTACAAACCAAATTTTATTCAAATCGGTTCATAAATACGTTAGTTACAACATGACAAATATCATATATATATATGTCAACATTTGAATGGAGAGGGGTTTTGGGGTCGGGGGGGTCATGATCGCTGAAAATATACAAAACTTTTCTGGGAGTGCTTGCCTCCTGACGGCTGCAATAGGTAGCTTTTTACTTTTTCTAATGAAAGCTACCTAAAACATACAATTTTACGAACTTTTTTTTATACTAATAAAAGCTGTTTACATTCTGTTTCAACATGAATATAGGCTTATCAGAAATTTATATTTCTATAAAGAATAATTTAAGAAAAATGTACAATAGTGAAGATTAAAACATGATAGCACCATATGCTTAATAATTCATTTTATGATGTAAATATGCAGAAAATTGCTCACATATCGAAGTAAAGACTGAATTGTTGAAAACGTTTGGAAATTGTTTTTATTTATTTTCAAATGTTTATGTTTTTAGAACTACTTCAATTCATTGAAAATTCAATCAGAAAATGATTGAGAACCTATCACAATAACCTGTCACTGAATATCCATCACTGAATACCTATCACTGAATAACTATCACTGAATATCTCTCATAATTTAAAAAAGTTCTTCTTCTTGACAACATCAGAAACAAAATTGTGAAGACACTAATATGAAATGTTTAATTTTCTAATGAGTAAAAAAAAAAAAAAAAAAAAAAAAAAAAACTAATTTTATTTTTATAGTGACGTTATTTTTACTAATTGAAATCATCTGAAAGTAAAATCTCAATCTCAGTGTCCATAATGAAAAGAAATATCGAAATGTAATATCGGGTACTACTAGGTTGTCCCGTCGACCAAAAAATTTTCGCCAAACTATAAGATTAAATGCCAATAATGAATAATCGTGAATGTCATATTCAATGACATTAAATACGATTCATGTGTTTAAAATGTCATTAAGAGATTTTTATTTCGACTTTTCATTAAAATTTTTATTAATATTCTACCAATTATTTGTTTTTTCGTTATTTAAAATAAAAATTATGTCAATATGTAGAATTTGGTTATTAGTTTGGCGATTTGTATAATTTGGCGAAATTGGTCGACGAGATAACAGAGTAGTACCTAATATCGTTATGAGTAAAAATGCGATGTTTTAAATAGTGACGTCAATTTCTCTTCAAATGTTTTTTAAAAGTTACTGCTATTAGAAATATGAAAAAGGCATCCGTAATAATATTGTAATTCCCATTTAATTTTTATCATAAATTATCTTCTGTTATTTTATTTACATTATTAATATTATTTCTCAGTAAATATATTTTTTTACCTCAATTAGTGCATAATTATACGCAATCATTTTGGAAAATAAATTTTTATTATCGAGAGAAAAGCTAAACTGAGTTGCCACCATTTGGAACAAATATCATAAAAAGCATTTAAAATTAAAAATAAAATATAAAAATGGAAATAAATTAAAAAATAACTAAATTGGGCACAACTACAAATAAATAGCTTTCATTTAAAAAATACTTATCAAAATCGGTCAGGTAGAAAATTCAGGGCTGATGACACGACATTTTTTAGCTTGTCTGAAAGAAATAGCATCGGAAGCTAATAAATAAATAAGGCGATAATTTAAAATTACTGCAATATCTTAAAATTACAACGACTGCATTTAAATCGAGAGTGATGTAATAGAAAAACAACGTTTCTTTAAGGAATTTTAATCAATTATTTGTA
Source organism: Maratus speculifer (assembly GCA_964019185.1). Taxonomy (NCBI): domain Eukaryota; kingdom Metazoa; phylum Arthropoda; class Arachnida; order Araneae; family Salticidae; genus Maratus; species Maratus speculifer. The sequence continues at coordinate 42,244,360 of OZ025291.1, read as the reverse complement.
AAATTTCTGAATGAAAGGGAAACAAAACAAAGAATTTCTTCCATACTTGCCAGTTAAAAAAACATTTACACACTTTCTTGCCAATATTTTATAGAAATCTTATTATTTTAAATGAATGAGTAAGAATTAGTTTTAATGAAAAACTAAAATATTTAAATTTAAATATAATATTTGATTTGTATTTACATAAAAAATACAAAAAAATATTATAATCATGTGTAATTTTGAAATAAAAAATAATTAAACACTAACTTAAACCCTTTCAGGTACGGTGTACTATTTATAGTACATCTTTTTTTAATACAATATTATTATATTTTAACAAACAATTTTGATGCTGTTTACATGTGAGATGGGTGCTTTTCATTAATTATTTGGATTCGTAAGCGTTTAGCTCTTTAATAATAAAAAAACAGTCAGTGTCAAAAGTTTAAGCACAATAGCAATTTTAAAATTAAACTTTAAATATTACCTTTAATTTCAATATCTGTCTTGTATATGTTAATAATATCTATTTTTGCACCATATTCATTTAAATTAACTTTTAAATTTTATTTCAAACCAAGGAGTTTAAGAAGAGAAGAAAAATGACCGTGTCAAAAGTTTAAGCATAAAATCGTTTTTATGCAAATTTTACAGTCTGACGTAAACGGTTGCGCACGCAAACAATTTCTGGGTGTATAAAAAGTAGTCCGCTGTTTTTTTTGGAGTTAATACAAAATGCCCAAGTCGAAAGAATTTTCAGAGGAGGAGATGATAAAAATTTGAAGTATGAGAGCGAAATGTAATTATGTTTCTGAAATTGCAAGTGCATTAAAAAGCTCAAAACAAGGTATTCATCAAATTTTGGCTCGTTATAATGATCTTAATCGAAATTTTTTTCAGGAAGTCCGCGAGTGACTAGTTTGAGCGAAGATAGCGGCATCAGAATTTTGGTTTCAACTGGTAAGTACTCCCTTTCGGAAATAAAATATACAGTTGGAGAACAAATATCGAAAAAACTGTTTATAGAAGGGTTTTGAAATTCAAATACATCAAATACCGTAAAATGGCTCGATTACCGTGACTCAAACGACAACATAAAGAACCTAGATTACAATGCCCAAAGAGCATATGTCATTTGGTGAAAAGTAGCTGAATGTCATATTCAGTGACGAAAAAAAGTAGAACCTCGATGGCCCGATGGGTTTAAGTACTATTGACATGATCTCCGCAAAAAACCTAGGAGTGTATTTAGCCGATAACATAATGGTATTTCTGTAATGGTATGAGGGGCTATTTCTTTCAATGGTCAGACATCTCTAGCATTCATCAGTGGTCGTGAAAACTTTGAAAACTGCCAAGAGACACTTGCCAATCATTTGCTTCCTGTCGCCGAGGTTTTTAGGGGTAGAAAAATGGTTATTTCAACATGATAATGCTTCCATCCATTTCTCAAGCTCAACTTCATCGTGGCTTAAGTCGAAAACAGTGACGGTTTTTAAACGGCCGGCAATGGCCTGATTTAAACTTTATAAAAAATATATGGGATATTCTCACTCATGCAGTTTATCCAAATGGAAAGCAGTATTCTTCAGTTAAAGATTTGAAAGATGCCATTGAGAACGCTTGGTTTAAAAATGAACCATAAACAATACAGAACGTCATTTTAACGATGGAATACCGTGAATTTAAAGTAATTCATCAGAAAGGAGCAATAATGAAGTATTAATTTTTTTTATTCTTGTTCTGATAAAGACTAAAAAAGTACTGTGTTTAAACTTTTGACACACTCATTTTGTCTTTTTTTCATAAATTTTATTATTTAAGATAATTTTTATAGCATGAATCTGTTAACTATCTTTTTAAAACTACAATTTGTAGGCTATGTGAAAAGGGAAGTAACTTTCACCAATTAATAAAATTTTATTTTGAAATTTTCTGTTGTGCTTAAACTTTTGACACGCACTGTAATAATAATAATAATAATAATAATAATAATAATAATAATAATAATAATAACAATAATAATAATAATAATAAAAGTTTGCTTAATTCTCATTTCACCGTTTGCAACTCTTTTATTTTAAACATACAAATGTATGCTTAAAAGTGAAATTAAATTAAGTTGAAGTAATTTAAATAGTGCAATCACTATTTAAATTTAAATTAAATGTTACTTTCTTGAAATAATCTTGCGTAGCAATCCGAAAAAAGTATGAGAAATTTATAATATCAGTGAAGTCTTGTAGGAAAAAAAATAAACATCTCCAAAAACTTTCTTTAGCCTATTGTCAAGTGAATGTGAATTTTTTGATAGCTAATATCATTGTTAAGAAAGTAAAATTAATTATTTCTGGAAATTGCAAAAAATAAATCTGACCCAAAAGGGTTAAAAATTAAATAATAATTTTATGTATAGCTACATTTAATTCGAAGAGAGTTTGTACAAGCACTATTACACTAATTAATAAAAATAAAAAATATCATTAATCAATCAAAATCTATAAAAATTAAAATATTCTGTTTTGTGTACTTTTTTATTTAATGCTAACAAAAGATATTTGCATCCTTTTTAAACATGAAAATAGGCAACTTTGAAATCTTTATTTCTATAAAAAATTATTTTTTGAAAAGGGTAAAATGGTTCAGATTAAACTAAATTAGCATCATGAACTTGATGTTTCATTTTACAATAGTAAATTTGCGAAAAATTCCTCTCACATATCGGAATAGTGACTCAAATAAATGAATTTGTTGTTAATATTTTTCGTTATAATTTTTAAAGAATTATTTCATTTCTCTGAAAGATCAAATTACTGTATATCTGTCACATAATTCCAAAAATAATTTTTCTTTGAAAACTTCTAAAAGGAAATGTGAATTCTTTGATAGGAAATAAGTAACTTTCTGCTCTAGTAATCAATACGTGGTAACTAAAAATTATTATTCATGTTTCATCGGGAAATAAATTCACCAAATAAGTTTTAGGCATAAGAATTAGAAATTTTTTTAAATATAAAAAAATCAGTTAAAGCAGATTGTTTCTTCAACTAAATAAAATAAATTTTTAAACAAGACAAGAATTTTAAATAGCTGCAATATCTTAAAATTACAATGATAGGATTCAAAATGAGAGTTACATAGTGGAAAAACATTTCTTTGTAGTGGGTTATTCACAACATTTCTGTTTATGCCTGAAATAAAATTGAAGCAAAACAAAGACATGCTTCCAAACCTGTACGCATTTCATGCCACTGTTTAATAGATATCTTATTTTTTTATGCGAATGAAGAAAAAAGATAAAAATCACTTTTTAATGAAAAATGTGTTATAAATTAAATATTCATTTTGATTTCTATTTACAAAAAGGGCTTTAATAATCCTAAATGCAATTTGAAATGACAAATAATTAAATATTCAATTAAAATTAAAAGTTTTTTTTTTTTTCTTTTTGTATATATATATTTAAGACGTTTGTGCGAATACTATTTCAATAAATGAATAGAAAACGATAAATATATAATTTGAAAACGGTTTGTGTAACTACTATCCACTAACTTAAAAATATATAAATAAAAATAATAAATATAAAAATATGCAGTTTTACATAAATTTTAATTCTATACTAATAGCAGTTAATATCTAGTTTCAATACGAAGGTAGGCATGTGTGAAATTTTCTATTTCTATGATGAATGATTTTACGAAAGATTTTCTATAGTGGGGATTAAAACAAGATAGCATCATGAATTTAATGTTTATTTTTATGCTAGCAAATTTGCGAAAAATTGCTCCTATATCGAAATAACGACTCAAGTAAAATGGCTTTCTTTCTTTTCTTTTCCTTTTTTTTTTTTTTTTTTTTGTTCATTTTTTTAGAACTATTTTAGATCTCTTAAAGATCAATGAAAAAATGACTGAATAACTATCATATAATTTCAAAAGTGTTTCCTCTTTGAAATTTAGAAAATTGAAAAGAAAATAAAAAACTCTAATATAGTTTTTTTTTCTTTTTTTGCTTTAATATACCATATATGATATGAAGAAAGTATTTTTATAACAATTTCTGTAAATGTATTGGAAGCGAAAAAAGGAAACACCGCACTCTATTTATGAAAATTAAAATATGGATTGATGTGCCTATTAAAAGAATAAATAAATCTATACATTTTAACAGTTAATGTTATTATAACTTAATAGACTTTTATATTAGGAATTACACCGTCTATAAAGTTGATATTAGGGATTAGTGTCTATAAAAATAGAATTGCTGGTATTTTATTTTTCTATCAACATATTCTGCATCAATAGATATTTTGCATTAAAAATTATTAAAAAAGATACTGATATTGACATATTTTATTTTATTTTGGGATGGTTCTGGGAATTATTTTCCTGACAAAAGAAATATTCCTTCTTACGCAAGGAAAAACTTAATAATCATTTATACAATAATATAAATTTAATTTGTAAAATATACTAAATTAAAATCTATTCATCATTCTATGGTGACGGTCTTAAAAGATTACATGCAACAAGAATATTTTAAATATAAATGGACTAACATTATGAAATTTTAATATTCGGATTTGGATTCTAATAGCCATATCACACGTGAGTCTTTCGCACAACTTTTCTCCCAACAGAACATTGAAATAAGGAAAACTTGATTGACCTTGATGAAAGAGAGAAATTTACTCGTTATTTTAGCTCACCGAGCGTTTTCCGTGTAGCCCGGGAAATGTTGAACGTTCAGTCAGCGCCACTGAGCTCCATATATAATACGGAAGGCCTACTCGCCGAGCCGGTCGATCCACTTTCAGCCGGGACCACATCGCATTTTTCAATGCGTGCAAGTAATGAGTCCTCTGTTTTTTCTTAATGCACTGCTCAAAACAATTAAAGGATATTGCAGTTTTAGGTGGATTTTGTATCTGGGAAACTTTTTAGCTGATTGATACATGGCCGACAGACATAATAGGTTATATGAGAATAAATTACACACGTATGGCAGAAAAAAATGCATTTTATTGCGCATTTGTGTACAAAAGGAAAAAAACACAATTTGTGCATATGAGAAAAAAAGAATAAGAAAAGGTGTTTTCTTCAAAGAAAATCATTTTCAGTAGGGGGTATGATTTCCACGGGTGGCCAGCAACGTTGAACACCTTTGAGGCATGAACTCAATGAGGTTATTAATGACGAGTTTGGGTATTCTGCCCCACTCTTCCAGAAGAGCTCTTTCCAGTTCTTGGAGAGTTTGTGGGGATTGTTGGAGGCCAGAAACTCGTCTTCTTAGAGCGTCCCAAAAGTGCTCGATTGGATTCATGTCTGGAGAACACGCTGTCCATTCCTTTCGAACGATTGCTTCCTCGAAAAGGAAATCCTCCACCAGGTTTGCACGATGTGGCCTGCAGTTATCGTCCATTAAAATGAAGTTATCTCCGATTGCTGCAGCTTAAGGGAATACAATAGGTCTGAGGATCTCATTCCTATATCGGCGACCAGTCAGAGCTCCATCTCGAATGATGTAGAGGTCAGTGCGCCCGTCAATGGAGATGCCACCATACACCAACACTCCTCCACCGCCAAATCTGACTCTTTCGTGCACGAACGCAGGATTATTCCTACTGCCACGGTCCCTCCAGATGAAAATACGCCTATTATCCGGATGCACAAAAAAGGGACTCGTCAGAAAACAAAATATTGCTCCATTCATTTCTCCTCCAGTTTACATGCTCGGTTGCCCACTCCCTGCGGTCGCGACGGTGCCTTGATGTTAATTTAACACATACCATCGGTCGGCGAGCATACAGACCTCCAGCATGGAGACATTCGGACAGTCTGAGTTGAAATCGTAGTGCCTGTAGCCGAGAGAAGGTTTTGTTTGAGAAGAGTAGCGTTCATGTTTCGGTGTCTCTGAGCTGTTAACGCTAAATAACGATCTTCATTGGGCGTTGTTGCCCGTCTACGACCTTTCCCTGGTCTTCGGCCAGCACATCCACTCTCCAATAAACGGTTCCAGATCCTGGAAATGACACTTTGTGACACTCCAATGGCTTGCGCTACTTCGGCTTGAGTTTGGCCCCCTTCTAACCTACCAACAATTCTCCAAGCTTCTTAATCTGTCAAATGACTTCACTGAGACATCGTAATCATCGAAACAAAGCAATCACTGAATGCCGATCATCCTTGTCTTCATTATCTTTTATCCAGTTGAAAGTCAAATTTCATTCGCTGCCGCTGAAGCGACGTTTTTGACGTCGAATTCAAAATTTGCATACTCCACAGTTTGAAAACCAGAAAAATTTGCATTTGTGATTCTCTTCTTCTATTTTCGCCAAAAAAAATTTCGTTTATATCTTTGTTTTATATAAAACTTCAAATATCCTTTAATTGTTTTGAGCAATGTATTACAAGCATTTCTTAAAGCTTTTTACTATTTTTGTATACTTCTATACGTTTTTCATACTTTTATGAGCAATATATAACAAATGTTTCTTTATTTTTTATTAAGTTAAATTAAAATTTCCTTTTTAACTAATATTAAATTAAAAATTTGCTATGAATTTAAGTAAAATCAATAGATTTTTAATAAAAGAATATGTATCCGTGAAAATTGTAGCAATTTCGTCTTAATTTTAAAAGAAAATTCAATTTGAAAATATCTACCCCATACTATGGGAGGAAATCTACGTTTTGCCAAAGATTTTCGTCGGAAAATCTTTGGCATTATATTCATGGGCGGACTGCTGGATTCAATGTATCAGAATATGGAGTTAGCTCTCCGTGTTATTATCGAGCTCAGTCGTCAGCGCTGAACATTTGAACCAATATGAGCGAAGCTCAGGTAACCTTTCCGGACAATGCACAACAGATAACCCAACGAAAAGTTCAAAGAGCCTGTTTACCGAGTAGGCAGTGGCTGGGAGAACATGTCGCGTCAAATGATATCTGAAATGTTTGTTCTTTATCTTTCTATGTGTGATACCGCTATAAAACTAATGTATGATCACAGAAATGTATTGATAAAATATTTTTACTATTTTTCAAAATAAATTCATTACATAAACATTGTAATATTAAAATAATAAAAAATGTATGTGAATTAAATAATATTTCAAATACAGGGAGTAAACTTGTTGGAATTCCCAATGTGTCTCACACCACTATTTCTCATCACATATTTACTTTTTTAAATTAAAGTCGTATCGGTTGTAATCAACCTGTATAAATTTATTCGGGCAAAAAAATTGTACTTTTTTTTCTAAGAATGCACGCATCTTGTGAAATTATTCGCTTTAAAATGAAATAATCTCCCTAATAATATTTCGTATAGCTATCAGAATTTGACTCTATGCATAATTATACCGCGTTACATGTTATGTTAAACAAATAAAAATTACAAGGAAAGAAATCATTTCACGATTTTTTTTTTCGCTAGGAATAATTTATATACACGCAGTAACATTGAGAATTCAGGTCTGATGCAAAATACTCTTAATGAAATATCTCACCGCAAACTTAAAAAAATGTATACGAATGCTAATTAGTTCAATAGCTTAAACAGGACATTAAGTTTTATAATAAAATTTGATACGTTTAAGAAGATTTTAAAAGTGAAATCATTTTGCCCTGAAACTGACAAACCTTGCTTTAACTGCGTTTTAATATACCATTTCAAGAGCCAATTTAGGCATGAAATATGAGCCCTCATTATTTCATTTAGCGGTATTTTTGCCAAAAATCAATTCAATACGATCAGCCATATTAGTGTGAATACTTAATTCTGTCCTTCAATTATTTACATTGTTAAATCGAAGAATAAAGTATTTTCGTAGCTTCTGTAAATGATATTTCTTTTCAAAATTTTTGAAACATGAAGATATATCTAACAATATTTTGATTAATGTATCTCAAATGTTAGACGATCTCAACCTTGATTTGTCTCACAGTACCGATGGAACTGTACGCTCAAACATTTCACAAATTCTTTAAAAGTATTCTCCCCGAAAAATAAAAACAATTGACGTTTAAATGTCTATTCATCTGAAAGATGAAAGACCTGTCACTTGCCCTTTCAGACATCCGACATTAATATAAATGATTTTGTCAGAAAGCGAATTTCCGAGTGGTTAGAAAAATTTAAAATATGTAAAAGCAGTAACTTCTCATCCTGTCTTGTCCTAAAAAGAAAAAAATGAAGAATGTTCTTTTCGATTATATGTCAATTATAAGAAGTAAAATTCTGAAACATATAAGCAACGTTTTCCCGTTTTAGTAATTAATGATAGCATTGATTAATTCCATTTTGTTAAACGTATTTAATATTCTCAATCAAAGAAATGCTTTCTAAACAAACTGAAAAAAATAGTAGAAAATCCACAATCTGATCAGTTTGAATTTATATATGAATTAGGAAATTAGTGATACTGTCTTGTTATTTCAAACGTACATAGATATTCATTTTCGTGATCTGATTAATCAAAAAGCACTTATTGTTTATATTGATGACTTCACAATACCCAGTGAAAACAAAGTGGAGGGGCGGCAAAAACTACAAAATCCCCTTACATGAACTGGGTTTACAAATAAATATTAATTATTATCACTTTTAACTACGATAAATAGATGTTTCGAAATATTATTTTAAATATAGCCAACGGAATCCATCTCTTGAAAAAAAAAAGCTGATTTATGTTTTCCAGTACTTAAAAATCTAAAACATGTACGATATAGTTTTTGGTTAACTTACTTCTTATTTTCACATATTTATTCATGATTACTCCGTAGTAGCTGAACATTTAACAGGTCTTTTAATGAAAGATTCTAACCTTGACGCAGTAACCAACAACGGAAAGCACAAAGTGTGCTGATAAACATCTTTTTTTATTGGATCTTGTTTTAAACGTGTATAACTAAATCTTTAAACAAAATTTTCCTCAAATGTCTCAAATAAAATTTACGACACAATTCTTCTTCAAACAGTCTCAATTTATAACCACTTTCCCCGTGTCAGGGCTGCTACTAATGACTTTTTTTTATTCTATTGTCTCCACCGTTTTAGTCTATTTCTCATGCATATGTTTTCAAACTGTATGTAAATTTTCGTTTTTGTTTCGAGAAAGTGGTGCCAGACAGAAATTTAAAAAATGTCGCTCGTTGAAACCTTACCTGTATACTTTATTTAAAAACAAAAATGCTGAACGTAGATATTCAAGTTACGAAACAGAGAGTTCAGTTGTCAGCGCTTCCATACTAGGCATTCCCGTAAATATAATTACTGAATGTAATGCATTTTCTCATACTATAAAAAAAGAGATGGATGTACTATGATAATCTCGATTTTCTTTAATGTTATCTTATTATATCTAGACAATTGAGCATAACGAAGGTAAACTTATGCGCTTCGTATCGACGCTTGAAGTAGAAATACATTACACATGATAAATCACATCCTTGTTAAACCCAATGCTTGGTCACCCATCCTTATTGCGCTACATATCGACGCTTGAAGTAGAAATACATTACACATGATGAATCACATCCTTGTTAAACCCAAATTATTCAATCGTATAATAATGACAAAGACTTTAATGTCATGAAAGAAATTTTAAAATGGAACTATTTTACAGCTATTTCTTTAGCAAAGTCATAAATGTTTCAATCTGGTAATTGTGTTGAATGGAATAAAGCTAGATTTCATTAAATACGTTCTTGACAAAGTGGCTTTGGTCGTAAACCTTATAGAAACCTCCGCAATGAAGAAATTTTAATGTATAATATGTCGAGTAATAATGATAAAATTTGAAAAAACTGTAATATTTCATTTGTATCGCAAACGTGATAAGTATGAAGTTTAATTGCATCCCTTACTCAAAGTATAAATAGCTCCCCAAACTTGTCATATGGATTATTTTTCCGCTCAAATAGAATAATAAAAACATATTTTGTGTTAAATAGATTCATTTGCTAAATCAGTCGGGTAATATTCCTGTAAAAATACTTTTGTTTACGAAGTTATATCAAATCAACGTTAATCCATTCATATCTTTGACACCATATCCTTCCACCATAAGTATTGATAAAATTTCTTGTTTTACAAGTAATAGATGTCATTAACATTTGTAATAACAAAATATCAAGCACGTGGTGGGGTGGATGGTGGGAGCGTTTCATAAGCATAAATAAAGGGATTCTTCGAAAAGTCTTAGGACGAAGATCTTTAAATTTAGAAGAAATGCAAACTGTTATTTGCGATACTGAAAGTATTGTTAATCAGCGGCCTTTGACCCATGTTTCAGAGGAAATTTATGATTTAACACCACTAACTCCTATGTTTCCTGATCTTGACATTTTTTATTCATCGTGTGTTAATAAAAGACATGATTATAGACAAAGACTAAAACAAGATTTGCGAAAAAGATTCCGTACTGAATATTTGGGATTTTTGAGACAATCCTCAAAATTCGACAAAAATCCGAGACCTATCCAAATTGTTGATGTTGTTCTAGTGTCCAGTGAGAATGTTAGAAAACTTTAATGGCCGCTTGCCAAAGTTATTAAACTGTATGCTCCTAAGAATGGAAATGTGCGATTAGTGAAGGTTAAAATGAAAGGTGGCGAATTTCTACGTACTGTTCCGAAATTGATTCCTCTAGAAATAACTCAAGAGAAAGTACCGAACTGTACTCTATAGCTCAAAACTCAACATCTTCCGAACAGACTGTTCAACCACATAATAAAGAAAGTCCTTTAAATCCTATTCCTTCTAAACCGACGGTAAATCTGAATGGAAAAAACTGTTAATTAGATCCTTCTACGAATACGCCAATCAACCAGCATTCTGTTAAAGACTGTGTTAGTGACTCTCCTGTAGTGACTGTTTCTGAAAAACGATCTAGATTTGGCCGTTTATATAAACCCAAAGTTAAGTTTGAGTTTCATTGAATTCGAAACTCAAAGGTGGGAGTCTGTTGCGTTTTATCGCTGCTTCCATGGTTTAGTTTAATCGATTTACTTTGCGTCTCACGCAAACGATTTTTTTGTTGTTGTTTACATTTTGAATTTGTTAGAACTTTTTTGAATGGAACTTTTTCTTCGAACTGGAAAAATACAGTATGAATTTTATTAATATATTATATTGAAGAAAAGATAAATGTGCACATTAATGTCATTATTTGTAATGTGAAAGTTAATATATGGTTTTCTATACATTTTGTTTTTGAATTTTCTACGAAGATATGAAAATTGATTTACTTAAGATATAGAATTAGATTGATCTCCCCGATACAAGATAACAGGTAAGCTGAATGCATTCATGCTCAAGTTAAAACATTTTAATTTTGAAAATGAATACTCATAATTTAAATATCAGTATTAAATAATACTGAAGAATTTTATGAACAGGGATAGATTCAATACAAGTAATATGATGCCACTGTTTTGAAGAAATTTCATTAAAAAAGCTTTTGAAATTAAAAATAAAATATAGAAAAGGAAATAAGTTAAAAGATAGCTAAGGATAGCATATCTACATATAAACAGCTTTCATTGAATGAAATAATTATCAAAATTGGTCCACTAGATTGATGACTGTAGATTGGAGTGATGACTAGAAAACAGCCTGACGTTTTAAATATATAGATTTATTGAAGAATCTTTTTCTTTTTATAATTAGTTTGCAGTACTGAATTCTTTTAACAGTTATTATAAGATGCATTTTTTCTGCAGGAAAAATTTGCTAGAATTTATTTTCGCTACCTGTAAGTGTAATTGCTATCTAATTTAGCTACAAGACTAGTATTATATACAGCACTAGTGTTACGCGTGTTTTTAATACTTTTTTTGAAACGAGCAAGTATAAAAAAATTCAAATGCGTGTTGTAAAATGTAAGCAAAAACTTTATTTTGCTTTGTGAAACATTTCTTTTCCTCTACGGACATGTGTTGGTTTAACTGATGAAGTGTTATTGTTGTAGCTCGAAACGCGTCCTACTTAATTTTTCATTTCATTGTGTTTAGTTTATTTATCAATTTATTGCCTGTGATTACGGTGATTTTTTCACATTACCAAAATGTTTTTTAATAATATTGTGAAAAAAAAAATAGTAGAAGAATATAAAATTATTAGTGATCAAAACTAGTTGCAAATTTTGCACATTTAAGATTATTATGTATTTATTTATGATATTAGTTAGTAAAATAAATTTCAAAATTAGTTATTATTAGCCTTTATATTTAGATTAAATTTAAAACAATAAGACAACATTTCTCACTTAAAGAATTATCCATTTATTGACGAATATTTTTGTTAGTAACGATTTAACTAGTTTCGTTTTAATTTTTTAATTTTTTTCTGACTTCGATTGTAATTTTGAAATATAAAGTAAATATTAAATAAAATCATCAGATCTCAACAATTTTTTTCTTGAAATCATGCAGGATTCAATGTTAAAACTGTTGTTAGCTTTCGTTTTTTTTCAAAAACTAAAACAAAATCACTTCACCTTTTTTCATTCACGTATAAAAACATTTCATATTTATTTACTTAGAAGTTGTCACAAATAAAAATTAAATTAAAGAGTTGACATGTTTCGGTTCATTAATAAGAACCGTATTCATCACATATAAAATCAGTAGAAAATTAAATGACACTGGATATAAATATAATTTAAAAATCAATGGATCAAATGGATTTTTAAATTATATTTATATCCAGTGTCATTTAATTTTCTACTGATTTTATATGTTATGAATACGGTTCTTATTAATGAACCGAAACATGTCAACTCTTTAATTTAATTTTTATTTGTGACACCTTCTAAGTAAATAAATATGAAATGTTTTTATACGTATCATGCAGGATTGGTGATAATTTGTGTAGTCAGTCTTTCCGATATTTGAAAATTTTACTATTGTGAACATTTGTTTCACCACGAATACCTGAACATTCATTAATCGGAGCTATAAAAAACAGTGATTTACTTCTCCATTACAGATGAACTTTAACGAGAAATTTTGCCTCATAAAAACCGAAATTTCATGATTCCTATTTGGTGAAATATTTATCTTTCATAATATTTTTTGCTAAACTTTATGATACAAGAAACAATAACGCGAAATGTTCTGTTGAATAAGTAATGGTTTATAGATTGTTAATACCGTTATGGTCAATTGTTATTAATGATTTTTATTAGTTATGAAAAAGCATTTATTTCAAGTTTTATGCAAAATATAAAATAAGTTCGGAATTCTCATAAAAAAGTGTTTATAAGTATATATATATATTTTAATAAAAATAAAAGATCTATAGTTAGTTTATTTATTTTTTAAGATTTGTTAATAGTTTTTAAAATATTTAGTTTTAAATGAGTAGTTTTATTTCAAATTTCTCTTAAAATATTTTGTATAAACTTTAGTATATTATGCCTTTTTTATTTTATTTTTCAGTTCCCGTTAAATTCGAGTCACCGAAATAGTAAAATACTCAGTTTTCAGACTTTTAACTTTTAAATGCATTTAAAATTTAAGTAATAAATTTAGATTTATACAATTTACGAAAGCTAGGAAATTGCTTTGCGATGCTAATCTACGTTGCATCTCTAACCGAATGCAATAAACGTGAACTCGTATGCTTCTACGTGCATACGAGTGAGACACATTCAGCATATCGTCTATATAAATATTACCATGTTTCTAAATATTTATTCTACCATAATATGTGCAGCTACCTGACGATGCTACATTTATGCTGAAGTTTGAGGTATATCTATAATGTACATGTGATGTATATCTGTGATCTGATTTAGAAAAATGAACATACAAGTGTTTTTAATAAATTTGTTTGTATATATCGCTCGCATGCAAGAAACACAAGAATAAGACACATCAAAACAGAAATTAATTTCATAAAAGCAGTAACATGAGATTCGCATGGTTTAATACACTTTGCAAGTATAAAAATGTTAAGTTCTTGAAAAATGAAAAAGTAGAACATATTTGGATGGTTTAATAATTTTATTTCCCAACAAACGCAATTTGCACTTTTCTGTGGTCACGAATGAACATATAACAATAAAAAAGCAATTTTAAGGATAAGTACACTTTATAAATTAATTACTAGATTTTATCCTGTGACAAGACGCACAAATCATCATTTCGTGTCAGCTATCCAATCCTAATTAAGATTTCTTGATTGACAACATTTTTTTGAAGTAATAAGATTAATCTTACGTACCAAAAAATCTAGCATATAATGCGCACCTACCATCTGAAACTATATTTTTCTATTTTTATGTGCATTTGTATTTAGTGCGTATTCTTCCGTTTGAAATCTACGTACATATGCAATCCTTTTATCGTTTGAAGTCACTCGTTCCAGGGATTTGAATAGGCATTCAAACAGTGTTATACTAAAATGACAATCAATATATTGATTTAGAAAGTTACAAATGATTTAAAAAGACATTCCAAGATAGCATGCATATTAACATCATGTATGACTTTTTCTGATAATATTTATCCATGGCAAACTTGATTTAACGAATTAGCAGCGTTTTACCTGTCAGACAGACCATCACCTCTTTGTATGAGTATTTTGTTTTGAAACTCATGCAAGACTGTCTTTAGCACATTAAAATGACATAGGCAAAAAAACCCGATGTTCAGAGAATAGACAATAAGAAATTTCAGAATTTTCGTGCAAGATAAGCACATTACTTACATTCGTAACAGAATCTCATTTTCATTAATTGTATATGTCAGGAAACCCAGAAAAGGTATTTATTATTTCAACTCAACAAATGTAGTTATTTTTTGTAATGTCACAAATGTATTTTTTTTTTTTTTTTTTTTTTTTTTTTTTTTTTTTTTTTTTTGTAACTGACTAAGTTATGTTTACGTCTTCGGCCATTTTATATTTGTACTGAAAATTTTTATTTTCATATGAAATATTCTCAATATTATTGGATTTTCTTATAATGTCGTATTAATTGATGTTTACTTATTTACTCTTGTCTTTAACCCTATCCTGTCTATGATTTTTAAACTTTTCGGTCTTCAGCCCGTTTATTCAGATTGCACGGGTTCATTTAGATGCCTTACTTTTCAACTACCAAAAAAAAAAAACCACTCTAATATAAACGTAGAAATATAACCGTTATTTGTTAATGGTGACAAGAATGATGCATTTTTCTCCTGATAGTGCGTTACATCAATATACCTGAATCTTTTTGATACTGTCACACTTATAACACACGAAGGTTACTTTTAAATTACTCAGATATGCCGAGATAGACGAGAATTTATAAAATAAAAATAATTTTAAAATACAAAGTATTTTAACCAGCAAACGATTTTTTACTGACTTTCTTCAGCTTGTTTAGCATAAAATAAATTTTAAACAGAAGAAAAAATGGAGTTGACGCGAGTTATTTTTTGCGCTATGATTTTCTACGATTTTAAAGCAGGATTAAATCAAAAAGAATGCGTTCAACGGTTGAAATTAGCATTTGGTGATGAATCTCCAAATCGTGCTACTGTATTCAGATAGTTTAATGAATTTAGCAGAAGTTGCAATTTTCTTCAGAATAAAGAACATACAGGAAGGCCGCCGTCGGCAATAATCCCGGATAATGTGTCTGCCTTACAATGTTAATGGGTGATAATAGCTGTACCTATCAAATGATACAATTTCAGCTAGGTGGGGAGGCCTACCAAATGGCTTAAGAACAACAAGCCCCACCAAATCAAGTGATACAGAAGGAACTTAACATTGGATCCGCAGCCATACAGAAAATTGTTCATGTAGAATTGCATATGAAACAAATACTTTGCCGTTGGATTCTTCATAGTCTAACTAAGCACCAAAAAGAGGAGCGTGTCAGAATGTGTAAATTACACACTCTTAAATTGATAAAAGATGGTGGCCACAGCATCATTTCTAAAATTGTAACGGGTGATGAAAGTTACATACAGTTTTTCGACGCTCTAACTCGTCAAAAAAGCAAGTATGGGTCTTTGAAAATGATCCCACGCCAACAATGGGGCAATAACAACGCGCATTGAAAATTTTATGCATGTCTTTTTTTTCAGAAGTACGGGATAGGTCAAAGCCATCAAGTTGGAAGGACAAAAGACACAAACAGCAAACTGGTATTCCACTAAATGTCTTCCAGAAATTCTACAAGAAGTGGATGTTAGGGGACTAATACTTCACCATGACAATGCATTGTCACATGCAGCCGGATTAACAGTTGAGTTTTAAAACAAAAACGAATTAAAGTGATAGAACATCCGTCGTATTCACCTGATCTAGGAATATGTAACTTTTGGTTATTCTTTAATCTAAAAAATAACTTACGTGGATGTCGTTTTCATTCAGAAGATAGGATTGATGTGGCTATAAATGCATTTTTTAATCTATTCCAAGAAATGAATGGCCTGTGGCATTTAATCTGTGGAAAATTCGTCTAGAAAAGTGAATGAATGCTGCAGAAGACAACTTTGAACACACCTCAAATTTTGTAATTATAACTTTAAAAACCTAGTTTTATCTCAAACATTTCAGACTGAACCTCGTACTACTGCAGTTGTATGTGCGACATGACAAGATTACTACTTTGTAATACGTTTCCAGTAATTTTGACAGAACAAAGCTGAATTAAAATTATATATATATTTTTTCTTTTAGCTTTAAAAAAACATGCAGTACCTTAATAATGACAGAACTGAATTTTCTACATGTTTGCTGTTAATTTCCAGTAAATTTTATACAGCAAAGTTTAACTTGCACGACCAAATTAGGTATAAGTCGAAAGTGTGACTTCGGCGTTTGCGTTATCTTACTGCAGCCTTGTTATGAACATTTCATGTTGATCTTATTGCAACTTTGCAGGCTTGCAAAAGTGTCAAGTACTAATTTTCTGTAAATCAAAATTTCTGTGTTTGCTATGCCAGTCTAGTGATAGTGTTTGAGTAGGCAATAAAATATTGAAATAATTTAAATCTGACCTAATTCAAAATTTATTTGAAAGATGTTGTATACATAAAAATCTAGAGGATTATTTATCTATCGATAAGAGTGACTGTGATGGCAAAGATGAAACAAGATTTAAAAATATTCTAGATGACATAACAAAAGAAGAATATCACGAACTTTTTATATTACCCATCACTTTTCACGCATCATCACTTTTTTAATACCCAAAATTAAAAATCTTAAAGCTTATGAAATAACATGAGTTTAAATCAACATTATTTATAGTACATGTATATATATATGTGTGTGTGTGGGTGTGGGTGTATATATATTATGAATATTTAAAAATCTATTTATAAAACTTGATCTTGTTACTTTTATTAATTTTAGTTATACATTAACTGTAACCAAAAAAAAAAATGAAATATATATACATTTTTTTATATGGCTGATTCTATCATAATAAATTCATTTTTTTTTAAAAAATTAATAATTTTTCTTCATAACATCTTATTGTAATTGGTCAAAGATATTTTACAAAAATTTTAATTAATAATATATATGTATATATATATATATATATATATATACCCAGCTAAAAATGAACTCTAGTGAAATTGCAAAGAAAATGCAGTTGCGAAACTGTGGTGATTTGGCACAAATCACTGTAGTTTTTTCGAAGTCAGCAACTACAAAATCACTACAGTGAATGTGTAGTTCATAACTACACATTTTCTGCAGTGAATTTGAAGTTAAATGCCCCTCCCACCTAAAAAATTGGCTCTGCTGGCGCCATCTATTGACCATACCGGTAAGCTGGCTTTTTAACATTTCAAAGGCAGATTTTGACTGTGGAAACAGTTGTACTCGAACTGACGATACCAGGTACAGGAGAGACATGCTTTGACCACTTGCTCGTTGAAACTTGTGTGGTTAGTGTTGTGCGAGGTATAAAGGGTAGGCGTTTCAATTAAAGATTATTTGTTGCTAAAGCTGAATGGCAGGCAGAAAAATTGGATGTTTTAAAATGCTTTTATTTTATTATTTATTTATTTATTGTAATTCGTTTATATGGGCGTGTATTTTAAAAACATTTAAAATATTAAATGAATTCCACGTTTTTGTAAATATTGTTTTAGGTCAAATAATTAGATATTATAATATATGTGGGTCGAAAAAAATTTTAGAAACACAAATTTTTAAATTTGCTGCAAACTTGTTTTACAATAATTTTTATCCTTATAGTTTTATATTTTATTATGTAAATGAATTAAAGAAAGGTTTCTTGAAGTGGCAACAGCAGGGCCAAACGCCATAATGGAGGTTGCTTCTTGGGTGTTGAATTTATGAGGATCTGTGAATGAAAGTCCAGCATGGAAAGTTCACAGGGCGATGGTTGTCAACATTTCGGAAGTGACAGACCAGGTTTGAAAATGGAGTGAAATGACAACGGAGGGACAATTCAAGGAATTTTAATCGTTGAAGCTGTCCTGCTACCATCCTAGGCCTAACAGTTTTCCCGCTCATGCAAGTATGGAGGTGTAATGTGATAATTTTTTAACAGGTATCTTTTTTCTGTTTTCTTCACAGGTAAAGGTGGGGGCATCGCATTGCTGCATGTCTACTTAGTTTAGTTTATTGCTTAGTTATTGAGATTTTTCATGTTATTTTTGGAAAGTTCAAAATATTTTATGTTACGTTACGAGTTCATTTATTGTATGGTTTTGTTGTTGGTTATTCAGTAAATTCAGTTTTTAATGTTAATTCATTTTATAGTTTTGGTATATTAAATTATTTTTTTAAATTATTTTCAATCATTTTCTTTATATAATTGGAGTATGCAGTTTTGTGATGCCTTGCGAAACCTGTGAGGATACACTTTTTAATAACTGTTTGATGCCTGTTGCTCCTCCCACCTTCTGAAGAGCAGGGAGTTTATTTTGTTTTGTTGTTTTGGTGTTGTTCTTTTGTGGTTCATTGTTGTTTCAGCCATTTTTACATTTTTTTTCATCTTTTCATCATTTTTCATAATTTTCTCATAAAAGAATATATGAACTTTGCGAAAAAATAGAGCTGCTATGCGCCGGTTGCATAAAGATAGTAATTTTTTCATTCAGTTAAGGTATATATATATATATATATATATATATATATATATATAATTTGTTCAAAGCTCAAAATGTATCGAATATTATATTTCATATATTAGAAGATTAGGAGAAATATTGTGTTTCAACCACTTAATGATCGCATTAAATTACGGTTTAAAAATTCGAATTCTTTATTCCCACTACTTTTTTTGAAAAACAAATAGTCATTTTATTTAATGATAAGTAAAATGATACCAGAATAAAACCAATTACACTGTTTTATAAAACTGATGCGAATCAAACGATTCTGAATAAAAGCCGTGAAGCTTGCAGCCTGTGGGTGTCTCGGGCGCGACGATTATATGGTTAATAGTTAATGATTAAAATTTCGATAAACACTGATTTTCTGTTCTGAAAAGCGTGAGTATTTTTATTGTGAGCAGAAGAAAATAATAAATTATACTTCAAGTATCAATGTAGTATCAATGTAGTATCAATCATACTTCAGATATGTTGTTACATGAAAAGAAATATAATTAATAAGCATTTTTAATAACTCTTTAAGATATATTACACACCTTTAGAAATGTTTTTATGAAAAATTTCAAAGCAATTTTCATTTTATTTAGAAGCATAAAATAACTTACAATGAAGGCCTTAGTTAAATTATACAAGAAAAGTTCAAAAAGCACTTTTTAATTAAAAATGTTTTTACCCACTCATAAAAGAAATCTTCTAACAATTTTGAGCAAAGCAATGTGGAAATGTTTAAATAATAAAAGCGAAAACTGTCTTAAACCACGTCTCTATTTTTAGTTTCGTCATATTCAATGTAAAGTGCGGGGGAAATTAAAATCATCTAGGCATATTATAAAACGTTTATTTAAAATCAAAAGAATACTGTTTTATAAAGTTTAATTAAAACGATGAAATATGGTTAAATTTAATTATTGAACAACGCAGTGCAAAAATTTTTTACTAATGAAAAAATTTATATTTTACAATGAATATTAATAATCAAATAATAAGAAAAAACCCCAATTACATTGATTTCAGTTCAGGCTATTGAGTTCAGGGTTTTTTTTTTATACTTATTCTATATTATACCCTTATTTATGACTTTTATTCATAAAATAGATCTAACTCGCTTTCAGCTAAACGCTAAATAAATTAAAGTAAAGTAGAATTAGCCCCTTATTCTCTTATCCACCCTCTGCACCTAACCAATGAACCTTCAAATATAATCGGGAAAGAACTGGTAAAAATGAACTGGTAGACCAAATTTTAACAAAATCAAAAAATTCTTTTGAAAAATCATTTATCTAAAAAAGAGGGATTACCCCCCCCCCTGCTTATCCTCTATAGACTCTATATTTTAAGTCCATTTACAGGGCACCCAAAAGAATTCCATTACATTATGGTATATAGGCAATCTTCAGCAGAGTATTTTAATTACATTAATCTATTTTGAATTGATTGAAAAGAATATAAGTCACTTTAATGAACATTTTCTGTGACTTAGGAAAGGTGTTTTGAAATGAAGTTTTTTCTACTATCTATCACTACATAAATATGACAAGTCTTTTTAAATATAATGACCAAAATTTGTTTATTATTATTTTTTTTTTGAATTTTGAGACAATTTAATTATACAAGCATTCCTAGAAACAATTTAATTAAATTAAAATTTTAGGAATGATAAGCAAGTAGCATTGGTGGAAACTGGTTTTTCCTGTGATTTTTAAAGTATTTCAATAATCACCTTTCGAATTCATCTTTTTTAAGAAACGGGGTATTATGGCTATTTCTCTGCAGCGATTTTGTCAAAAAATAATTATTTTGCCAAACTATGTCAACCGGAAAGCTTCTTTCACTTTGTTTTGATTGTACGCGGGCAATCACAAATCTGAAACTTGCAAGTACAAAGACAGGCCGTCCAAACATAGCTGCATCAACTGCCAGGGAAACAGAGAAAACTTCCCACACGCTGCGAGTTCAAGCAAATGCCCAGTATACCTATTTTACTTACACGATAGAAACAACTCCATCAAAAGAAATAGTCAAAATTCAATATAAAAGCTAATAGTACACAAACTCAAAATAATGAAGATCATCAACACCTACAAATCATAAATCATCAAGGCAATAGTAATCAACAATTCTTCATCCCAAGCACATTAAATAATAACAGCAACCCAGAGATCTCAACCCAGAGAATAGCAAATTCTAACGGTATCCCAAACACAGAAGCAGAAAATCCCTCGAACAATAATATACAGAAAATAAAAGTAAATTCTCTAAACTTTTTCCAAATAAACTTGCAAAACTGCAAAGCAGCGACAGAAAATGTAATGGGCTATGCAAACAAGAATAACATAGAAGTAATACTGATGCAGGACTTCTATCATCCTAAAAATAAAATATGGGCAATTCCATCATCAACCTGGCAGACGTTTACATCAATTATCAATACAGCGGCGGTAGTCATCACAAGACCCGACGTTGAAGCAGTACAAACTTACACAGATAACAACACAGTATTCGTAAATATTACGACATCAACTGGAAAAATTACAGTGGGTTCGTCCTATTCAGCTCCAAAAAGAGACTTCGCACATGATATGGAATGGCTGAACATCTTCAACCCCCTCCAGCATCTTATACTAGGGGCAGATCTCAACGCACGCCTGTCCCTACTGGGATACCAGAACGAAGATGCCAGAGGTACAATGCTCACCCATCTCCTTCTGTCGAAAAACCTCATACTTATCAGCGACACAGAAGCTCCACCATCATTTATAGGACAACCCAACCGACCATGCAGTACAAACCCTGATGTGACTCTGTGCTCCCAGGACCTATCAGACTTTGTGGATTCATGGTATGTAGACACCAAGTCAGAATCAATGTCGGACCATAGGTATATCCATTTTTCTTTATCACTACAAACAAAAAACATCACCCTCAATAGATTCAAAACAAGACACACCACATTTAAAAAATTTAACGAAATCTTTAAAAACAAAACAACAAACTTAAGTAATACACTAACAAATATAAAAACCAAAATAGAACTGGATAACTGGATGCAAGAATTTAATACAGAAATAAACGAAACATGCAAAAAATCACTTAAAACTAAAAAACTAAAATTATATCCGACATTTGATTGGTGGAGCGACTCCCTAAAAGCCCAGAGAAACAAAATTTCTGCCCTCAGAAAGCGTTACAAAAACACCGGTGACGTTAGATGGAGATCCCTTCTTCAGAGAGAAAGAGCCATTTACAAAAAACAAATAAAAACAGAAAAATTAAACTCCTGGAAAAAATTCTGCACACATACAAAATATAAATTTGGTCAAGCATTCAAAATAGCAACAAACAAAAGACTCACCAATAAACACTTCATACACACTACAATGGAAAATTCAACGCCCTACACAACCAAAACTGAGACCTTTAAAGGACTAATTGACCACCATTTTCCAAACTCAGACATAATAAACCCTCCACTGTTGGACCGAGCACTGGAAAAGGACACCCCATATCCGACTCCCCCTCTTTTCTCATTTAAGGAAATCAAAACTGCACTAACAGAGCAGAACAACTTAAAAGCCCCTGGTTATGATAAAATAGACGCCTTCATAATCAAAAACTTATTTAAAAACTTTAAACATTTAATCAGGGACCTTTTCAATAAATGCCTAACCTTAAATTATTTCCCTATACCCTGGAAAATAGCTCAAGTAGTATTTTTCGCTAAACGAAATAAAAATCCAAAACAACCATCATCTTATCGTCCCATATGTCTCCTTCCAATGCTGGGAAAGATAATGGAAAGACTAATCAAACACAGACTAAATTATTACCTAGAAACACAACACTACTTTCATGATTCACAATTCGACTTTCGTGAGGGCAAAAACCCAATACAACTACTAAAGAAACTAAAAAACACAATTATAAAATACCTAAACAAAAACATATATTGCGCACTAATATTCTTTGACATAGTTGGAGCCTTCGATAACATCAACTGGAACACGTTAGCAGATATCATTAAACAACTTCCCATTCCCAACTATCTTAAAAACATTTTACTCAGCTTTCTTTCTGACAGGGAAATAATTACAGACTACCTAGATACGAACATCAAACGCCGTACCAACCAAGGTTGCCCGCAGGGGTCGTGCCTCGGTCCGCTTCTGTGGCTTCTTGTAGCCAACCTAATACTTAATAAATTCTATCAGTCCTACATAAACCTATATTCATTCTGCGACGCTTTCAACATGGTGGTGAAGGCTAACAGCCGAAGGGAATTGGAAAACGAAGTGAATAAAAGGATCGAGCTCTTCGCAGAAATATGTCATAACTTAAAACTCACAATATCACACGACAAAACAACATTTATGATGATGGGTATGAACACACTAGAAAACCGCTTACCAAGCTTTAAACTAGGGGACTGCAAAATCAAACACGTTAATCACTTAAAAGTTTTAGGAGTAATATTTCAAAGCACACTAACATGGGATTTACACATCAAAAACATTAAAGATAGGATCCTCCAACTAACAACATCAATTAAAAGGGTCTTCTCTGCCACATGGGGAGTCAGCCGAGAGTACCTAAGAATATGGTACATCACAGTACTTGAAAAAATAATAGCCTATGGCTCGGAAGTATGGGCAAACAACCTAAGATACGCGGACAAGAGGCAACTCAACAGCATACAAAGAACTTGTCTGTTATCAATAACAAAAACATATAAAAATGTATCGACACACACGCTCCAAACACTATTAGGCATCCCCCCCAATTCTTCTAACGCTGAGCTACAAAAATCTAAAAAACGACATATTAAACAAAACAAACGTTCTCATACACAAAGGTAAAACAATAACACACACTGACATAGAAGACAAAATCCTTAAATATCAAATTAATCCAGAAATTCACATTAATAACCTAATAGCGACAGATAAAATTCTACCTCAAAATAACATCATAAAAATATACACAGACGGTTCAAAAGGGGAGGAAAACACAGCATATGCAGTAGTAGCATTCAACTCAAAAAATAAAATTTATGAAAAATCTGTAAAAATCCAAAAAGATAATACAATTTTTCAAGCAGAATTACATGCAGTCATTACATCGATAAACTGGGCACTAACAACAGAATACTCTAAATTCCAAATCCTATCAGACAGCCAGTCAACAGTAAAAGCTTTAACAAAATTATTCCCAAAGAACCCAGATATCTATAACATACAAAAAACACTAACTCAGAATAAACATAAAATATTTTACATTACATGGATAAAGGGACACATAGGCATAGAAGGCAATGAGCTGGCGGACAAACTGGCCAATGACTCTGCTCAGTACTGCGATCTCCCAACAGACCGAGGGATAAAACTTCCTCGGTCATATCTTAATAAATGCCTGAAGCACAATATGCTGGATGATTGGCAGTACAACTGGGATAACTCAGGGAGCGGCAGATTTACCCACTCCATTGTACCAAAGGTTCAAGCCACTCTAACATGCAAAGACAAAGTTTCAATGTACTTTCTGTCAGGACGTGGTAGCTTCCCCACCTTCGTACACAGCATAGGGAAAAAAGAGAACAATCTCTGTCAGTGTGGCGTCAGGGGAGATCCGCTCCACTACATCTTTGGAAACTGTAAATTTATGAAATTCAAATTCAAAAGAAAGCACGACACTGTATATGAAGATATAATGTCAATAATAAATGATCAAACAAAAATAAGACAACTTTATCAAAACTATAATATTTTAAATGAAAAATACTCTTTCATAAAATACAAATTTCTCACGTAAAATGGATGTACCTATGAGTGCCTAAATATAACATGAAAATAGTAATAATGCATAAAATGCACTATCTTAAAAAGTCACATACCAAACATTGACACAGTTACGCACATATAGACTGCTAAAACGAACTCTACTCTTCTCATTTTTCACTGTATATAATACAAAGTAATGTTTATTTTATTGTAAATACTACTGTAATGCGTAATGTAAATGTAATATTTTTGTTTAATGTAAATACTAGTGAGTTCTTAATGTTAGAACCATAAAATGTATATAATATCTCATAGTATCATAGTATTCTACAGTAAGCAGTATTTGTTTTAATGTATATATAATTGTATTTTTCTCATTTTGTCATTGTAATTATAATCAAGTATTATGTATTATTGTAAAAACTATTTTTCTCAATGTATTGTAATTTAATAGTGAATACCAAACAATATCATGTATATCCCCAACCAGGAATACTACAAGTAAAAACCGGCACGCCCTGAATGAATAGGGTTGCCAATTGTGATTGCAATTGTAAACTCCAAGTGATCTAAAAAAACAGGGATCTTTCTCCTTGCTGATGTTCCCGGCAACGGGAACATGGCTGTGGTCCGCTGGAATAGTGGACCCCCCTCCTGCCTTGGGCTCGGGACTTGTCCTGACCATATGCCAAAAGCGGGTCCCCAAGGTGGGTGAAGTCTGAAGTCTGTACGATACTCTAAATTTAATATTTAAGTGAAATTAATGAATTTTTGTTATAAAGGAGCAATTTTAAGTTAAAAGCGTTTTAATCCTTCACTGCACCGTGTGTCACTTCTGGCACATACCTGAAAGCACTAAAATTCGCATCATGTGCCACGACCAATATAAACGCTATAAATGATCAATAACAGTCCAAAGAATGGAATAACATCTACTCTTTATATATAATTTATGTCAGATGATTGCATTTGACAAAAATTACAATTTGTTTTTCGGTAACCAGAAAAAAAGACATTAAGATAAAATTTAATTTAATTATTTTTACAGAATAATTAAAAAAATTATGTAAAGAAAATTGCCGAGTATTAATCAGATAAAATTAATTAATTTACACTCATTTAATTGCAAAATATAGCAATACAATATTTAAATAATCTAATTGTGTTCATAGGTTGCACGCCATAAAATATCAATTTTTAGCTGAAAATTTGAAATTTAACTTTTTTTGCTATTTTTTCCAATTGTTAAACCGTCATACAGATTTCAAATAATTCTTTTCATAAAAATAGCCAAACAATCGTGCAATGAACGGATGTGCTTTGATAATGAATACTAAATAGTACAAATCGTACTTTTATTCAAAATTTTCTATGAAAGTTTTCCTGTCATATATATATATATATATATATATATATATCCTTTTCAACTTTCCCTACAAAAAATCAGCAGTTAACTTTAAATCCTTGCAATGTTTGTAATTTTCATATCGCCTTTAAATTGAGAATTAAATTAAATTTAATTGTACGCACATATCATTATACCTTTGCAATTCTTTAACAGCCTAACTTTTGTAACTCAATTTAACACTTTTGATGTTCTCATTAATTAAAGTAAACGCACTATTTTTATTTACCCGTTTCCCTCTTTCGTTTATTTTCACACGGACAAATCTGGAGATAAAATTCTAATTGTCCAACATTAGTTCTTGTAATTAAAAAAAAATGTAAATGAATCATTTTAATAGCTGCAATTTTTTTCCGCACTTAGCCTGTGTCATAACGTAAGGCTGCAACCCTATTTTTCTCAAGTAATCTTAATTATCTTCACAATTTAACTTTTCGCTTAATTATTCGGTTTCTATGCACATCAACCATGAAAACTTCCAAATGCCGTCTAATGCAATTGCTGAGTAAATTTGCAAAGTATGTGTAAAAATACTTACTATACAATATATATACAATACATATACTATGTAAAAACACATACAAACGCTATTTTGTGATATGTAATTTTTTTTTATCCAGATTTCGAATTTTTTTAGTATGCTGCTCATCTATTAAATCCATTAAGGAATTAATCTTTCTTTTGCGATTTAAAAGGTGACTAGCAGCCTTCGCCCGCTACGCTGGTCAGTTTTTCTAAAGAAACTTAGAATCAAACTAAATCTTTTTAACATATTAACTTTTTGTGAGTTTATTAATTCGAAATCCAGAGTTTCTTTTACATATATAGATTGAAATTTTCAGGTTTTTGCGCCGAAGACATCGCCAAATTAGGAAAATGTGAAGTATCTCACGAACTACTGGATTTAATAGGATTTTCTTAGTACCATTCGATTCAGCCTGAAAAAATACACTAAAATATGCTATCAGTTGAAAAATAACTGCAAAATCCGATTTTTAAGGAATTTTTTTAAAGTTCGTTCTTTTTTTACCCGCCTTAGAAGTGGAATTTTCGAAAATCCCTTCTTAGCGTCATTCGTCGTTATAGGAAGTATTTTTAAACCAATTTTCAAGATTTTTGGTTCGGTAGATTTTTTTGTGCTGTGATTAATACGAAATTCAGACTTTCTTTTATATATATAGATTTGTGCCTCTTTTTTACAACATGGGTGTGTACATTTGCACCTAAATTTAGTTATTTAGCTCTACTTTTGAAATATTAACTGGAGTTTGTACAATGTAGGTACTACTTGATTATTCTGTCGAGAAAAAAATTAATAGCAGATTATAGGAATAAATGTCAATAATCGATGATCGTAAGTACGATAGCAATTGATATTACACGTGATACACGTATTTTTTTACGTCATAAGTGCTTTTTAATTCGACTTTTAATTCGTATTTTTTATTTATGTTTATTGTTCTTTCGTTATTTAAAATGAATTTATGTAAATTTGAATAGTTTGGCGAAAATGGCCGACGTGTTAATCAAGTAGCACTCAATTTGCATTTGAAAATATCATATTTCACAAAAAACTCCGGCACAAACCCGGATTTGCAAGATTTCCTTCCAATACCAATGCGGCAAAATCCTCGTTTTAGAATAGCGGAGAAATGTGCATTTTTAAAAATTATTTTCATTATTTTAAAACGAAAATAATAATAAATAAAAAAAGTTACTATAGCACAAAACAATTTATAGAATTTCTAAAAAGAAATTGAAAGTAAATAAACAATTTATTATTATAGAAACAAATATTGCTGGGTTACAATATAAGGCAAAATAACACCGTTTTGGCGACAGTCACATACCTAAGTGTGTATATAATATCTGTGCCAAACATGTTTGAAAAAAAAAATAATCGTTATTTATACAGCATGTTTAAATACTGTAGAATAGTGAAAAAAATGTATACATACGTATACGCACCACATTGACGCGTTTTTTTTTCTTTTCTTTTCTTCTAAAGCCGATTCGGAGAAAATTTTGTTTTCAAATACCAGTTACATATATAGTTTACAATTATTTTCTGTTATTTTAAATAGAAAATAACAATTTTTAAAAAGTTTAGTTAATAATTATAAAACAAAACTATTTATGTCCTTTAAAAAATAAAATAAAATAAAATAAAAATTTATTAATAAATAAACAACAGCCAGGTTACCAAGTGAGGCATAAAATCGCCATTTTATTGCAGTCGCGCAAATGTGGCGCATGTATGACAATTGTGCCTAGATTAAAATAGTTTATATAACTGGAAAAAAAGAAAAAAATTGTAAATAGACAATTTATTAATAAATAGACAATAACATCCGGGTTGCCATATCAAGCAAAATAATGACACTTTGGCGTCAATTAATTACCCAGATGTATATATGGTATTGGCGTAAGAGACAAATCGCACCAATGCAGTGCGTATGAGATATTTGTGGCAAAAAAAAAAATGCAGTTAAATTATTTTACAATAGCTATGTATATGGAAAGACATTTACCCTAAAATTTAAATATTATTCATTTTTGTGGTATTAACTGCTATATATATGTATTTAAGTTAAATGTAAAATTTTTTCCTAAAAATGCTCTCACTCATTAGAAGAGAGAGAGAGAGAGAAAATAGCTCTTGCAAACATCGTTCCGTCTTGTTTTTTTTTTTTTTTTTTTTTTTTTTTTTTTTTTTTTTTTTTTTTTTTTTTTTTTTAGAATTGCATTGATTAGCGACAAAAGTAGATTGAAACACCCAATTGAACAAATAACAATTAGAGCCTTTTTTGAAAAATTAATTCTGCGAGTTTCTCCTGTAAAACACATAACGGGAAAATTAGTTTTAAAAAATATTTTTAAAAAAAGAAAGAAAAAAAAATACTTATGTTTTACCTAATGAAATTTTTGAGATGTTGTTTTCTTTTAATCCAGCTCGAAAGAAATAAATATCCAAATATTGTCTCACTTCAAAACTTTTTTTCACATTGAGTTACTTTTTAAATATTATAAATATTCTTTTTTTTTTTTTTTTTTTTTGTTAAAGATAAATATTTTCCTTTCATAATATTATTTTGCATTAAACTGATTTTTTTTTTTTTCTTTTTATCATTATTTATTTTAAATCAATGAATTAACAGTTTTTTTTTGGAAATGTTTATATTATTTTCCATTAGAGAAAGCATTTCATTTCTTTTTTGAAATATAATTATCGCCAAAAATTTAGTTGTTGCAACCCTTCCGTCAAAAATAACCGAAAAATATGAAATTTAGTACGAAAAATCAGAGTTATCCCTGTATATTTGTATCATAAACCTCCGCAAAAATATTTCCTATCGAATGATATAATCTGCAAAAAGATCCATCGGGTAGTTTTTGAAAACACCCGTTTGGAAGTTTCAGAACTTTTGCTTTATAATATACACAGTCCAGTCACATTAATGTGACCACCACATACTTTCTACGTTGACGTTAAATAACCAATCACAGGAGGCAGGTGGCAGCACAGTGCAGTTGAGGGTATATAAAGGGTGTGTGAGGGCTTCGGAAAACATTTCAATCGTTGGCGTAATGCAGAAAGGAAGCGATTTATCCAACTTCCAAAAGGACATGATCATTGGCTTTCGGGCCAAGGGTGGAAGCATTTCCGAAACGGCTGAGTTTGTGAACTGTTCGCGTGCCGTCGTGGTAAAAGTGTACCGTTCATGGCAAAATGGGACTGTCCAAAATCAGCGACGTGGCAAATGTGGTGCACCACGAACCATAGATGACAGAGGCGAACGACGGTTGCGGAGATGCGTTCGGGCAGATAGACGGGCTACCGTTGAGCAACTGACCACCCAAATGAACCAAGGGGCTACCAAAAGTGTCTCCCAAACTACTATTCAGCGAACATTGCTGCATCTGGGCCTCCGAAGCAGACGCCTGGTTCGTGCACCTATGCTGACTGCTGTTCACCGACGACGAAGGCTGGAATTTGCACGCCAATACCGCAGCTGGACATCCACTGAGTGGCGACAGGTAGCGTTTTCCGATGAATCGCGCTTTATGCTCCGTCGGACAGATGGACGTTGGCGTATAAGGCGTGAAACCTCTGAAAGCAAACATCCTGCAACTATTGCCGGAACGGTTAAAGCTGGAGGCGGGAGCATTATAGTCTGGGGAATGTTTTCCTGGCATTCTCTGGGTTCACTCATCATTGTGGAAGGCACGATGGATCAATACAAGCACGCATCTGTCCTTGCGGACCATGTTCACCCCTACATGCGCATTGTTTTTCCTCAGGATGGTGGCATCTACCAGCAGGACAATGCGAAGTGCCATACAGCTGCCAGTATACGTGCGTGGTTCGAAGAGCACCAGGATGAGTTTACCGTCCTCCCCTAGCTAGCAAACTCACCTGATTTAAACCCAATCGAG
This sequence comes from Maratus speculifer, assembly GCA_964019185.1. Lineage (NCBI taxonomy): Eukaryota > Metazoa > Arthropoda > Arachnida > Araneae > Salticidae > Maratus > Maratus speculifer. Next base: position 42,213,650 of record OZ025291.1, on the reverse strand, counting down.
AATCTGTGGGACCATCTCGATCGGGTTGTTCGCGCCATGGATCCTCAACCAACCGTAATCTAGCGCAGCTAGCCACGGCATTAGAGTCGGCATGGCTCAATATCCCAGTGAACACCTTTAGGAACCTTATTGACTCTCTTCCTACACGTCTCGCAGCAGTCCACTCTGCGAAAGGAGGATATTCTGGCTTTTGACAGGTGGTCACATTAATGTGACTGGACTGTGTATATGGTTGTCTTTTTTTTTCGGTAGGAAAATGGAATGCACATGGTGATATTCGTGTTAAGGATAAAGATTGTCTTGCGCAGGAGATGTGATGACGGTTTAATAAATTTTTAAAACTCAGGAAAGTTAAAAAATAACGGTTCAAGTATTGATATTAACTATCAAATGTGCATATCATTTTTACTATTATTCAGATTATGATTTTAGAATATTAATTATCGAAAACTGCATGTGTCAAAAAAAAAAAAAAAAAAAAAAAAAAAAAAAAAAAAAAAAAAAAAACTGAATTGATAAATGCACCTAAGTATATCTTTTCTTCTTTCATACATTTGATCAAACTTTTTGATGTTGCCGCATTAAACTCAGTTTTCAGTTGTTTTCTAAACTTCACTGTTACCGTTTTCTAGACATTTTCATTGATTTATAGAGAATTCCGTTTATTTTTTTTCATATATATATGTATATATATTATCTTTTTACGCAAATTAGGCATAAAATTATAAAAACAACCTGTGTGATATTCTTTTATAAAGTCTTTCAAATTTCATTTATTATAATAAAATAAAATTTAAACACTCGTCAGTCATATTAAACGTATTCTGAAATAACTCAGTGCAGAAATTAATTGGATTATTTGGATTTGGGCGTACTACCAGCATCCAAAACATAACAGTGTGTTTTAAATTAATGCTCAATATGTTAAAAATAATGTGAGGATTAACATGTTTACTGATAAAAAATCAGATTAATCTATACATCCAGGATTTATATAAATCTTTCTTTATTTGGTTAAAAATAGCACTTTTCTAAATACATGTACAATGATTCTACTTAAATCTTTCATATGCTTTACTCTTCCAGGCGACATTCTATGTGTTTTGCAAACTTTATGTTTGCAATGAAAAAATACCCTTTACTTAATTGATGTAATTTAAAGTAAAATATGTGTGTTATTTAAAATTAAAAATATATTTTAAACATTTAAAAAATCATTACCAGGTCCAATTAATCTATGTGAAAAAAATATGAAAACATTATGAATTTGAGAGTCTATTGCAAAATGTAAGGAGATATTTAAAGAAAAGTGTACATAACTTCAATACACAAATCGACGGTCGGTAACTTTGGAATCTTAAATAATTCCTTATAGCCACTGTCAAAATTTTTTATGTTACATCCACTTATCACAACTTCGCAAGTTAGAAGGAGTACTATGTTTATAATCAAAAACTGATTGAGAGTTTTCTATTTAAAATAAATTGTTGTTGAAAAAAAAAAATGTTCTTGTTACAATATGTATAGCAAAGCTTTCTTTTACCTCACCATAAACATTTTCTTCATACATTAATTTATACATCCATTCCTAAAATATCTTTTACTTTCGGTTAAATTCACCGGTTACATTTTATTTTATTTAAACAAATATCCGGCTGATATAAAATATCTTACAGAAGTCACTGGAATTCAAAATTTTTGATAATGTATATAAATAAAAATCCTTGTTTCTAATTAAAACCCTGTCGGAACATCAATAGGTTTTATTTTTATTTTACATGTATCATTTTCTGTGATATTGAAAATTACTCTCTTTTTTAACATCGTATTTTCATAATATTCTTTTACATCAATGTTTATCAAAATCGAATGTTTAGAAACTGATTACTTTGAGAAAAGTTTTGGGTCGACTACGTTCTAATTTAAAGTAAGATTTAAGTCAAATGGAAAAGAAAATCACAAATCATTGCTGAAGAGGATGTCAGTTTTTGTCGTCGAAACAGATGAATTGCTCGCGGACCATTAAAAAATCATTAAAGAAATCTATCAATTCTCTCGTTGCCTCTTTTGGATAAAGTTTCAAAGCTATTATCTTCAAGTTGAACGTTTGCTTTGTTTTCAATTGTTTGAATCATTTACAAATTTCCATCTATTTCCTGCAGATAAAAAAAGGAACAATAAAGAAGTACTTAAAAAAGGAGTTTGAAAAAAAAATGGAAAACTTTTCTGAAACATTTCTCCCGATATTGTATAGTTACATTTTATTTATTCGCTCGCGAGATTTTTTTTCCTTTAAGAATAATGCATTTCAGTAAGTTTCGCTATTTTAATTAGTAACATTTAAGTATAATTTCAAGCATATATGAAGTTTCTATTAAAAAATTTTAAGGAAAATAATTGTTCTTAATCGTATTACATGAATTAAAATAAAAATGAATTCAGTCAAATTTACTAAAACATCATTTATGTGTTGATAAGTTATATAATGAAACAAAATATTGAATATTTAAATTCTCAACTCTGTAGGAGCATAATGTGACTGTCCTTGGTAAGCAATCACGTGTCAACTGGGGAAACTTCAGATTGAACTTTCCATAGTAGAATGTACGGAGATATAAAAGAAGATATTTCTTGTAAAATAATACATTTCAATGCTGTTTTTTAATTTGAAATAATAACACTTCAAATATAACTTTAATCAAATTTGAATTTCTAACTAAAAACATAAAAATTAATTCAGTTAAAATTTGCTAAAAGATGTTGATAAGCTGTACAATAAAACGAATTATTGTAAATCTAAAAACTTAGCACTTTAGGATTCGCTAGCATTTAGACCGTCAATGGTAATCAGGCGGGTGTCAATCTGGGAAAACATCACGCCGTAAGTGCGTCACAGAATTTACAGAGGTAAGCGAGGAGAGGTTTCGTGGCAGAATTATCAGTGGCGTAAAGACGAATCGGTCGAATGCTGCTCTGACCGATTCCTTTGTAGTTTATTTTAATATTCGATAAAAATTTGGATGCAAAAATCAGAGACTATATAAGACTATATGATCTATCTTTAAAACATCCATTTATTTATTCTCTACATAATATTGCTATCACTATAATAATGTATCGGTAGTACGCTTTCAATATAATACTTTTTAAAACAACGCTAAATAAACACTCTGAATAGTATGAAGTAGCAGCACCAAATGAATTCCAAATGAAAATGCACAAAAATTATGCACAAAACATTCCAAATGCACCAAATAAAATGACCTGTTTTTTTTTTTTTTTTTTTTTTTTTTTTTTTTTTTTAGGGCGCAGCGCCGCTTAATTGGGGCAAACATTAATAAAAATTGAGAAACATTATTAATTTTTTTTCTGATAATTACAGCTTCATTTGGATATTTTATTTGGAGAAATCGAGTTAGATTCCATCTGTTTCAACAAATTGGAATCTATTGTTTTCAGTTTATATTTTTCATGATTTGACATAAGAGCATCAAAGTAATTTTATTGAAAGGATCAAACATTCTCTTTAATACAGTTCATGAAGTTAAAAATTATTTAGTTGATAATATTAGATTTCACTATCAGTCTATGTCTTTCTTCTATTATAATCAAATTTCTTGCATTGCATCAACAAGTCGGAAATGGCACTTGAAACGTAACAAATGTTGTGCATTCGTAGTATGGCGACATTTTAATACTATTCAGAACTTGGTGTAATAGTATGCAGTACTTCAGTTGCAGTATAGTATCCGAAATATTTTGTGCGTTCTTGTAAACACTATCTGCTTTATATTATAATGGAAGTAACTTGTAGTAAACCTCTGAAACATATGCCAAATTCATAAAATGTGAAAGAGTTTAATGTAATTAAAACACGCCCCAAACAATGTTTCCCCCTAAAGCATTATGTAATAGAATATTTTTTTTGTCGCCCTGTAAATTAATAACAAAAAAATTTTGTATCAAATATTGAACAGACAGTTTATCTTAGTTTAAACTTAATACATGCAATAAATTTTATTATGTTCAAAAGAGTAAAACATCATTAAATTGACTTTGAAACTATTTTTCCCATTGGTTGAAATGTAAAGGAATATACCTTTGATTGTCCCTGTAATTGAACTATACATCCGATTTTCATAAAAATTTGAAATGACTCAACAAAACTATGCAACACATTTACATATGCAATTTACATTTTTAATTTCAACCGATTCGGTTGGTTAATTTTTGTTCTGTTATATACGGACGGACTGGCAGTCGAACATATGGAATGAACAATAAGTAGAAATGCTACGAAATTACATAATTACAAACGCACCTAAATAATCAATTCACAAAAAGGGAATTTTAACGAAATTTTTAATTTAATGTTTCTAATGCTTGCTGAACTACATTAGTCAGCTACATCATTTTTTTAAGATTATATTATGGGAACATAGATTAAGAAAATGTAATAATAATTGTAATTTACATATGAGTATTTAAACGGAAAGACGATTTATTTCGAAGAAGGTTTTAAGTTCATGAACTATAAAACAATAAATTTAATAAAATTTTCTTTTCTTTTTTAGATAAACAATTTAATTTCTACCTACACAAATATTTTATATGCGAAAACTTTTTATTAATTGAAGTTCACTTATCAGTAGCTATACAGATCCTTGTAAAATAGATGCTTTTTTGGAATCTTTTTCCACATTTTCCAATTGGAAATCTCGTTTCATAATTTAGTTGTTTAACATAGTAACTCCTTATCGTCTAATTTTAACCCCTCAGGATAATTGGATGTAATGCACCTGTAGATTTACGAAATCTTCTTTCTTGTTTTTGAATTATACTTCTTTGCTCTTAATAGTATGCTGTACAAAACAAATGGATAATATTAATTTACTTATTGAAAAAACAAGCAAAAAAAAAGCAAAATATGAAATAATTAAGTCCAAAATTCTTACACATTAAGAAAACCTAAGCTTAATGTATTGAATAACATTTGAACTATTTTTTTTTAACTTCTGCAGAAAAAAAGTATAACCCCTTATTAATATGTTATTTTTATTTATTTACCTTGCATTATTGATAGAGAAACTCTTATTTGCATATCTAAATATTTTTATGATATCGATAACAGACATAAAGATTTTCATTAAAACAATATAACGATAACGAATCAATTTTGTAGTATAAAAATAGATATCTCAGAATATTAATTCAAGAAAACATTTTTTTACATATTTTTTTATGGGTTTTCGCACATCTGTAAAGTATTGCAGAAGGCATATACCGTGCTCGTGTAAAAGAAAATCTGATGTCTAATTTTATATTGCACATTATGTGTTTATGAAAAAAAAAATACATATATATATACACAATGGTGTACATTTTATCCTTCAAAGAAAATTCCTATGGGTATCTTTAATCAAAACCGTCTCAAAATGTGGTATTAAATAAAATATCAATAAATAATTTTAAATGTATAAGCATTACAATTTAATCATAGGGAATGGTGTATGATTTTTTATCTATCCAAGATTTAAAGAAAGTATGTTATGCAGGCAAAAATTGTTTAAAATGAAATCTTATACTATGAAACAAGCTTTTTTTGTCGAATTTTTACTTCATTGCTTGCAAATGGTTTTAATTATTTTTATATAAAAAAGAATTTATAGTTTTTTCTTTTCACTTTTTAACAAAGTTGAAAATTGTTCAGGTATTCAGTTTCTCTGTCTATCTGTGTGTTTGCCCATGATCAAACTTCCGTCAATATTCTCTGTTTTGCATGCAATTGACAAAGACTAAGTGTGATAAAAAAATAATAATAAAAAAATAAATAAAAAATACGGAAATTATATTTGTGGTTTCCCGTAATAACCAGGTAAGGCACCTTTTTGAAAAAAAAAAAGAGATAATTTGGGAAAATGTAACTTTAAAAGAGTACTTTCATCTGCCATAGTACTGAAAAAGGAACATATTCTGCTTCCCGTTACAGGTAGAATATAAATTTTCATTTAAAAATTGAAAAAAGTAATTAACTGGTTCTCACTTAATAAAAACCATTTTTGTATAACTATTTTGTCAAAAAAAAAAGGTTCTTATATCCTAATTGAATGTAGTGAAAATTATTATGTTGTAATCTATTTTATAACAGTAATGATAAAAAGATATTTGAAAACTTTAAACATTAATAACTCAAAATATTAAAAATTTGTCTTACCTGGTGATTACCATAAGCCACAGATATAATGCAACTGTTTTATGCATTCTAATAAAAAATATTTTTCTTAGTATTTTCAAGAGAAATTACATTTCTAATTGCCTAAATAACGCAATTAAAAAACTTCAGGCAATTTCAGATTGTCATTTTCCTGGCATGTCACATTGTGATGCGCGCTAAGTAAAGGGCCTCCTGCTATACCATATAAAAGCAATTCTACTTTTTGTTAATTTCTTTTTTTTTAATTTCTAATTAATATTTATACATTATAAAAGAAATATGTGAGGATGGTAGCAAATTCTGTATTTTACAAATATTTTATTATAACTAACATATATTTGTCACTGAAAATGAATGTCATTTTTCTAGTCTGCATTTTAGATCTTCCTCATGTATAAATGGGATACTGCAGAGTAATACTCCTTACTTTTGAAACAGTTGAAGTCAGAAGTAGTAAAATCATAGCTATCACACAGATCTTTTATATTTTACTTTTTAAATAATGAGATTAAATTCGTTGTAAAATTTAAGTACACTTATATTATGTGATTTTTCTGGTTTACTTCAATTAATAAACAAAACAGAACATTGTATAAAATTTTAGCTGCTATATTGAAAACATGTCCATTTAAAGAAATCTAAATTGTCAGACCTAAAAACAAACAAAAGAAAAAGAAAAACAAGAATGTAAAATATGTTTTAGATTTTAAATGTCATTATGATGTCAAATGTCATTATCAACATATGCCTAAAAATGAGATTAATTACATAAAAATTTACTTAATATTTAAGGTCTTCAAAATTGAGCTATTTTACATGAATAGTTCTTTATTCTGTAAAAATAAATTAATTCTTTAAATTTTTAATTGTTTTCAATGGATACTTTCAATATCCTAGATATCAAAATCTGACATTTTCTGATGCACCGTAGTAGCCACCAGTCTGTCTTGGCACACGTACGTGGTCAAACCCCGTAAATATACACTGATTTTCATGCAATTGATAAATATTGTGTAAAACCACCGATCTATGTTTAATATTCTATATGGAATACGTGGGAAATAATAGTTCATTTAAAGGGGTACTAAAAAGATTCCCATTTCATTAAGATGTATGGAAATTTAAAAAAAGCAACGTTCAAAACAAACAATCATCAACATTTCTAAACATACATACAGTCGAGTCTCTATATAACAAAATCCATCGTTCAGACAAAAAATTAGTTACATAGAAAAATTCGTTAAATAGAAAACGGGAAAAATATTTAATTTAATGTTTAAATTTTGAAACAGAATTGTTTTTGAGGTCTTTAATAAATTTTTTGAAATATTTAACAGAATTTTTTCAGAATCTCAAACATCTTCGCCACTTCCTTTTTACCCCAGTATCTTATTGATTATTTTCAAAATTATTACTTTATCAGAGAGAGTTGTGTTTAAACTAGAAGCGATTTTATGCAAATGCAGTAGAAGATAACACCAGCAAAGATGATATTTAGTATCAATTCTTCATTCAAATGATCTCTCGCAACAAAAAATACTCCGAGTCACCACAAACAACAAACATCCTCTTTAAACTCTAATAGTAATCAAAGTTAGTTTAGGTAGATAAAACCTGCTGAAAAGCGACATTTTCTGCAATCCCCCCCCCCTATTCCTGCCTTACTATCCAAACCAAGAAACAAACACTATTTTAAAGACATTATTGCTGTAGTTTTATCTTTTAGGATGCTTTGTGATAGTTGCAAATCGCCTTAAGTAGCAAGCAAATGTTTCAACCTTTTAAAAGAACGCATGCTCATCTTGGCTAAAACAAAGTCAAGTGTGACCATACAAAAAAATGTTTTTCTTGCGAGGGGGGGGGAGAGTTGAATGTCTTTTTTTGGACATCAGGAATAAGGTAGAGGAATGTAGCTATGATATATAAACCATAAATCAACGAAAGAAAATTATTCTACAAATAATTTGAAGTGTTTTCTGAACTTATGATGGAACATTTTCGAAAAAATTCGTTAAATGGAGATATATATTTCACTATATTGATATTAATTTTAATGTAATCATGAAAATAAATTAACCGTTCATATAAAAATTTCGTTAAATAGAGAAATTTGTTGGATGGAGTTTCGTTATAGAGAGACTCGACTGTATACGTTTTGCAAGTTCAATGACTCGTATCCTGAGTATTAAAATAGAAAAAAAATGTAAAATGTATTAAATAAGCACCTCCCCCGCCCAACTGCAAGCAAAACGAAAAACCCAATTGATAGAAAACACAGCACGAAACAGACAATCAAGTTCCAGCAACTAATATAATCAAATCGGAAACAAAGTATCGTGACATAACAAATCTACCAGAAAATTGAGATGTACGTTTTCGGGTTACTTTAATAAGTTTACGCTACTTTGAATGCATTGAAAATTATATAAATCACGGAATTTCACTATAAAAATCTTACTATAGAACAGGTGTTAATGACATTTGTCGTTTATTTACAGAGACATACAGAAGGATTCGGTCAGAGTACTGTCTTTGAGTAATAATTGCTCAGAGTGCATTATAAAATTCTGTATATGATCTCACACTCAACTAATGCTTTTCATGTTATTCGCTGTAAATTCAATACTTCATATACAGGGCTGTACAGAAGAATTCGCGTATCATTTTTCCTATTAACGTAAATTCCTGAAGGCTAATTTTATTCTGAGAACTATGCATTTCTTAATAGAACTAAATTTTGGCATTCGTATAGTTGAAAAAAACCAATCTAAGTATCACATACAGAGTTGTTCAAAAATTCGGATAATTTTTTATTGTAAATTGGAATAGCGTAAAATGGGTTTTAAAGTGTTCTGTACGTTTCCATATATTTGAGTTTAACACAATTCTTTTAATTATTAAACGCTGTGGCTTAATTTCATTATTTTGAAAGTGTTGGGATTTTTTTTCTTAATGTTTTGAGAATGATTTTTTTTTCTTTCTTGTTAGATCTGAAAACTATACTTATATTATTTAAACTCTTGTTAAGTTTCTTTTTACAAGAATTTTAACAAAAAAAAATCAAAAAGCAATATGAATTTCATCATCTATATTTTTTTTAAAATAGCGAAATTTACAAGATTAATTTAAATAACCAAAAGAAAATGATATTAGCACAGACGGTTCTCACATATAAAGAATTCGCGTAAGTATCACAAATGAAAAATAAAAAAACAAAAAAATTGCTGAAAGTAAAACAGAAATCGCATTCGAATCTTACGTAAAGCGGTAAAAATTAAAACAACAAAGATCATAACGCTGAATGTCTACGAGATTTAAAATAGATCCAAACCTAACATCCATTCTTGCAGTAAACAAACATTCAATGTTAAACAGCTTAGCGCTTTTTAATGTTGAAAGAATTCGTTGCATAATGATTGTTTTTCGTTCAAAATGTGTTTAAAAAAATATATATGTATGTGATGTTGCATTTCCGAATCCACATTGAACTCCCCATTTTCTTAAATAAAAGAAAGAAAAAATAATGAAATTTTCTTTAATCCTCTGGTTTTATCTAAGGATTAACAACTATTAATAAATTTGTCACCGATCTACCAGTTTCTAGCAAGATGAGTATGACATTTCAGGCCTTTGAAACGGCCACATTACAGCAGATACAATTTTTGTTTTCTGAATAGACACTTAATGAAAGTCTTGAACATATGTGTTTCATAAATTACACTCAATTATTGCAAAGCCATTTTTATAATAAGTAAACAGGGAATTTTTTTAATTTATTTCTCGAATTAATTTTGTGTAGAGTTTCAAAGAATTAAACTTCTGATGTTTAGGCGTAAGCCTTAAATAAAGAAATAAATTTATTGATAGTAATGGATTTGACCTTGACATATTAATTACTGTCAAATAAAAGTTCTTGATATTTCAAATTTATTGATATTAATGGATTTGACCTTGAGAAAACCAATTACTGTCAAAATAAAAATCTTGATTAATAATTATGAGTAAAATAATGATTTAAAACTACTTAATGTTGATTTATTATTAAATTAATGTTTGTTTCTTGACAAGTTGACAGCTTAATTTAATTTAAATTCATTTAAAGAGATTTATTGGTCTTATAATTATTTTATGTCAAAATTAACTTTTTATTTATTGATAAGTTGCCAACTTGAGTAGTTTTTAAATCATTATTAGAGATTTATTGTTTTTTTAATTATTTTATGTCAAGTTAATGATAAATTTTTAAAATTTATGATAATGTAATTTTATCTCTATGCTTTTTTCTTATTATATTTCCCCAAAAAGGGGTTTAGTCTTGAATCTGCAACCAAGCAGATAAGATGTATTCCCTTGAATCTGCAACTAGGCAGATATAACCTGTACGTGTTAGCTCTGAACTACAATGTGTAAGTTCAGAAACTTGAAATAGATTCATGGCTCTCTATGAGAGAAACCAATGAGAGTACAATATAGTACCTTGATTACTAATGCTCATATTTGATGTGAACTTTATTATTTTAATAAACATTTAATCTTAATAGCTCTCCCATCTTTCTTTAACACAGTGACTAATACATCCATTTTTTTAATGGCGTCTCAACAAGGCAGTGTTAAATAGTGACTAAATGTGGACTATTGTGCATGAACGCTGGATTTTCTCCTTGTAATTGGATTATTGCGAATGAACACTTGACTTGGATTATCTAAGGATTACGTGAAAAAACCAGGTAAGAAGCTTTATTATTATCAATTAGAAATTAAGATTTTATTATTTGTTATGGAAAATTTAGAAAAACTTAAAGCAAAGCGTTCTGTTGAACGAACAAGTTTCACTAAGTTAATAACAAAATTAGAAACATTATTAACAGATGATATTGATAATACAAAAACTGATGAATTATTAGAGCTTCACGAAACATTGTCTTTAAAAGAATCTACATTTCAAAAATTGAATCATGAAATTGAAGCTCAAATATCAGACTTAGAAGAATATGAAAAGGATATTGCTAGCAGTGAAAAGTATAATGATCAGTTGATAAGTGCTAAATTTAAAATTAAAAATAGATTGAGTAAATGCAATAAAGGCAATACTTCTACTATGATATCAGATAGTTCTGTGAATGCATTAAATAGTTCTGTCAGTGGAACAGAAGCAAGTTCTTATTCAGCTATGAAATTACCCAAATTAAATGTTCCAAAATTTTCTGGTGAAATCGAAGAATGGGTAGAATTTTTTAATTATTTTGAAACATCGATACACCAGAATAAATCACTGTCAAAGATAGAGAAATTTGCATATTTAAAATCTTTGTTATGTAATCGTGCATAGAATGTGGTAGAAGGATTTCCATTGACAGAACAAAATTATGATACCTGTATTGATTTATTAAAGGACCGATTTGGTAAAGTTGATGTAATTATAAATAAACATATGTCTAATTTATTAAACATGGAACCCGTGAAAAATTGCTCAAATTTAAATGCATTAAGAAGATTGCATGACGTGTGTGAAATAAACATAAGAAGTTTAAGAAATTTAGGAGTAACATCTAGTTCCTATGGACATTTATTAAATCCTGTTTTGATTAAGTTATTACCTCATGAACTTGTAATTGAATATCACAGAAGACGTGATACTAGTAAAGACCTTGATGTAACAGATGTAATTGCCTTTCTTAAATCAGAAATTGAATGTAGAGAAAAAGCTTTGCTTATGACTAGTTCTAAAACTGATACAACTTCTTCGTTTGTATATAAAAATAAAACTGAATATCGTGAAAGAAAACAATCAAACAAAAATCAACATGCTAATACTCTAAATGCTAATATTAAAGTTTTTTGTGTATTCTGTAAAAGTAATGAACATTTATCGTCTGAGTGTAAAAATTTAGCTGATAAAAAGAAAAGATTAATGTTAAAAAAAGAAGGTAGATGCTATCGGTGTTTTTTCAAATCCCATTTATCTTCGCAGTGCCGCATTGAATTGCAGCCATGTATAAACTGTACAAGTACTGAACATAACAAATTATTTTGTTTTAAGAAAAACTTGAAACCAGAAATATCCGAAAATCAAACAATTGTATATAATTCTCATTGTAATTTGAAAAATTCTAATCATGCTTTTTTATTGCAAACATGTTGTGTAACTGCTCAAGGTAACTCGAAATCAAAATTAGTTCGTTTATTGCTTGCTTCTGCAAGCGAGAAAAGCTTCATAACAAAAACATTAGCTCGTGAATTAAATTTGCCTGTTTTACGAAAAGAACATTTAACTGTATTTGCCTTTGGTATTGATCAAGGTCGGGAAGAAGAATGTGATTTTTTCAAAATTAAATTAAGAAGTAAATTGAATTATCGCCGTTTCATAAATGTTGAGGTATTAGCTACGGATTTAATAAGCGCAACAACTTTGAAGGTTCCAAATTCTGATCCTTTAATTACGAAATATGTTGAGAGTAAGGGATGGAAATTAGCAGATCCTACCCCCCAGGAATCAGCAGTGCAAATCCTTCTTGGAGCTGATTATTTTTGGAATGTGCAGAAAGACATCGTAGAAGAAATTAATGAGCATTTATATGTTGCTAATACACTTTTTGGTTACACGATAGTGGGAAAAATTAACTCTGAAAGCAACAAAACAATTAACGCTCATCATGTTTCGGTGAATGATAGGGAAAATTTTGATTTGCAAAGATTTTGGGATCTAGAATCATTGGGTATTTCTGATAGTAAAAGTGAACTATTTTCACAAAAGGATTTAGATGCAATGGATTTATTTAAAGATAATTTAAATTTTGTTAATGGAAGATACGAAACGAAACTTTTGTGGAAGGTAAACAAAAATGAATTGGAATTCAATTTTGATGTAGCTAAACAGAGACTTTGGGGATTAAAATCAAAATTATGCAAAAATGAATGGTTATTAAATGAATATAAGAACATATTAAATGAGCAGTCTGATTTGGATATAATTGAAGAATGTAAATTTGATAAAAACGAAGTGAACACATATTATATGCCTCACAGACCAGTAATAAGGGAAGACAAACTGACAACGAAAGTAAGAATAGTATATGACGCGTCATCTAAAGATAAAGGAGCAAAATCCTTAACCCGTGGTTAGTCGCGCGTCGGTCTTTTCGCCGCTCGAATTCTTTGTCTTCTGATTTACCCATCTCCCCTTAAACTTAGAATGGTGAAACGCCGTGTAACTGACCTTCACTGTTCGACCTTCTGTATATAGAAATTGCAAGTCATTCCTGTGTTTTCTCATGATTTTATTACTTTTTAAAGTTGAATTCGGTCTGAATGACCGCGATGCGAGCAGTGACGTTGCTCGTGTTTTTTCTCCCTAACATTCATTCTTCTCACTACCCCGAAATTCTCAGAAGGGGGTTTTCTGGGAATCGCAGAGTCCCTCCGTTTCTTCTCCCTCAATATTTTTCTCTTTCTGCTTTATTGCTGCAGTGTTTGATTATTTTCCCAATGCCTTGTAAAAAAATTCTAACTGTTCAAGAAGTTTTAACAATTTTTGATAATTTAGAAATGAGCTGTATTAACGATGAAGCCGTTACATCAAAAGAATTAAATAATGTAGTTCTAAACAGAAGAGAAATGTGATAGTCAAAAGTTGAAAAATTATGAAAGGAAAAATAAATGCTCTGTATTGCCGTCCCTTTTTTTCTTTCTTGTTAGGATAATACAGTCGAACCTCGTTAATACGCGAATCAGGGGTCTGATCAAAATTCGCGTATTAAACGGGTTCGCGTATTAACCGAAGGTCGCGAATTTTCGTCGAGTGATCTATTTAATAACAATGTATGCGGAAAAAACACATTTAAGGGCAATTTTTAGCGTTTTTAAAATATAAAATGACATTTTATTTATTTTATTTATTTTAATGATTATTTGCTTATTAAGCAGAAACGTTTGAAAGCTGAAAATTCATATAATCGTTATTTTCTCAAGTAAAAATCCCATGTCTTTTCAAATTTAGATTTGTTATGTATAACACATAAAATTGAATGAGACGAACACAAAAATTTCTGCGAACCATATTAATTAAAACTAATGTTAACAAAATTGAAATCTTTGTCAGCTATACAGAACAGATATATGCGATAATAAATAGTGCTGATAATAATAAAAAGTCTATTAAAAAAACTTACTGAAGTCAATTATGTCATAAAAATTACTTTTGGAAAAGACTTTGGGCCTGCTTGACATGCGGTCGTGCCATCACCATGATGTTTTACGCTTTATTTAGGTAGTGGTAAAGTTCGCTTGTTGAGGGTCCTTCGTCCAGTAACGACGCATATTGTCTTAGGAAATTGTATCTGTAAGTTTGGTAAATGGAGATGGGGCCGGAAGCGTAGATTCATCATCTTCTTCCTCCTCATCCGATTTGTCAGTCGCAGTTACATCGGCGATGATATCATCCATACAACTAAGTTCGGAGGTAACTTGATCTTTGTCAATATTAATGAACGTGTCTGAATCGACAAAATTTTCTCCTATAGTTTCTTGTGCGGCCAGCCAACTTTCTTCAACATTAGGGTGTGAGGTTGGCTCTGTGTAAATGATGTCCTGGCTACTTCCAAAACCCGTTTTGTGAAAGCAATTTGGAATCGTTGTTGGCGTAACACTCTTCTATGCTCCGAATGCGAGTCTTGCAATTTACTTTGGCGCTGTTAATTATTCCTTGGTCCATTGGCTGAGTGACACTAGTCGAATTTGGAGGTAGAAATTCTACTTCGACATTATTCAGGTCTTCATTATCTTTTGGATGCGCAGGGAAGTTGTCCACAAGCAATAACACATGGCGTGATTCTTTTCTCATACACCGATCAAAATTACGGAGTCGTGTTGTAAAAATGTCGCCCGTCATTCATGCTCTACGTTGTCTTTCGTACAGGTAAGGGAAATTCTTGACATTTTTAAAGCATCGCGGGTTGTGTGATTTTCCTATTTCCAGCAGCTTTAATTTAACTGATCTATCAGAGTTGGCACCAAGCAGAATAGTATGACGCTCTTTCCTCAGTTTGCCTTCATGACATGCTTCTCCTTTCATGGCTGTTGTTTCATTGGGTGTCAGCTTGTAAAAAAGCCGAAATTCATCCACGATGTAAATATCCCGACTTGAGTAGTTTTCTATAAACTGCGGAAGCACATTAATTTTCCAACAGTGAACATCTTCAATGTTGGCTGCAGCTGACTCACCGCACACTTGCTTGAATTTTATACCTACCGAGTTTTAAATCGATCCAGTCATCCATTTGAGGCACTGAAACTAGCAATCCCATTTTTGCTGCGATTTCAGAAGATTTTTCTTGTATTAATAAGACGCTTATTGGGATATTCGTAGAGCGCGCTTGAACAAACCACTCGTGAAGGGCCTTTTCCATGTCCTCAAACTTTTCAGTTTTTATTTTCTTGTTCTTTGTTCCTCCAATCACAGCTTGATTAACGATGGCATTCCTATTCCAAACTCCTATTACAAAGGCCTTAAAGTGACTCAGGTATGTTTTTTTCATTGGCGAACGTAGACTTATTTGAGACAGCTTGGGCATTGTATTGATTTATAATTTGTAACTACTCAGTGATGGAGAGAGCATTTCGTTTAATATGTTTTGCTCTTTCCGCCATAGTTTAGACTATGTTATAAAAGCATAGATAGATATTGTAGAATAGATAATATTGGGAGCGACGAGCAACTATTTTTTTTTTGTTAAAATAACATAGCACTAATGAAACAGCGATTGGGAAGGCTCACGTGATTAATCTGCGATTTTAGCGCATGCTCCATCTATCGGTTTTACCACTCTAGTTAAAGGGTGAGGGGGGGGGATCACCCACCCGGGTCATCCACCAAAAACTTGGCATAGGTGTTTAATCCCCGGAGGAAATTTCCCCTACCAACCAGCCAAATCAGAAACAACGGGCCATTCCTTAACATTGGGGGGGGGGGTGTCACATAAATTCTTAAATATGGGGAAAAGTTCTTTTCATTTTTGCTTTTTATAAAAACTAGCTGACTCGCGCAGCCCGCGCCCTCGATGAATGAACCTTATATGAATTTCAAATTTGTATGATTTTATAAATTTAATTGTCTACATTTATATTTTTAAATGATAAAAATCGCAAGAAAAGTATTGAATTGAAGATACATTCTGATTTGAGTAATTTGATTTTTTGAGTCTATGCATTACAGAAAGCAAACGAAACCACGACAAAACACTCAAGTTTTTACTGATTTCAAGAAGTTTTGTATCAATTATTTTTTAATTTATACATATTCTTCAGTTGCGTCTTGTGATAGGCCGAAATGCATAAGATAAAAATCTCTAAATACAGTATTTTTTAAAAATTTGAATTTCCATTAAAATTTTAAACAGCGGTTTTATATATTCATCAAATGAAAACAGGTGTTTTTCAAAGCAGACATAATGTTTTTAACTTTTGCACAACGCTAGCCTCGCCTTGCTTATGAGATTTTCTTGGGAGAGTTTTGATTGGGCTAGTCTTGTGCTAGTCTCGGATCAGATCCAAATCTAGTCAGTATGTGGTTTTAAGGGAATAAACGATGAATTAAATTGGGTTTAAATAATTGTTGTATAAAAAATAACTTAAATAATTGCTGTATAAAATGCTTGGGAAAATACTTTATCTAAAAATTCTTATGTTTAGAACTAAGCTCATTCGCGTATTAAATATAAGTTTTTCTTTCTAGGGTCTGATAAAATTTCGCGTATTAAACGGGTTCGCATATTAACCATTCGCGTATTAAAGGGGGTGTATTTATATGCATAAGATTGGAGTATTTCAAGGGACCAAAGAAAATTCGCGTATTAAGCGGTTTCGCGTATTAAGCAGGGCGCGTATTAACGGGGTTTGACTGTATTAGAAAGTAAGGAAAAAATCTACCAAGAACAAATGTACGACTTAGAAAAGATAATATTGTTTGTGAAACACGAGGAGTACGCGACAGCGCAAAACATGCATTGATAATATTTGTTGCCTGAAAACTGTTTTTTAATGATTCTGTTCTAGAGAAAATTGTGAACTGTACAAATATATCAATATAAACTCAACGACCTATTTTTTATAATGTGTAAGAATATGCAAAGAAAAGTAAAAAAAAAAAGACAGCTTACTTTTTTTTTTTTTTTTTTTTTTTTTTTTTTTGTGAATATTGCGCGAATAAATTTCAAGTTATTTTTCGGAGAAATACGCATAAAATGGTTGTGTTTAATTTAATAAAGGACCATAGAAATGAAAAAAGGTTGTTCGATCTGCGAAAACTGAAAGATGTAGTTTTTGCACAATAAAGCAGAAAAGGGAATAGAACAATTTTATTAACACTGTACTTTGTATAACTATAAAGAAAATACTTATAATTTATTTGTCGAGTGTGCTACATAATACGAATTTTCTAATGTAGATTAGAACGCATGCAAGTAAAAAACTTTTTTCTTTTTTTTCTTTTTTTTTATAATTCAAATAATGTTTATAAAATACAAGAAATGGATAACTACTTTTCTAAAATGTATATATTTTTAAAATGTTTGTTGTCAATAAAAATACACCTTATTTAACAACGCCAAAACAACGCCCCTATTTTTTTTCTTAAAAAAAAAGAAAAAGAAAACAAACAAACAAACAAACAAACAAACAAAAAAAGAATTTAAAGAGTGCCTAGTGCTGAGATGTAATAAAGTTAACTTTCTTGGCATTTAATTTCACAAATCTTTATTCGTTACTAATGTTTTTCTTTCCAAAAGCGAAATTCATTGAAAATAAATTATATTTTGAAAAATATTGTTTTTAATTACAAAATAATATTTATTTACATTAAATATTGCATCTTTTTGATATTGATTGTCTCCTAAAAATGAAACATTATCAAAATCAATGTTGACAGTTCCCCCCCCAAAAAAAACTGATTTATGTATATCAAATTTAATAACTACATATGAAAATTTATTCAAAATTTATTCTCTTTTATTTAGCTATTTATTGCATCTTTATAATTTCAGTTTCATTGCATAATATTTTTACCGTTTTTCAAATTTTGAAAAAAAAAATTATTAATACATTTATTATTTACTTTCTTTTTTAATATTATTCGTATATTTTCATTTGTTGCATATATTTTTTTCATAAAAAAAAAAGTACTAAATTGTCAAATTTGTAAAGTTTCACATTTCAAAAACGAATCAACGAAAAGAAAAAATAGTTAAAATAAAATAAAGAAATGAAAAGTAGCTACTGCTTTTATGTTACTAATTACGAAGAAAGGGTTATTTTATCTCCTTTTTTATATCTATATAGATATGGTAATAAAAAAAAATATTTTTTTCAACATTAATTGGCTCCTAGTGTCAGACCACCGTCATAACCCAAGATAAGATAACCAACCTGAGTGCGTTGCTGTCTTTTGAAAAAAAATCTGCATCACGATTTCAATGTTATAACTGATAGTACCTTTTAATTCGTTATTCATTGTATCTTTTCAATTTAAGTCAGAGTAGATAGTAATTCTTATCTTTTTTTAAAAACTTTGAAATAAAAAAGATGAAAAGAAGTTATTAAAAAATTATATACACACACACACACACATATATATAATTACTGTATTATAAAACCTCTAAAGTTTACATGCTAAAAAGAATCAAGGGAAAGAAAAGATATGAAAAGTAGCTCCTGTTTTTATGTTAATAATTTAATAAAAGGTTATTTCATCTTCTTTTCTTATATCTACATCGAAATCGTAAGAGAAATTATATTTGAGATGTATTTTTTCAACTTCAGTTGGTTCCTAGTACCAGACCACCGTCAAAAGTAAACTGACATCATTGCTGTCCTTTCAAAAAATATGTATCACGATTTCAAATTTTCAAACAAAAAAATAATAAAAACTGAAAATATTTTTTAATTTATTATTCATTGTATCGTTAGAAAATCAGTCAGATTATATAATAACTTTTATCATTTTTACAAATTATGAAAAAAAAATAATAATTTAATGCAATTTAATAAATTTTAATTAAAGGTTAACCAAATATATACTTAACGAAACTGCGTATTAATCGCTATAACATATATCTTTTCGCATTCCAGCAATACTTTCCCCTTGAATTCTCTGTTTTCGATCTTCTAGGAATAACGCCAACTTTCCTCTCTTTCTTCGGCCAAAAGGGAACGCGGCGAATAGAACGAGCGCGACAAATCACGTTCGAAAAAAAGCTGCGACTACTCCCGGGTTAAATGACTGCCTATTTTTTGGTCCCAATTTAAATCCCAATAATTTGGATATTATTTTAAGATTCCGTCTTCACAAGATTGCCTTGTCAGCAGACATAGAGAAGGCATTTTTACAAATTCAGATAGAAGATGAAGATAGAAATTTTTTGAGGTTCTTGTGGTTTGATAATATCACTAGTAATAATCCCATCTTGAAGATCTTCCGCATGACTCGTGTAACTTTTGGTGTAACAACCTCACCATTTCTCCTTTCTGCAATCATCAAACATCACATTGAGGGATATAGAGATCTTTTTGAGAAAATAGTTAATATGTTAAATACTTCATTGTATGTTGATGACTTGTTCCATGGCGCAGATTCAGTAAATGAAGCTTTTGTTTTATCGAAAGGTGCAGAGAAGATATTGAGTGAGGCCAATATGAAATTAAGAAAATTCAAAACCAATTCAATGGAATTAAAAAAATTTATGGAAAGAACATGGGATAAACTTCGAGGAAGACACCCTTGAACAAAATCTTTCGAAGATATTGGGAATCATATGGATGACAGAAAGTGACACATTAAAATTAGATTTACAACCACTTTTGGTAGAATTTGATAGTCAAATTATCACTAAGCGTCTTGTTTTACAAACTATGGCGAAAATGTATGACCCTCTTGGACTCATTTCTCCCTTCGTAATAAGAATGAAGTTTTTGATGCAAGAAATCTGGGAACATTGAATGGACTGGGATTCTATGTTGCCAGATCCTTTAAGTGAAAATTTCAGAAAATGGTTTCATGAGGTTAAGGAGTTAGTAAATTTTGAAATGCATAGAAAATATTTTGTAAATAATGTAAAACTAAATGCTGAAACTGCTCAGCTTTTTATTTTTTCTGATGCTAGTATAAAAGGATATGGGTCAGTAGCCTATATTCGTGATCCCTTTTCGTGTGAAACTTCATTTGTTATTGCAAAATCTAGAGTGGCACCTCTAAAAAAGGTTACTTTACCTCGTCTTGAACTTCTTGGAGCACTTACAGCTGCTAGATTAGCAAATTATTTAAGAGGGATACTTGAAATTGATAATGAAAATATATTTTGTCTTTGCGACTCACAAATTTTTTTGCACTGGATAAAAGGCAGTGCCAGTAAATGGAAACCCTTTGTCGTAAATCATGTACGTGAAATTCAAGAACTTGTTGCTCCTGTGCAATGGAAATTTTGTAAGGGAAAAGAAAATCCTGCAGATGTTCTCTCTCGTGGTTGTTCTGCATCTGAATTGATTAATTACTCTGTGTGGTTAAATGGTCCCTGCTGGTTGAAGGAAAATTCTTTACCAATATTTACGCATGAAATTCCAATAAATCTGTCTGATGAAGAGGTCCTGCAGGAAAAACGTAAAATGCTTGTTTGCTCCGTATCCCAAAATATTCCTGAATTCAAACTTTTCTATAAATTTTCATCCTGGACCAAATTGAGACGAATTATGGCTTGGTGTCTCAGATTTATTAAAAATAGTAGATGTCCATCTGAAAAAATCAGTGGTTTCTTAATTGTTCAAGAACTTGAAGGGGCAACAAACACTATTGTGAAATTGATTCAAGGCCATGAATTCGGAGAAGAACTGAAAACGTTAAATTCAAAAAGGAACCTAAATTCTAAAAGTAAATTACTTCCTTTACACCCTTTTCTTGACGAAAATGGTATTCTTCGTGTAGGAGGTAGGTTAGAAAATGCAAACCTCTCTAATACCAAAAACACTAAATTATTATACCTAAAAGACATCATGTTACAGATTTGATCATAAAAGACTTTCATGAAAAACATCTTCATAGTGGCACTCAGTTAACAATTTCGGCCATTCGACAAAATTTTTGGATAGTTAATGCTAAAGAAGCTGTAAAAAGAGAAATAAGGAAATGTATTAAATACTACAGAAATATGCCACACCTTTCATCTCAAATAATGGGAAATCTTCCATCATCACGTGTAACACAAGCTCGAGTTTTTTCGAGGGTAGTAGTGGATTTAGCTGGCCCTTTTTTGATCAAACCTCGTAAGGGGCGTGGTGTGAAAGCCTTTAAGCATTATTTTTGCCTTTATATTTGTTTTGCAACAAAGGCTATCCATCTTGAAATTGTCACAGATCTTACCACTGAAACATTTTTAGCCTCGTTGAAAAGGTTTGTAGCTCGACGTGGAAAGCCTCAAGAAATATATTCAAACAGAGGAACAAACTTTGTAGGAGCTGACCGAGAAATGAAGAAAATGATGGCTCGAATTGTTTCTGATGAAAATTTTCACAAATATCTGACTGACGAAATGATAATATGGAAATTTAATCCACTTCAGCCTCTCACTTTGGAGGCCTTTGGGAAGCGGGAATAAAACAAATGAAAAATCATTTAAAAAGAACAATTGGTGAACAAATTTTGACTTATGAAGACATTGACATTGATTGCACAGATTGAATCCTGTTTAAATTCAAGACCGCACGTGGCTGAATCTTCTGACCCCAATGACTTCACTGCTTTGACACCAACACACTTCATTATAGGAGCATCAATGACGTCCTTGCCTGAACCTGACATCTCCTCTACATATTTTACTCCCTTGGAACGTTGGAAATTGCTGCAAAAGATTTTCCAGAGCTTTTGGAAAAGATGGTCTTCAGACTATCTCTCACAATTGCAACAACGAACAAAGTGGTTGAAGAGTAACCCGAACTTAAAAATCAATGACTTAGTACTAATAAAGGAAGAAAACCAGCCCCCATTAAGGTGGAAATTGGGCCGAATAATTGAACTTTTTCCTGGTGAAGATCGTCATGTTCGGGTTAATAAACTGAAAACTTTGCACGGGGAACTGAAACGCCCCATACAAAAACTCTCTCCTTTAACAATAGAAAATGACTGTATTTGATTTATTATTTTCTTTTATATGTTTAATTTTTGTGATTTATTGAATTATAATGTATATTAATTTTTCTTTCTCTATTTTTAGTTATACAAA
Source organism: Maratus speculifer (assembly GCA_964019185.1). Classification (NCBI taxonomy): domain Eukaryota; kingdom Metazoa; phylum Arthropoda; class Arachnida; order Araneae; family Salticidae; genus Maratus; species Maratus speculifer. The sequence goes on along the minus strand of OZ025291.1, from coordinate 42,191,177 downwards.
TTTTAACTCCTGAGAACAGTTAGAATTCATATAGAAGTTGTTTTATTTTATTTAAATACTTTAAAAAAACTTTACAGGTAAAGTGTTTTCATTTTATTGTTTTAATATTTGATTAAGAAAACTGGTAAGATTAATTTTAAATTTGATGAACTCCGTTCATGGAGGCGGAGGATGTTTAGGCGTAAGCTTTAAATAAAGAAATAAATTTATTAATAGTAATGGATTGGACCTTGACAAATTAATTACTGCCAAATAAAAGTTCTTGATATTTCAAATTTATTGATATTAATGGATTTGACCTTGAGAAAACCAATAACTGTCAAAATAAAAATCTTGATTAATAATTATGAGTAAAATAATGATTTAAAACTACTTAATGTTGATTTATTATTAAATTAATGTTTGTTTCTTGACAAGTTGACAGCTTAATTTAATTTAAATTCATTTAAAGAGATTTATTGGTCTTATAATTATTTTATGTCAAAATTAATGTTTCATTTATTGATAAGTTGTCAACTTGAGTAGTTTTTAAATCATTATTAGAGATTTATTGGTTTTTTAATTATTTTATGTCAAGTTAATGATAATTTTTTTAAATTTATGATAATGTAATTTTATCTCTATGCTTTTTTCTTTTTATATTTCCCCAAAAAGGGGTTTAGTCTTGAATCCGCAACCAAGCAGATAAGATGTATTCTCTTGAATCTGCAACCAGGCAGATATAACCTGTACGTGTTAGCTCTGAACTACAATGTGTAAGTTCAGAAACTTGAAATAGATTCATGGCTCTCTATCACAGAAACCAATGAGAGTAAACCTTGAATAATTTTTTATTACCTTGATTACTAATGCTCATATTTGATGTGAACTTTATTATTTTAATAAACATTTAATCTTAATAGCTCTTCCAACTTACTTTAACACAGTGACTGATACATCCATCTGAGTTATTTTACTTAATTACAGTTCCTGAAACAATGTAACTATGGACATTTTTCACTTTATTTCATAAAAATTCTAACTCTAAATTAATCTTTTCATTTCACATAAGTTTTTACGTATTTGCGAAATTTATTTTTAGATAATTTCTCTCTTATTAAGATCAATTCATCGTTTGAGTAAGTCACATATTCATAGAAATTGACTCTCGTTAAACTATGTGGGATAAATTAGTTTCTTAGGCTCTGTCTAAACTGTAAAAAAAAATTCAAGAGGTTACTAAAAATTCCTTAGTAAATTTGTATTCCACAGAATTTTTTAGTAACCATTACAAACTTTTTTTTGCAAGTGAAACAAGCATTTCTTTTGTAAACTGAACAAAAGAATTTTTTGTATAACTAACTTAAAAATTTTTAGTATGAGCCACCAAGCAAATTTTAGCAATAGCTCCAAAATTATTTTTAATAACCAATACGTGCGCCCTAAGGGCAGGAGGTTCCATCGAGCTGTGGCCCCACCAGTGGCCGAGAGGTTCGGACCTCTCAACTGGTAGACGGCAGGTGCTGGGTTCGAACCCAATCGCGGCTGTCGGCCTAACCGTTCGAAGTTTTCGTGGTTTTCTTCGAACCTTGCGTAAATACGGGTTAGGTTCCCTTAGAAAGACCCTCACGAAGGGCACTCTCCCCCTGGTCCTATATCCCTAGCGTAGATAATCGGACGTCAAAAATCAACCAACCAACCAACCTTCGAGCTGCATCCAGACTTCTGAAGCGGAAGATTTTCGGCAAAACTGCAATAGATGGCAGCACCAAACTTTCCTAATTGCTCCAACAGTATTTTCATAATCCAATTACTAACGAGTACTTACACGACATACATTCGGGGCGTATTTGTCTGTGGCCAGTATCGAACCCGGGACCTTTTAGTCTGGAGTCCGTTACTATAACCACTATGCTATCAAGGCCACACCAAGTGAGTTTTAGTAACATTTATTAAAAATATAAAACTATTAACTCTCTTCGTTGCTAACTTTTTTCAAGTAATTCTTACAGATTTTCTTGTAACCGACTAAGATTTCTAAAAATTTTTTAGTAATTACAAGGATCACTAAAGTTTTTTTAGTAGATCGACCCTTTTTTTTTAAAGTGTACCTGTAACAACTCCGACTGCCTAAATTAAATAATCACAGCCAGAGCTACTACACAAAAGAATATCAATATCATAATAGATTCTAAAATATTCATCGAATAAAAATAAGGTAAGACATATAAAATCTTACCTCCAAAATTCCAAGTTCGCAGATCGGGTGTTCCGTGTCCGGATTTCCTAATTAAATTCTTGGTGGCTTCATTAAAAACACAACTTCTTTATAGTCAAAAATAGAGTCCTTCTGTAGTTTTCATATTTTAATAAAGACGATTAACTACACAAATACACACAAACATTATTTACAGCATCTGCAGTGACAATATCAATATTATATCTTTTCACTATAAAACTTCTAACCGATTTACAAAAACAGAAGGAAACAAGCTGGAAATCGCACGTGAAGCGTAGCATATGAGGTGCGTTCGTACAATAAAGAAGTTTTAAAAATATTCAGATCTTGCTGTTATAGTAGACAGTACTTCGGATACAGTATTGTGGTCGAACTCTTCTTTGTGTTCCTGTAAATATACAGGAAGTAATTTTTATTATACTTCAGCAATGTATATCGTATTCATAAAATGTAAAATAGTTTAATATAATTAAAACACGCCCCAAATAATGTTTCCTCGTATAGCATTATGTAGTGGAATACTTTTGTGTGGCCCTATAATTTAATAATAAATATTCTTTGCATCACAGTTTGTAAATAATGTATATTTTAGTATATATATATATATATATATATATATATATATATATACGTCATAAGTTCGTGTCAATTTTATTATGTTCAAATGAGTGTAACACGATTAAAATGAATTTGAAACTTTTTTTCCTATTGACCGTAATGTAACGGAATACTTTTGATTGTCCCTGTAATTAATCTATGCATCCGATTTTCCTAAACATTTTGAAATGAATAAAATATGTAATAATTATATGTTTTAAATTTCAACGATTAAAATGCATTTAAAACTTTTTTCTCCATTGACCCTAATGTAACGGAATTCTTTTGACTGTCCCTGTAACTGATCTATGCATCCGATTTTCATAAAATTTGAAATGACTCGACAAAATTATGTAATAATTATATATTTTAAATTTCAAATGATTCTGTTGGGTACTTTTTGAGTTGCTATATGTGGACAGACAGACGAACGGACAGACAGACAGACAGACGTTTGAGCGACAACTATAGGTGCAACGTATTTACATAATTACGAACGCACCTAAAAATGTTAATAAACCAAAATGTTCTTAGGTAAGATAAAATGTTCCGCGCATGCGCCACACCTGTATGTCATAGAAAAACAACTGAGATTCTTGTTTCACATTGCGCAATAATTTAAGCCTGGCCGGTGGTTGGATGGAAGGGATATGCAAGCATTTTCAAATCCCAGCAGTACCATTACTATAAATGATTAAGTTCCAATCTATTCTTAAGGTCTACTTATCACCAGAATATTAATTGGATTCCATCTGTTTGTAAGAACTGTATATTAATACATAATGAAAGTATACATTCATTGATAAATACATTATGCATTGTTTTGTGATAATGTATTCAAATATACCGTTTCCTTTCTACGTATTTATAACGAATTATATATTCTATCTTGTTCGTAAATTTATTGCTTGCGAGCAATGCACAGCCTGATTTGGGTTAAAGGTTGGAAGTTGGACAACACTGAAAATATGATGTTTTTTTTTCAGAAAGTTTACAGCAACATATAAATGGATGTAATATGTTCATGTTATATTCCATAGCTGTTCTTTCATGTTATATTCCATAGCTAATATGTTAGTTGAAGCTTCTTTTTTGTATTCTCGAAGAGCTAAATTACAGATCAAAAATGTCAAGAATTGAGAAGGATTTTCTTTAAAAGTTTTATTATTGTTTTTTACAATCTCCCTTAAAAAAATATTTTCGAAAATGTTTATAGATTTTTTATTAAAAAGAATATTTCGAGATTACTAAAAAATAGTTTAGCTTTTGTTTATTTTGTAACGGCCGATTATCTACTGAAATGATATAGGTCCTGGAGGAAGCTCCCTTCTTGGTGGGTCTATCAAAGAGAAGCTAATCCGTATTTACGCACGGTTTCCCTAGTTTTCGAAGAAATCTATGAGGAACTTTCAGGTTGACATGCACTATTAGGTTTGAACCCATCAAATCCCGTGTATCAGCTGCGAGAGCGGAACGTCTCAGCCACAGGTGTGGCAATAGTTAAGGATAATCGATTTTATTTATATTCAGTGCGTTTATTTCCATTATTACACACTAAGTTCATACCAAATTTGATGTCTGTATCTTTTGGAGGATACAGCGTTTACAGACACACACTGAGACAGATGGATGCCATTTTTGTTTTCTTAAAATATGCTTTTCGGGATCTGCAGTGTCTGAAAACCCAGTAATGAAATTCGCATGTATAAATCCGCATTTTTTTCAACTATTAAAAGGATTACAAGACTTACTCTATACTATGAATGATGGATAAGTAATATCTTAATACGTAAATAGCTTAATTAAAACATCAAAGACAGGCGGAATAGCCTTACTTCAAACTCTGTTCTCTTAAATATATTTTAAATGGAAGTACCGTTAAGAATCCTTTTCATAAGTTTTATCTAAAAATTTTGTTCGTAAAAAAATAACAAAGGAAAATTTAAATGCAGTGCCCTATTTGTTTGATATCAAAATTAACTACCACAGAAAAAGTTTTCTGCTGAAATAATTACAGAAAATATATTTTACACATAATCTTATTATTGTCTGAAGAGGATTAAACAGGTATTGAAACCAAAGCGTAAGATTCAAATTTAATAACGTTCTCGCAATAACTTTTTAATTATATTTGCTGGAAAATATCTTTTAAAATCTGCAGATTTTAAACGCATTAAAATATAATTGGATTTTCATTTTGAAATAATTATTTAAGAAAATTTTACTGATGAATTTAACGGTTGCACTAAGAGCTTCATACATTTTAAGTATTCAAAGAAAAATGATTTAGTATGTGAATGACAATATATATACAGGGTGTCCCATAAGTAATGGGACAAACTTTAAGGGGAGGTAGGGCACATCATAACGATTCAGAATTACATAGGAACCTATGTCCCCAAACGTCATTTTAACCATGTAAAATTTAACTGTGTTTGGCTATTTTTTGACACATGTGGGCGTGGTTTATGTATGTTAAATTTAAAAAAGATATTCTATGATAATAGTTTGACGAAAAAATTGTGAAGTATAATATCGCTGCATCTATTCGAATATTTAGAGCGCTGATTGTATTAGTAAGAATAATAACCATGAAAATGTAAAATATTAGAATGTAGAAACAACTTATAATAGGCGGAGTTTTAAATAAATCAAAAATACTTAAAGAAAGAGACACAAGACTGAGATCATCTCAAATATTTATTGGTCATAAATATTATACGTACTTTGGTAAGTGACATGTAAGAATGTCATAAAAGGTGTTCAAAGTTTCCACCATTACTAGTGATGCAAGCGTTACAACGTCGGACCATGGACTGGCGGACTCGCTCAAACACACCTGGATTTTCTTTAATATCTGCAGCAGCGCAGGCGATTCTCGCAACCAGATCCATGTCTGTATCAATCGGTGTTGCGTAAACAGCACCTTTCAATGCACCCCACAGAAAGAAATCGATGCTGCTTAAATCAGGAGAGCGTGGTGGCCAGATAACCGGTCCACCACGCCCAATCCATCGATGACCAAACGCCTGATTCAAATGCTGACGAACACATCTTCCATAATGCGGAGGTGCCCCATCATGTTGAAACCACATATCACGTGGTACTGGGTCAAGTAACCTTGGTAGCATCTCTTGCAAAAAAATAAGGTAATCTCTAGATGTCAGAGGCGCTGGCAACAAATAAGGCCCAACTAAGAAGTCGCCAACAATACCAGCCCAAACATTCACTGAAAAACGATGTTGGGCAGCATGTGGTCTCATTCCTTGGGGATTCTCATCAGACCATAAATGCGTATTGTGATGGTTGAATACACCATCTCGAGTGAAATATGCCTCATCCGTAAATAAAACTTTGGATGGGAAATGAGGATCTAGACGACATTGGTCGAGATACCAACTTGCAAAACTTTTACGTGCAGGATAATCTGTAGGAAGCAATGATGGTACTCTTTGCAGATGGTACGGGTGTAATCCTTCAAGTCGCAAAACACGATGAACTGTACTTCGAGATCCTCGTATGGCAGCAGCGATGTTTCGTACGCTGGTACTTGGATTGCTACCAACGATATCCAACACATTTTGTTCCATACTTGGAGTTCGAGACAGTCGTGGCCGTCCCACATTACTCCTATCACCTCGAAGTGAACCATAATTACTTAAATTGTAATGTAAATAAGCAAATATTCGGCGGTCCGGTGCAACTCTCTGTGGAAACCTTTCGCAATATAATCTTTGTGCAGCCCTTGCATTTCCCTCGGCCAAGCCATATATGAAGTGCATATCCGCCAGTTCATTATTGGTGAAACGTTGCATACTCTTCAGCGGGTGGTGACAATTCCAATCAGCGTAATTTCTGCAAGGCTACTGTGGAAAGAAAAGCAAAGTCTAAAGATTAAACGCATTATAAATTTCCTGTCCTACAAATTCTGGAATACAATTTCCGGTGTGGATACTTATTTCTTAAAGTATTTATTCTCGCCTTCCTATGATAACTCCGCCTACTGTACATTTTTAAAATCTTCTATGTTCCGACATTTTAAAATTCTATACTTAATTGTATATTAATACAATCGGTGTGTTAAATACGTCGAGTAGAAGCAGCATTTTCATTTTTTATATTCTTTTTGTTTAACTATTAGCATATAAAATACACTTGTTGAAAATTCGACATTCAAAAGCCACGCCCACATATGTGGAAAAATCGACAAATAAAACTGACTCTTAAAGGGTTAAAATGACGTTTGGGAACATGGGTTCCTATGTAATTCTGAATCGTTATGATGTGCCCTACCTCCCCTTAAAGTTTGTCCCATTACTTATGGGACACCCTGTATATGTATATATATGTAGCAAATTTTTAATCTGTAAATATGTATATATATATTACAGATTTCAATTATTTTTATAATATAATGTACATGCAGGTTTAAACAATTATCTTTGCATAATTAAATGTTTACTTAATTATGATGAATAATTATTTAATGCAATGATATCTTAATTTCTAGGTTAAAATTCAAAATATATGTTTTTTTCCATTTAGATGAGGTTGTGCATAAAAGTAACGATTTCTGGGACTTGTATTATATCTTTCTTTACGCTCAACGAGAAATTTGAAGCATTAATGATAAAAAACGAAGCTCAAATATATTAAATATAACCCTTGAGCTTCACAATATTTGTATATTTTTTAGAATTTTAAAGTATAACAGTATCCTTGAATATTATCATTAAATAAACTCGAATTAAAGAAAAGAGCCTTAAACAATATAGATAAAAGAAATAAATAAAGTTATTTAAACTTTTAAAACGTATAAAAAAGTGTTTTAAGAAATGAAGTTCTTAGACAATTAAAATTTATGAGTCTCGTAAGTTTATTTTATTTTATTTTATTTTTATTTTTTTTAAACGATTTGGGAGCTTTTTCAGCGTTTAGTAAATTTATTGGATTTTCGAAGTGGTGTGTTTATTTAAAGAGGTGGTTCCTGACTTTTTATTGACTACCCCGCACCAAAGTAGCTAGTTGCTGCTTTAGTCGCAAAGCGCTGGCAGAAATGTTGCCATCAGTTTTAATCATAAAAATTGAAATAAAATTAGATGTAATAAAAAAGTTTACATCTAATTTTACCGCAATTTTTACGACAAACACCGCTCGCAATATTGCTGCCATTGATGTATAACAAAATTATTTTGACTTGAGATGCAGATTTTTACATTTTTTCGAGTGCTAAATAGTGGTTTGGTGGAGTTATAAATACTTTACAGGTGAAGTTCTATTGTTATAATACCATCTTTCTCTTGTATTACGGCAGCATTCTACGCCCGTACGAAGTTCAAATCGAAGTATTCGTCAAATTGTTTATTGTGATGTGAAAAACGAATAAATTTGCATATAAAGGATGTCGTCTATGTTTTACCGAATAGGAAATTTTACACGGAATTCATTTTTCACCTGCATGTGCTACCCACAATTTATAATTTAACAATCTACGATTTCCATCACATATTACATTATTACAGAACAGCTTTGTACATATATGCACATCAATAGATCATATACGGGGTTTCCCAAAATAATGTCTATTTCCCCTAATACTCATGATAATAACATAAATTGAGTTTTAAAATGAATTATGCTTTTTCAATCTTATCCAGTTAGACATCAATTTTTACCTTAATAAACAGTTAAATTTTGTTAAACTATTCTGAATGGTTTGAAAACGATTTTATATTCTATGTCGTACAAGCGATTTTTCGTTCTTGATTGTTATTTAATCAGAAGTAATAAATTATAATTTTTTGAAACTAAGACAAAATTCTTCTGAAAAGAACGATTAAACAATCCTCCTTACACTTAAAAGGACTTTGTCCTTAGATAATTGTTGAGATTTAATTGATTTGCTTCAAAGTAAACTGCACTGCTGTGATTTAAATACATTAAGTTTCTTATCGTCTTCCTGTCTTCGTGTTTCTGTTTTTTTCTTTAGTATTATTTTTTGTAAAAAATGATTCCTTTTTTATTAACTTAGTGCTTTTATTTAATTCACTTTTTTTCGATTCAATGTGTCAAACTAACTTTCAGAGACTGAAAATAAAATCTTTTAAACACAGAAGAATTTCTTCATTAATTTACTGTCGTTTAAATATATTTGTTTTGTTTGCATTTCATCAGAAACATTACTGGTATTTTCATTCGAAATTAAGTGATTTGTAAGATATTTGCGTATTTATAAATTTTAGGAATTCGCTTGCATTGTTCAAAATATATTTCTTATTTATTTTCTATGTAAATTTTCCATCGGTTTTTATAAATGCATTGCGTGAAATTTTCATCAAATTATCATTTACTTTTTATTTTGAAGTATCATATTTCAATGTGGAAAAGCAAAGCTTTATAAGTTAAAATATCCCTATTTTTTTTCTAATTTGCAGACACAATAATAGACATTTGGCTGGAATTGAAGAATAGAAATTGTCTGAAATTAAAGCCAAAACTTTTGTTATAAGAATGTATTTGTAATTTTTGAAAACTGTGTAGGATTTATTAACAAGGTGCTCCAATAAATTTGCATTTCCTGATTTTATTTTACCTCAAATGCCTTATGTAAATATTTACCTGTTTCTTTTTGATTAACATTTTCATTTTCTTATGTTTCAGTTATTAGTAAAATCAAATCATCTTTGTTCCTGTCCGTTAAACGTAAAAGAAAATTTCAATCTATTGTTAAAATATTATTTATTTAATCCATTCTGAATGAAGAAAAAAAAAACTGTAATTACAATGACATGTTTTCTGATCAATTTCAGAAGAAATCTTTTCACAAAGAAAGAGTACGAAAAATAGGCCTAAATAAGAAAAATAAGTCTAAAAATAGCCATGTAGAAGATCATCTTTAAGAAAAATATTGGGCTCGAGTCCCCATGGGTCGTCTTGTATTTGTAGGGTCCCGAGAATGACTTTTCCTATTTTTTGCACGGAAGGAATTTAATTCCTGTCATTTTCAATTAATTTGTCTGGTGTCGTTGATTTATTTTATTATTATTTTATTTCTTGCTTGTTTGCTTCCTCTAAACAACCAGAATAAAGTTTAAAAAAAAAAGAAAAGCCTTGTAGTCAAAACGCTGACGCGTTTCGATTACAAGTCGTGAGATCGAAATAAACTCACAATAGAGTGAAGCACAGAAAACGATATGGTAAGTGCAAAAAATCATAAAAAATAATAAAGCTAATTTTCATAATTTTTTTACGTTATTGCCAGAATAAATAATCGGATGTGCCAATCACATAACATTCTTCTACCTCAGATAAGTTAATATTTCGAATACAAAATTATACTTACTGATAACTCTTTAAAACACATCGTTGATTTTCATTATACTTCATTTTACTAGTCAAAATTAATGCAAGTTAATCTCGAACATAATATTTTAAAACAATCAATATTATTGTTATTCTATTGCACGTTAGCTGCTGGAAAATCACTGGGTTAGTTTGATCAAAAGTCGCAATTACTGCACGAGTAAACGATGCAGTACAGAGATGTAAAAGTCTCTTGAAAATCACACAAAAGTCGATGTCGCAATGATTAATCCCTGGAGAGTATCCAATTTTGAACTGGTACTTGACGTCACTTGTCAAAAAATGTATAGAAGTTCGGTTCAATGGAAAATTTAAAACCCTATTGGACGACTACAATATCTAAAATGCCATCTGCGGACCATAGCCAAAAACATGTATTAAAAAATTCGATATGGAGTTTGGTCTAATTCTATAGAAAACGTCATCTTCCGTTCGATACAATAATAAAAACGGAACAAGAACGCTATTACAGCTCTTCACCCCCTTCAGCAGAATATTCCCAAACTCAATTGAGACCTGTTTACTATAGTCAAAAGAGGTATATGGAACCACTTTTAGTTGCACGAGAGGGATCATCAACCTACGAGCTACGCTATTGAATATTAAAAAATCTATAAACACGCTAACATGAACTTTTAAAAGATTGCGATACATTGATCTTTTATTTTTCTTATTTCTTTTATGTGGCGTTTTTTCTGAAAATTGGAATTACATTCTTTTCCTTTTCATTAGGGAATTTTAAAGTCTACGAATTTGCTGTTAAACATCTACTGACTATTTATAAGTTTGAATAAACAAGATCTGTTAAACAGTGAAATACACCTTATTAGTGAGTCTTTATTAGTGAACTGCAGTATAAGAGTTTTTTTAGCTCACAGGCTATCATAGCCTGAGATCTTATGTGCCCGTCCGTTCTGTATGTACGTTCGTACGTTCGTACGCACGTTCGTGCGTAACGCGATAACTCATGATAAAAATATCCGATCCACTTGAAATTTTGTATGTAGGTATATCCTGACAAGGCGCTTCCCTGGTTAGTTTTTGGAGTTCATTCGATATGTATAGGAGAGGGAACGGGGGGCTCATGCCCCTCCCCTTAGTTGATATAAATGGCATTTTCATGCAGAATTAAGATTTCGTTCAAAATTTAGATTAGGATCATTCTGATGAGGCGATTCCGTGACTGTTATTAGGTGTTCATTGTATAAGTATAAATAGGGGAAACAGGGGTTCTAATGCTCCCCCCCCTTAATTTATATATATGGGTTTTTCAAGCAGAATTTTCAGATTTCGTTCAAATCTCTGAATAGTTTTGGAAGTTTAATGGTTAAGTATAAAGGAGGGGAATAACTCCTTTTAAATTATATAAATGCTAAATGGGTTTTTATTAAGCATTATCTCATTTGCTCTGAATTTTGGATATAGCTTTTTTATATGATAAAGCATTTCTTTGATAGTATAGGTGGTTCAATGATTAAGTATAAAAAAAGAGGAAAGGGGAGAGCTGTTTCCCCTTCTTAATTTTTTTTTTTTTTCGAACTGAATTAACCCTTGAAAATATAAGGCTTTAATGTACAATTAGTATTTGTAGACTGTGAGCTCAATGCCATCAGTTTAACTGGGCAGTATTCTTTATTAAATAAGGTATTTTGAATTTATCGTTTACATCTGATGTAACTTTCACTAAATTTCTTTTTTCTTTAAAATGTTCACGTGAAAATACCTTTGTTGTTTGAAAGAAAATATTATTTGTGCCGTTTTAGAATTCACAACAATAGTTAAAAAAACTGCATAAAAAAAGTATATTTCGTTTAAATATTTTTAAATTTTTAAATTGCTTATTTATCATTTGGTTCTTGGTCATTTAAAATAAGATGTAATATCTTTTATTTCTAGCTTTCAATTCACATAATTAAATATATTTATGATTTAAAATATTTATGTATATTTTTTCATATTCGTGTGAAGATATTTTTATTGCTCAAAAAGAAATACTTTTTATTTCTTTGTTATAGTCGCGTGTTCTTTTTTTTTATTTGGGTGAAATATTAGTCTTTGGTTGTTTGGCAACAATTTAAAATAAGCACCTTTTCTTATACATGTAAAAAAGTCTCTCAGAAAGCTAAAAATTTAAAGTGGAAGTAAATCATCAAAAAAAAATGATTCAAATTAAAAAATGAATGCAGTCTTCCCATCGGGTACTCCTAATTTATAAAATTATCTAAAAATGTTTAAATTCCTGTATATAGTTTTTGCTCCTGTAAAACTTTGTCAAAATTTAAGATTAAGTATCTGTTATATATATATATATATATATATATATATATATATATATATATATATGATTTAAAAATTGCCTGCACTAGCATGTTTATCAATCATTTCTCTGGCAATACTACGAATTATCTTTTTTTTTCAGTAGTTTACTTATTATCATTAAAGAAATACCCTAGGTCACAAAAAATACATTGTCAGCGACGGTGACAGCGTTAGTTACTTTTTTCAGAATAGGGAGATGCAAACTTCATATAGCATTCAATGATACAAAGTGGACACGCACACAAATGATAGTCCAAGATCCGACATCACAAAACCCTATGTCTTCGAGCACAAAAAAAACCCTTTATTTGTGTGGAATAGGTGTGGAATAGACTCGAGGAATTTATTGATCCATGTCTGCCGGAAGCGAAGTAGTACATAAGCCAAAAATTAATAACACTTGCGATTGACTCGTAGACTTAGCATTGTGTTTTCCTGCACCCAGTTTTCCGTGTTTTCATACTTTTGATTGTAAGACAAACACAATGCTAAACCTACAAGGCAACCACTAGTGGTATTCATTTTTTGGCTAATGCACCTCTTTACTTCTGCAGACATGGATTATTAGGTTCCTCTATCACTACTCCACAATAAAATTAAGGGCTTTTTTCATGTGCTCCGTAACATAGGGTTTAGTGCTGTCGACTTTTGGATTATGAGCATGCGATCAAATGTGAACACAGATAAACACAAGTATACTTACATTTTTTAGACAAGTTTTTTGCGATCTCTGCTCCCTAGAGTGTTACAATAAATCTGTAAAGCCACTAAACTTTTAGTAAATTGGGATTACTAGAATTTTTTATGTAACTACAACCTGAGTAACAAGTAACTTTTAGTAAGATTACATTAATTCTAGTAGATTCTTTTGCAAAGTTATAGATTCCTTCAGAAACTAATTTTTTAGATAGATATTTTTTTTCAAACCGTAGCAAAAAAGAAATCAGCAAGCATACATTTTTTTCCAAGTGTGAAACATTGAAATCCGTCCAAAACATGCAGTCGAATAAAATTTCGATTACAATACTTTCTTCCATTATAGACAGAAGAAAGTAAATATCTGTATATTTTTCTATATATGTATATCCTGTTGCACAGGGTAGTCAGCCTTTAGACCGAAGAAAAACGCAATAGAATGGCCAGGCAAAACCAAGCACCGGATAAAAAAATCGTGTTACGAACGAAATCTCTTTTTGTATTAATCCAGGCAATATGTATTTTTTAATAATGTTCTACAGGAATTTCCATATTTTAAATCTAATTATTACGCCAGTGTCTAGGATTTATTACTGAATAAATAATGGATGTAAAGGGAATTTAAAAGAAAAATCTATTTATTTTTAAATATAAACTTGTTATGATATGGTTAAAAATATACGCCAAACTCGTTTTATGGGAAAATGCGAAATTATAAATTTATAATATTTAATTTTTTTTTCTCTGAAATACTTTGCATCTCATTTCTATATCTAAATGCTTTCCATCTAGGCAAAAATTCTTAGCAGATGCTAAGCCTCACATACTTGAAATTTTTATGTATACTTGCGTCAAAGAATCATGCTAAAATATCCGTAAGTTAGAAAACATGTTTCAGCAGATTTCACATCGTTGGTATTGCCAAAGTATGCTTTTCAAAAGTATAAGAGTGTTTAAAAACAGTAGTACACGTTTTCTGGTATACAGAAATTTTTCGAAAAACTGCATTTTTAAAACTAATTTTTTTTTATTATTATTTATCAATTTCTTATTGTAATGAATATGCTTGTACATTCTTATTCTAGAAGCATAATTATTTCTTTTTAAATTATCTTTATTAAAAATATAATATTTTTATAATTTTATTTTATGCAAAAATTTATTTTCTAATATTGTAATTTTTTATTACTTATAAAGAAATATATCCTACTTTATCTTTTCCTTTTTTTGTGCCATTAAGAGGACTGTTTATTTTTTCATTAATTTTTTCAATGATTCGAATGGTGAATTCAATATATTTCAATGTTATTAAAAAAGAAAGATTTTCAAAATACTAAAGAAATAATAATAATAATAATAATAACAGCATAAAAGACTATTTAAAAGTCCATCATAAAAGGTGATATTTATTATATTTTACATATTACGTGAACGATTAAAGTTTAAATTTTCTATAATCTGGGAAACTTAGTTTTATAGAAAAAAAATATTTTATAATTTTAGATAAAAAATTATATTTGTTTGGTAGTTAAAATAATAAATATATGATGCATTTTTATTGCAAATAATTTTGTAAGTGGATTATAAAATCAATGAAAAATTTCCTTTTCATCAATATTCGACGAGTTGCCACTCTTTTCTTAAAATGTCATTGTTTTTCATTAAAATTATACTATATTTTCATTGTAATTCTCGTCTCCAATTTATTTCTTCCCAAAATGACAAAATTAAAAAGAAAGAAATAGTGCAATTGAGATAACACCCAATCAGTCTCGTTTATGGAACATATTTAATTAATGTTTTAAAAGTATTAAGCTATTTTTTAATGTACGTTTAAATGACGCATATTATAAGCCAGGTAAATATCAAAATTTAATATTTTTCACCCAATAAAAATAATAGGATTAAAACAATAAATTTTGAGCATAATATTTTTTTTAAACCACTGCGTTTAATTAAAAGTAGAGAAGGAATTTAATATTACCTTTTTTTTCTCCATTAGCTTAATACTTTATTTTAAATTGTAAAAATTGTATTCTATTCCATGGTTCCAAAAGTCTTTATTTTTACGTTGAAATATATTTTCATGCATTTTAATAATAATAGTTTTTTTTTCACTTTTTAAAATTAGAGGCTTCATAACAACTTTGTATGATTATCCTTCATGAATATGATGAAAATGAAAAAAAAGATGAAGTACTTTGAATATGCTTTATTTTTCATAAACACTACATTTCTCGTCGTTAAAGAGAATGATTTTTTTTTTTTTTTTTTTTGAATGGCTGAAATATTTTTTTAATTAAATATTTTAAGTTAAATGTGTTTTGAAGCTTTCAAAATGAATAATTTTACGAGAGTAAAATAATGAAACATGTTCAAAATAAGACCAAAGGATGCGCGTTTGACAAGAAAAGTCTTTTGTGTCCTTTTTCTTTTTTTTAAAATTCTGAAAAAAAAAAAACTTTGGCCTTTAATAATGGTTTTTTTAGTGACTAGATATATATTTGAATGCTGTTCGCAATGGTTCAAGATAAAGAGCCGATAAACTACAAATATATAAACAAGCAATAAACCTCCAATTTAAATTAATGTTGTATTTTTCTCATCATTTTTGAATTTTATGCAAATGATTATTTCTTAAAGGTAACATCATTATTAAACAGATTTTCCTTGGATCATTTTAATGAACGCACATTACTTAATAAAAAAATTGCATCGTTTTAAATATCATATGAGAACTGTTTATTTAGTATGTTGTAAAATTCCCAAGTGATTAATGAAAGTCCGTACCAAAATTCCAACAAGAGATCTCCGTTTACTTAAATGAAATATAAAATAAAATAAGATCCTACTGCTAATATTTCGATTTATAGTAATTTTAATTTACTCCAGATTTTAATAAATTCTAATTAAAAAAAAGTAAGAACTTTTATCATGTGATTTTATTCACAAATATTATGATTATTCAATATAAAAAATTCAAAATTTTACTTCCGCAAAAAACAATCATTTTAAAATGCTTCCAGTACCTCCTTAAGGGTGTTCTTGAATCAAAAAGAGCAACTTTGTTACACATGCTATAATTTATTTTTGTTCGGAAATGCATGAAAATAGCAGGTGTTGTTATTCAGAAACTGTCTAATTGCACACATGCTTTTGTTTCTTAAAAAATACAATAGATTTTTCATAACAAGCCTTCAAAGTTGACACTTTTGAGCATATTTCCCGACGAAAGCAGAAAAACCGGTCGAAAAGGAGGAGAAAAACGGGTGATTGCGTCATCGAAATACCTAATAACTCGATAAGTAATTTAATTATCATAAAATGGAAAAAACAAGTTCAATTCGAAATCGCTTTCATAGTCAGGCATTAAAATTTTATAACTTTCTGTTAAAAAATGAATTTGTAAATGTGTCAAAACGTTTTTCGCTTGTTGAGCGGTTAAGAACACCCTTAAAAAAAAAAAAAAAAAAAAAAAAAAAAATTGCATGGAAACATTACCTTACACTATAACAGTTGAATTACTAGTGCCATATTACTTGCAGACGCAAAAAAAAATAAATAAATAAATAAATAAATAAAATAAAAAAAATATTTCATCGAACATAAATAATACTACTCGTGAAAATCACGGGAACGGCAATTTTTTATATAACTGGTGCAACTTGTGGTAATCGCCTTTAAGTTCTGAGAAATAATATGGCAGTTTTAGTTTCGTCTTTATTCAACACGAAAGTATTTCCGTACTATGTTTTCACGTTTAAGAGCCCATTCGATTCAAAAAGACCGGATAATAATGTTAATTCTATTGGAGCGTGTTTTTCAAATATCTCGCTGAAATTTCAATATTTTTACACGATTTTTTTTTTTTGCGTAAGATAGCTGAGGACGCTCTACAACCAAACAAGTTTTTTTCTTTTTCGATCTGAGTTATATATATATTTATATTATGATAGTTTAAATTTCAGAACCGGTTTCAACCGGTAAGAAAAGTTAAAGTAATTAAAAAATGAAACTAATATCGAATAAGTAAAAACTAGCCCGGTTGCAAATCGTCCTCAGGAATCCTATAAAAAAATCATGTGAAAATATTAAAATTTGTGCAAGATAATAGAAAATAACGCTCCCATAGATTTAACATTACCACCCGGATCTTTTTGAGCGACTAGTGTAGGCTCTTAAGAGGAGCACTATTGCCTCATCTCCACCATGTTAAATTTGGAAACTTAATGTCAGAAATGCCTTTTTCTTAGAAATGGAGAAAGATAGAGGTCCAGAATTTTTATGATAGTTAGATCAACATATTCTAAATACTTACACAGATGATTTTCGTTCTACGTGAAACTGAAAGAAATATTGCTTATTGCTGGTTGAAAATTATGTTAAAACAAACATTTTTGTTAAAATTTGACTCCGTAAAATAATTAATGCTTAACAAATCATCAAAACCGTGTGTTGAAGAGTACAATATAGGAGAAGTACAATTAAAAATTTGAATTTTCAAGTTAAATAGATATTGAAAAAAGAAACACACGCCTGAAACATCCAAATTTGAGAGAAGTTCAATAAAAGATTTAAAAGTCAAAATAAAGAACGGAAATGCTCTAAGAAAGAGGGGAAAAAATCTAACATCTCTCTTTTTTTAAAAATAAAAATATGTGATGGATCGTTGGAAAGATAAATATTAATTTATTTAATAATATAAAAAGTACTGGGTGAGTGCAGACTGGGTGAGTTCATTCGGAGTTCTAGAGTAAAAGTCACGCGGTGATTAGACAAACAAAGCTCTTTATTCAATCAATGATGTAGGCTCTATTGTTTTCTATAAAGTGTTTCCAACGTTCTGGCAGTAAACCGATGCACCGATCATACAACACTAAATGAGTTAGGACATCTCATTTCAGGCTGTTCAGTTTGCGCAGCGTCTTACTTCAAATGTATGGTCTGGCGTTGGTGTGATGAAAGACTACGCCCTTGCGATTTGACAAATTCGGACGTCTCGGTTCAGATTGGTTAATTGGCGACAGTACTTGTCCGAATCAATCGTTTGGCCAGCGGGTAGAAACTCAAAATAAATTATGCCCTTGCAATCCCACCAAGCACAGAGCATCACCTTCATCAAGTGCACACTGGTCTTTGCCATTGCGTCATCATGTTCACTTGCCTGTTTTCATGTGCGTTTGGGCTGAAAATTGTTGTAAAGGACCCATTTCTCATCGCCCGTTACTAATCGATCCAAAAACGGCTCGTTTCTGAGCTGCCCGAGTTAAAAAACAACAGCAGAAATTAGCTCGATTTTGTTCCTCTCTGTTAGCAAATGCCGTACCCGTATATCGAGCTTCAAATTGAATCCCATGCTTTTTAAACGCCGAAAAGCTGTTGATTGGTCAACATTAAGTGTTGTAGAAACTTCGTCTGTTGAAATTTCTGAATTAAAGTATGCACAACAACGTCATCAATGTGTGAAGGTCGGCCTGAGGTCAAGATTAAAATTCCACTGCGAAATTTCACTAACCATTTTTCCACAGTTCGTTAATCTGGGGCTTGATTTTGATAAACCTCTTGAGTGTTTTTTTTATGGCTGCTTCATCGTTTATTCCCTTCCAAAACTTGTAAAGCATAACATGCCGTAAATGCACCTTATTGACACTCATTTTGAAAGTAAACTTTCTTGAGGCAGTTTGTATTTACACAAATTATTATTATTTTTTTAATGAAAGCTGCACACTTTTGCTTTCCAACGATCTGTCTTACGTAGATGGCAGTATTAATCACAACTGCAACATTCGGTTACAACATTCGGTTGCCTAATCAACACTGCTTCTAATGCCATCTATTGCACCTCCGCACAAACGTTTGCACTCAACCAATACAAATCAATTTTTTGTTTGAATTTTCCTACTTGTACACCTTAAACTACATTTTTTAATTTGTAAAAGTTGTATACATTATAAAACTAAGTTTCGCACATTAATTTTACATTTAAAAAAATGCATGAGTTATTAAAAAATTTTTAATTTGAAAACCGGTTTACGATTCTCATTAAAATTATAAAAATAGCCTAAAATGCTTAATGCTCAACAAATCATCAAAACCGTGTGTTGAAGTGTGCAATATAGCAGAAGTATAATTAAAAATTTGAATTTTCAAGTTAAATAGATATTGAAAAAAGAAGCACGCGCCTGAAACATCCAAATTAGAGAAAAGTTCAATAAAAGATTTTAAAATAGAAATAAAGAACGGAAATGCTCCTAGAAAGAATGGGAAAAATTTAACATCTTTTTTTAAAATAAAAATATGTGATGGATCGTTGGAAAGATAAACATTAATTTATTTAATAATATAAAAAGCACAAATTAATTTTTTGTTCGAATTTTCCTACTGGTACATATTAAACTATATTTTTTAATTTATAAAATCTGTATACATTATAAAATTAAGTTTCGTACGTTAATTTTACATTTTTAAAAATGCATGAGTTATTAAAAAATGATTAATTTGCAAACCGGTTTGCGATTCTCAGTAAAATTTTAAAAATATCCTAACGTAACATCCATTTTTTCTTTCAAAATAAGAAAAAAATAAATATGATTTAAAATAAAATTTTGAAGAACAGACGAATTTTTTTATTTTTAATACATGTTCTGAGTTCTCTTCTAAACGTTCTACGAAATCTCTAAGTCACGTCTTACAAGATGACACGCACTTGAATGAAGAGAAAGGGAAATATGAATATTTTTTTTCTTCCCGTTTGTTTAAGTGTTTTGAAAATGTTAAAAGAAAATAAGCCTTTGTGGAAAAATCTTACATCTTTTTTACTTGGCCATCATACGAAGTACAGGGTAAGTCCTGCAATCGTTTTGAAAACCAAAAACTTTATTTTGACGGATTGCACGTTTTAGACATTTGAGATTCCAAAAAAGATATTTTCACAAAAAAATGGTGTTGCATATTTGTTGTTCTGCGTGTCCCTAAACGAACAAATTGAGACAGACAATGAACAATTCAATAATCTATTGAACAAACTGAGATAGGGACTTGAAATTTGTTATGTACTTAGTAAGTAATGATCAAAAGAAGCTTACTGAATATCTGTAACCTCGATTATTCAGAACTATTTCTTCCGCATTCTCTAAATATTCATTCTCATGAAAAATATATAAAATGTTTAATTTTTTTTAAGGATTGAATGTAAAAAAAAAATAGTTTTCGAAACATTTGCAATTGTATTTTCCAAACTTTTCGATTTTTCAAGTCCCTGTATTTCATTCAAATTTCAGTATATATTTTAATTGGAAATGAGACGATTAATCCGACGCTGTAAACTGTTAGATTTCATTATTATTATTATTATTATTATTTGAATTACGCAACTCAGCACTACCTAATTACCCCCATCAACCAAAAATTTACCGCCAAATTATAAGATAGAATGCCAATAATGGATTAACGTAAATGTCACATTCACTTATCATTAAACACGTTATACTTATTTGTTACATTATCAAGTGATATTTAATTCGACGTTTTAGTTGATTTTTTTTTTTTTTTGATTTTTACTAATTTATTTGTTTATTTATTTTTTGTTATTTTAAATTAAAATCATGTCAATTTGTATAATTTACGAGTAGTTTGGCGATTTACATAATATGTCGAAATGGGTCGATGGGATAATCAAGTAATACGCGAAATTACGTAATAGAGCATCATATGCATTAAAAATATTTAATTTTGTTTAAATTTTATTTTGGAATTGCGATGCATTTTATAAATAATTTGAGTTTTCTTTCATATTTTATATTATGCATATCATGATGGATACATTTAACGGTTTACCACAGCGACTCGTTTACATCTATAGTTAATTACTGGAAACGATATGCATTCTCTTCTTTTTTGCTATTTTCAATGTTTTTTACCATGATATTTATAATAATAAATACATTTAAGATTTAAACTTGTAAATGTTAAAAATGTGATTGTTCTAAACATTGTTGTGTTTGCAAATATGTATCTATTAACACATAAATGATTTTTTTTAACTATTTGGAAAGATAATTGTTGTCCTCGGGAGAGAATTGGAAAATCTGAAGGATAACTTAATCTTTTTATTGGCACGTTGAACTCCGCAATATTTATTAACTATTTAAAAAAAATTGTTGTTCTTTGTAGGTAATTGAGAAATCTGATGTATATCTGGATATTTTTATTGACTGAATTTTTATTGATATCTCTATTCTATTCTTTTGCTGATTGGCCCAGGTTTAATATCCAAAAATTGAATACTTCTGTTGCCATAATGACAAAAAAAGTAATAAAAACTAAAAAAAAAGTGAATAATTTGAAAACAAATTTTGATAACAAATTCAAATAATTTTCTTTTAAAAGTGCATTTTTTCCTCTACGCAATGGTGAAAAAATTTAAAATGAGCCATGTTTAGAAGTTTAAAAATTTGCAGTTCCGAAAACTGTAAAACTGAAAATTTCATTTAAAATTTGCTTATGATGAGTCCAAGAATATTTATGTTTATTCCATGTCATACGTAATATGAGGCGTTCAGAAGCCAGCCTGTTTAATTCTTTGTTTGGTGTGTCTTCTGTTCGTTATCTCAGTGTTCTGTGTTTAATGTCCAAAAATAAAATACTTCTGTTGCCACGATGAAAAAAAAGTATTATAGACTAAAAAAATATTAATAATAACTCAAAAACAAACTGAAATGCAGCTTTCAAAGAAATTGCATTTAAAAGTACATTTTGTTCTCGACACAACGGTGTAAAAATTCAAAATGTGCGTTATTTTGAAATTTAAAAATTTGCAGTATTAAAAATTGTAAAATTGAAATTTCATTTAAAATCTGTTTATGATTGGTCCAGGAATATTAATATTTAATCCGTGATATACGCAATATATGACTCTGTTATTACATAAGCCACGTTTTGATCACCATAAATATATAAGTTTAAATATATAATAAATTTATATATTTCAAATAATATATCTAATATTTTAGTCTTTGAAAATATCATTCTTCAAATAGTTGTTAGAATTTGTTAAATTACATTTTTTTTAATTTATTATTCATTTTTTAATTATATTTAAGTAATAATTTAATATGCTGAAACAGTCTTAAAAATTACTTTTAAATGACTTAGACTTAATATTAAATGCTTATGACGAATTCATTATTAACTTCATACTAATATTTTTATGACTAGATAAAAAAAAGGGAAACTATGCAATTCTAACATGAATAGTTTTTAACGAAAATATGAAATGTGCATTAATATTTCATAAAGCTTGTTACTGTCGCTCTAAAAGTACATTGTGAAACTAAAATTTAAAAATATATCACACCAGAACTAGCAATCTCTTTAATTTTGAACATAAAAGTACACAGTTTGTTCTTTGTTCCAGTATTTAATCTATGTTCGCTAGAGAAATATCATTTGCAAACATATTACAAATAATAATAATAATAATAATAATAATAATAATAATAAAGAAGACAATAAAGAATATATGAAGTAAATTTTCTTGCAGTTTATAAGTCATAAAAATTCCACTATACAGAAACTGTTTGTAGGTTTGTTTTCCTTTCGCACTTGTTTAAATGTATAAAAATATACTGAATAATTGAAATAACCAAACAAAAGAGAAGCGGTTTATGCAAAAAATTAATATTGTGTTCACATGATTTTGTCATTTTTTAAATTAAGCATTACTAAATTTCTCTTACTTTTTTAAACAGTTATTATAAAAAGAGACACTGGTGTAACAGGTATATATTTGTAATTGCAAAAACATCAGTGAAAGCTTACTTTGGAGGCACGAAATTGTTTTATTTCCGTCTGTATGTCCGTCAGTTACGTGATAACAACTGTAAAAAACATCCGGTTGAGTTGAAATTTTGTGGGTAGGATCGTGAGGTACACGGATATAGCTGCATAGTTTTTGCTACATTTGGTTCATTCCTTTTGAAAATATAGAATATTTTATACTGCTTTTCTATGGCTAAACGACTTCTGCATTATCTGCTTATTTGTTCAAAGGAAATGGCTCATACATTTTACGTATTTATATGGTAAATTATGGATTAATAAAGATCCAAAAAAAGTTTTAACCTGTGCTATTCTCATGAAAGTTTTTCATTGTATTTGTCATAAAAAAAATAATAGATGTACATAATTTTTTGTGAAACCTTAGATACATGTTCCAATAATATAAAATATTTCGTTTTATTAATTTATGTATTTGAACATGATATCTACTTCATTTTTTTCTTTTTCTTTTGTTAGTTGCTTAGCAACGCACTTCTTAACCAATAAAAAATAAATCATTTAAATAATTCCAATTACGAAAAATTAAGCAGAAATTCTGTCAAGGGAAAAATAAAATTCTATGCAATTTTCAGTCTTATAAATGTTTATGTTATTTTAAAACGTCCAATTATTGTTTGTACAAATTAAATATTACGTAACGTGTGGTAAAATGCAGTGATTCCCAGGGCAGACATTAAGGCTCCTGATCTGAAGATTTACTAGCTGCCGAAACGTCAGTGAAAGCTTAATTTAGAGACACTACATTTTTTTTGTTTCTGTCTGTCAGTCCATCTGCCTGCCTGGCTGTCTGTTGCGTGATAACTGTCACAAAAAGTATGCGATAAACTTGTAATTAAGTCGGTATGTTTCTGAGATACCCGGATATAACTGTGTAGATTTTTGTTACATATGGTTCATTTTTTAAAAAACTATAGAAATTTTTCGCGCAGTAATCTATACTAATAAAAGAACAAAACGCTCTGTCTGTCTGTGTGTGTGTCTATGTGTCTGTGTGTCTGTGATGGCTAGCAAAATCTACAGCACGTACGAAGCTCAAAATTTTTTTGAGAGTAGCCCAATGTCTCTCCTGATGCACCTGAAGCTCAGAATTTCAAAATTCTATTTATTAACTGAGTAATTAATTAAAGTCCAAAGCTCACTCTCATAAAAAATCGCCTTTTTTCGCTTTTTTTCCATTTCATTTTCTTATGGTTGATTGGTTGCATAAAATTTTCGCAGAAATAATTTAAAAAGCTGGGACAGACCTTTAAAATTCATAGACTGGCAAACTGTCAGTTTAAATGAGGATTTTTTTTTTTTAATCACAGCTGCTGTACACCATGGAGAAAAAGATAGTTGGAGGCGAAGTAAAGCGAAAAAAGGTTTGCAACACGGAGTAAGAAGTGTCTTACTCCGTGGTTTGCAATATTAAACCATTTAGCGCTGGAATTTTAATGTCTCAAACAAAAGCACGAGGAAGGAATTTTGTATTAATAAAACGAATTGAAAGAAACGAATTACAGCTGAAGCATATTTTACGAAGAAATAGTAATTTTTTAAAATGTTTTTTTTCTATTATATTATTTAGGTTAAAGTTAGGTTAAAGTTAAATTGCATTTACGTTATGGTTAGAATAAGGATATGTTACAATAAAGTGAATACATTTAGGCTAGGTTACATTTCTGTTATATTTAATTTATGGTAGGGTACTGTTAAGTCGCTGTTAGGTTACAGACGGGTTCTGGTTACGGTATAAAAGTTTAAGGTTAGGAATTTATACACAGAGTGAACCTATACGCAACATTTGATTAAAAATAACACATACTTTTGCTAAATAGCTCTGAAATTATAGTACTATATGCCAACCTTTTAGCTACCATCGTGTATCGATTTCATTCATGGTACAGTCGGATTTAAGAGTGATATAATTAGTTTGAAATTCAAAATATTTCACTTGGGATTTGTATGTGACAATAATAATTAGTTACGTGACTTAACAGTGATTTTTACGGGTAAATATCATCTTTTTTACACGAAAATCATGCAATCATTGGATACATATTCCCTCCCGCGTTTTTCATTGCTCATTTTGAGTATTTTTAGAGCTTAATATTAGTTGTTTTTAAAACCGATTTTTCACACAGTCAGTGGCTACGTATTTCAGACAATGCATTTCTGCATGTAACGAGTTAATGATAAAATCATACAAATTTCAAGTTCGTTTAATATTGTTAATACGGACCCGGGCAACGCCGGGCGGATCAGCTACTAATTTCTATAACAATCAGACGACTTTTTCATTTTTATTTCTTGAAAGGAAATGACTCATATCATTGAAGGATTTAAATAGTAAATTTAGATAATTTAAATTTCCTAATTAGAATCATTCATTATTCGTATTAATTTGACATTTTGTCATTACATTTATCATACTTTTTTTCAATTCAGTGTAAATTACGGAAGGAATTTTTATATGTGTTCCAATAATATAAAATATTTCCTTTTAACATTTTACTTATTTTGAACACTCATATTTCATTGTTTTAATTTTCTTCCAATTGTTACTTAGCAACGGAGCTACATCTAAACATATCGTAAATTCATAAGTATAATTGTTTGAAATCAAATAAATATCAAAAAGAAGGAGTTAACTTTTTTTCTTTACATTTAGGTGGATTTTACACCAGAAGAAAAGCAGGCTCTATTGTGCTTATTCATTTATTATATTTTCAAATATTTTTGTAGCAAATTAAAAAGTTCATCATTTACAAAAGGGGTAAATTGACTTAATTATAATTATTTTTTTTCTACAAATTTAAGGATAACTGTTTTTACCATTGTCAATAAAATGAAATCCCGGAATAATAATTTATCAAAAATATACAATTTTCGTGTGCAAGAGGAAAATGAAATGACATATAAACATCAATGCGTCATATTAGAAAAAAAAAAAAAAAAAAAAAAAAAAAAAAAAAAAAAAAAAAAAAACGAAAATACACAAAGAATAAAAATTTGACCTCATATACAAAAAAGAAGTGAATACGCTTTGAGGTTGAAATAAATGGGCCTTGTGTTATGATGTTAATTCTTATAATTAAAAAAAAAAAACTACCGGTATTGCGCGGTTTATCGTCTTGACACGGCTAACAGAAATGTCTAATGTTTAATCGAAAATTTCAATAAGAAAAATAAACTGTTGGGTCGCAAATAGATAGTAAACGACAAAATTATGTACCGCAAAATTATTTCTGTCGAAAACGGCGTTGTTGCATCCGGAAATAAATGTTTTTATTCTTAAAACACAAATATTAACTAGATTGCCTGAAGAATATTTTTTACGCGTGTTTCTTCTTAATGCAGCCTCATTTCAGAAAATGCGAATGAAAACTGTTTTGTTTTAAAAATTAAATTACATTTACTTTTATAAATCTTAAACTTTTAATTTTTCAAGACTTTTAATTTTTGCGCATATGTAATTTTTTTTTCTGTCCGCCTGTGCTAAAGAATAAGGCTTTGAGGCTCAAATTATATTGTAGACACTTTTGTAAATCATCGCTTAGTAACCAGATTTTCACTACACATTTTTTATCTTTATAAGTGCAAAAGTTTTTGCCAATCTAAAAATAAAAAAAAAATAAAAAAATTGTAATTTAAGAAATTACCCCAACCATTTGAAAAATGTTTCACTCGATACATTCATCTATCATTTTAAGCTAGTTTTACCAGTTGTTTTATTGTGTATTATCCGTGCCACTGCTATAAATGACTTTATACATGCTGCAATTTGAAGGTACGGTTCGTTTAAGTTATATCACTCTATTGTCGCCAAGCATAAAAGTTGGCGACGAAAGAAACATTTCAAACTATTTAACATTGTTGGTGCAAAAGTAATCATTATTAAAATACAGCTTTGGCATATACTGTTATACTTGTAAGACTTTGGCATATATTGTTTGATTTTACAGAGCAGAATTTTGGTGATGGAGGTTTTAAACCAAAATCGATCGCAGCACATGCATCTGTGAATGGGTCCATCAGACATCGAATCAAAAAAGTTTTTTCCCAGTTTTTCCCAAGCCGATTGCTTTTTAGTTTTCTTTTTAGGTGGTGGAAAATCAAGAGTAATAGCTATAACATTTTCCGGCTTGTTAGAATCACTATTGGCACTCAAATTTTCCTGGTTAGAACCGACCGATAGTAAAACGCCATGGCTAGTGGATTGGTCGCCCTGGCGACATGATGTTTTACAATTAATCGGTTCGGCATTAAATTGCTTCCTTTTTCGTGATCGCCTTTCAACACGTAATTGGTTTTCAGCGGCTCAATAATCTTTTGATTTTATCATTTTCTGCATTGAAAGACGTTTTTGCGCCAAACCAAATACAGTATTACTCAGTTATCCCGTCGACCAATTTCGCCAAATGATACGAATCGCCAAACTAATAAGCAACTTATACATGTTGACTAAATTTTTATTTTAAATAGCAAAAGAAGAAATAAAAATCACTTTATGATTGTTTAAGTACGCGTATTGTGTTTAATATCATTGAATGCGATATTCACGTTCATTCATTTCTTTGGCTTCGGCTTTTTCCGTATCTGTTAATTTCCGTCTACCCATTTTTAAATTTGTTAGTTTTCTCCTTTATTACAATGATTTTAACCA
The DNA here is from genome assembly GCA_964019185.1 of Maratus speculifer. Lineage (NCBI taxonomy): Eukaryota > Metazoa > Arthropoda > Arachnida > Araneae > Salticidae > Maratus > Maratus speculifer. Next base: position 42,163,500 of record OZ025291.1, on the reverse strand, counting down.
TTTTAATTTACTATTCAAATAAAAATTCTTCTAAAAGTAAGGAATTTAATTTAAATTCAAATAAAAACTCTTCTAAAAGTAAAGAAATTAATTTAAATTCAAAAGTGACCACATCATTCAAAAGTGGTAACATCATTCAAAAGTGGTAACATCATCGGGTCCATTCTCCCGAAAACAACAACCATTTTTCAAATGGTTAATAAATATATAAATAAAAAATAAAAAAAAAAACTTTTGAAATATTTGTTTGCTATGGTGGGTTTTTTTTGTTAAAGCCATATAGGACGCAATGAATACATATAAAAAATTCACATATGATACCTCAAATAATCGTATATTCTCCCAGTGTTATTTTCCGTTTTACAAATAAAGACTCGTCGATTTTCACAGTCTTACTAGGCCGTCCTTTTCCTATTGGTTGTACTTTCTTTATCTGAATTGTCTATAATAATTGACACAATATTTTCCATTTATATGATTGAAGTATGTCAATGTCATCTAAATATGAAATTTCGAATTGTCACCCATAAATTATCATGAAGAGTTGGTTAACTATCTATGTTTTTAAACATGAAAAGTCTAATGATTTTCCTAATTAATGCATTTATCTTTGTTTTAATGTTATGGAACAAAGTCACCGGTGACAGCTTGTAGTCTGAGTAAAAAAAAACCATTCAACTAATTCAAATTACTAAAGTTAAGGCAGCAAATCCGGCTGAGGTAATTAAAAATTATTTAATCTTTCTTAATTTGATCTGAAACATAGTTTTGCGTGAAATATGAACAGTATGTGAAACATTACCATTTTAAATTGAATTTTGTTTAAGAGTTCGATTTAAAAATATAAAGTGTAATTTTTGTTGTAACTAAACTTTAGACTTATTACAAATCAAGGAAACAGTTTCTTCTGAAGTATTTTCTTTGATTCAAAATACAGTGGTCCAAATGAAAGAGCAATGCAGCTATACAGAAAGAGTAAAAACTCACATACTTACTTGGGTTTGCAAGCGCCATCAATCCAAGGCCACTACAAAGCGATTCCTTGAAATCTTTAGCTCAGAAAATTGATATGCATAATTTCAGATCGTCATATCTCTCGTAAATTTCAGCAGACTAGTCAGAACATATCTGCTAGCCGCCTATTCCAAGTGTTGTATTTGTAGAGTTTGACGAATCGCACAGCCACTGCAGTCAACAGAATTGTTTCCAGTAGATTTTTTTCTTCTTTCTTTTTTTCAAGGACTAACTGATGAAACATTTTTTTCGGCAAGAAAATTTGGTAAGATGAGCTGTTACGGCAATAGGATGTGTTCGATATATACTTGATATGTTTATCAAACTGCACCAATCCATTTAGATTCGATGTACTGCGTACTTCCAGATATCTTGCAAAAATTCTGATTATCTCCTAAAGTAGTATTGGTTATAAAAACGTAATATGAGTGGATATACTTTAAAAATAAAATAATACAGAATGATTTTATTTTATTCTTTTTATATTACATACAATTTGCAACACACTCTATGAACTCCGGATTGTGTTCGCAACCCAAGGTTCCTATGCGATTTTTTATTTTTTGTTTGTATGTTAGTTTTGTTCTTTAATTTTTTCCTTGTTATTTTGAAAAGCGCTGTATACATAGACTAAATATCCACATAACTCATTTAATATGGTTACATTGTTTATAAAAATTTAACTTAAAAAGCTATTTGACGTCCAAAAAAACTGTATGTTGGGATAAATACAAAACATATCTATATTAAAAGTATAGTTTCAGGTAAATTTTAAAATGTTGTTCATTATCTATACATATTCATTGATACTCTATTTTCAATGCACACACTTTTAAATATAGCCATGTATACTGATTCAAAGATTGTAAAATGAATTTGTATTTGTTATATCTTGAAATTTGTTTTGACTTTGATTCTTTTATTTTGAATAAAAGAAGTTTTGCGTTCGAATTCAAAACATAACAGAATATGGGCTTCTTAGAGATCTTCTCTAGACATAAAGGGGTGTATGAAAATATCATATTTTACATTATAGGATATTTCCAAATATTTATTTTGATTTAATTCTTAGATTTTTTTTTTTTTTTTTTTTTTTTTTTTTTTTGAAAAGGAGTCCGGAAATAGAACTGTTCTATTAAAATAATAGATTCAAAGGAGTTATATTTATATTCCAAGAATATTTCTTTTAAGAGACAGCATATAGATGGCATAGATTAAATTTTAAAATGTTTTCCTCTTCAGTGATCCTCTATTTTCTGTCCCAAATTTGTAAATATTGATTGAATCACAATTTCATTTATTTTATAGAAGGTAATTTCAGATGCATTTCCCTTTTTTGTAAAAATTTAATGTTCTTTTTAGATCTGAATGCGTAAATTATTTTTTATCATTTTTATTTATTTATTTTTTTTTGTTTTAATATGACTGTTTAATATACTCAGTATTCCGCAAAGACTTATAATTCTATCGAATATTATTAATGCATTTGAGCCATTAAAGTGCAATTTTCAAAGAATTTTAAAGATGAAATAATTAAAATTCAGAAACATGTTTTCAAAATAAATATTTTTTCTTGCTGAAAAGGAATAAATTAACTAAAAATTAAGTACTAGAATACTATGTTCGTAATATATATCCGAGCGTTTCGCCTTTTGATTTTGAATAATAATTTTGAGTAGCCCTATATCCATGCACGGAATGGCCATATAATTCCGTTAATATTGTTTATAAAAAGTGGAACTTGTAAATCTAGTTGACATCATTAAAAAAAACTGTAAATTTGGATGAATATTAATAATATCCACACTAAAAATATAGTTTCAGGTTAAATTTTAAAGTGTTGTTTATTATTTATATACATTCATTGATACTCACACAATTTTTAAACAAACCCATGTATGCTGATTCAAAGATTGACACATCAATTTGTATTTGTTATATCTTGAAATTTGTTTTGAGTTTGATTCTTCTACTTTGAATAAAAGAATTTTTGCGTTTGAATTCAAACCGAGCAATATGTGCTTCTTATAGATTTCCTCTAGAGATAAGAGATGTATGAAAATATACTAATTTACATCATAAGATATTTCCAAATATTCATTTTGATTTAATTCTCATATTTTTTGAAAAGGAATGCTGGAATAGAACTACTTTGATTCAATAATAGTTTCAAGGTGCTGTTTTTATGTTCCAAAAAATTTCTTTAAAGAGGCTGCATATAAATGACATAAATTGAATTTTAAACTACTTTACACTTAAGTAAACCTATATTTCCTGCCTTACATTCGTAAATAGTTAACGAATCGTATTTTTATTTATTTTAAAGAAGGTTACTTCAGATGCATTTTTATTGAGTATTCATTTAATGTTTTTTTTTCCTTTCATGAGCATGCGTAAATTATTTTTTATGAATATTTACATTTTTGTTTTAACATTACTGTTTAAAATACTCTATTTTCGGAAGATGTATAATTCCACCGAATCTTATCAATTTATTTGATTCCTGAAAGTGTCATAAATTGGAGAATTTTAAAGAAAAATGAATTAAAATGCCGAAACGTATTTTCAAAATAAATAATTTTTCTAACTGAATAAAGAATAAATAATCTAAAAGTTAAGTACAATAGTACTTTTTTCCTAAGATATATCACGTTTTTTATATACACTGTAAAAAAAAAAATCTGTGAAGGTACTAAATATTTTCTAGGAAACTGGGATTCCAAGAACTTTTCATGTATCGATAACAGGAAAAATTTATGTAATCGGTTCTGAAACTTGAATTTTTGCTGTTACTGTTACAGGAAAAGTTCTTGGAATCCCAGTTTCCTAGAAAAGGTTTAGTACCTTTGCAGATTTTTTTACAGTGTATATGCTTGTCGGGAGACAATAAATGTGACACATTCTTTCTTCAGTCGGGTGAATGCCTTAATGAGAACGAATAATTTACAACAATGTTTTAATTTTTATTTTATAGAAATAATAAAAAAGGATAATATTGTAAAATTGTTTAAATTTTTATTCTTTTTATATTACATATAATTTGCAACGCGCTCTAAGGACTCCGGATTGCGTCCGCGAAACCATGTTCTTATGCAATCTTTTATTCTTTTTGTAAGCCTGCCTTTGAATAGACCTGTATACATAGACGAAATGCCTATATAATAACGCGCTTACATTGTTTATAAAAATTGTAAAAATTCAAAATGTTGTTTATCATTTATACATATTCATAGATACTCCATCTTCAATACTCAAAATTTTAAATAAACCCATGTATCCTGATTCAAAGATTTCAAAAACAGTTTGTATTTGTTATATCTTGAAATTTGTTTTGACTTTGATATTTTTTATTTTGAATAAAAGAACTTTTGCGTTTGAATTCAGAGTATAACAGAATATGAGCTTTTTATAGATTTCCTCTAGAGATAAATAATGTATGAAAATATCCTATTTCACATTATAGGATATTTCCAAATATTTATTTTTATTTAATTCTTAGATTTTTTGAAAAAGAATCCGAAAAAAAACTACTCTATTTCAATAATAGATTCAAGGGTGTTATTTTTATATTCGAAGACAATGTCTAAAGGGATAGCATACAGATTACATAGATTGAATTTTAAAATGTTTTCTGCTTCAATAAAGCTATATTTTCTATCCTAAATTCGTAAATATTTAACGAATCGTAATTTTATTTATTTTACAGAATGTTACTACAGATACATTTCCGTTTTTTAACATTTAATTTTTTTTAGATCTGAATGCGTAAATTATTTTTTATAATTTTTTCACTAACTTTTTATTTTAATATTACTGTTTAAAATACTCAATACACCACAAAGATTTATAATTATATCGAATATTTTTAATTTATTCGAGCGATTGAAGTGTCATTAATCGAAAAGTTTTAAAGATAAAAGAATTAAAATACTGGAATATGTATTTAAAATGAATAATTTTTCTAGTTGAAAAAGGAATAAATAAACTAAAAATTAAGTACTAGAGTACTGTGTTCGTAAGATATATCCGGGAGTTTTGCCATTTGATTTGGAATAATAATTTTAAGTATCCTGTATACATACACGCAATGCCCGTATAATTCAGTTAACACCCTTACATTCTTTACAAATATGGAACTTGAAAAGCTATTTGACATCATTTAAAAAACTAAATTGGAATGGATATTAATAATATCCACATTAAAAATATAGTTTCAGGTAAAACTGTAAGGCGTTGTTTATTATCTATACACATTCATTGATACTCCATCTTCAATACTGAAACTTTTAAATAAACCGATGTATGCTGATTCAAAGATAGTAAAATAAATTTGTATTTGCTATATCTTGAGATGTGTTCTGATTTTGATTCTTTTATTTTGAATTTTGAATTCAAAGCATAAAGGAATATCTGCTTCTTATAGATTACCTCTAGAGATAAGGTATATATTAAAATACCCTATTTTACATTATTTTTACATTCTAGGATATCTCCAAATATTTATTTTGATTTAATTCTCCGATTTTGAAATGGAACACTGGAATAGAACTACATTATTTTAATAATAGCTTCAGTGGTGTTATTATTATATTCCGATAAATTTTCTTTAAAAAGACAGCAAATAGATGACATAGATTGAATTTTTAAATGTTTCCTTCTTCAATAAATATTCTTTCCTTACATTCGTAAATAGTGAACGAATCATAAATTTCTTTATTTTAAAGAAAATTAATTCAGATGCATTTCCATTTAAGGAAAGCATTTAATGTTTCTTTAGATCAGCATGCGTAAATTATTTTTTATCAATTTTGCATTTTTATTTTAATATTACTTTTTTAAATGCTCTATTTTGCATTGATTTATAATTCCATCGAATGTTATTAACTTATTCGATTCATGAAAGTGCCATAAATTGAAGAATTTTAAAGAAAAATTAACTAAAATGCCGAAATATAGTTTCAAAATTAATAATAGTTCTAACTAAAAAAGGATCTAACAAAACAATCTAAGAATTAAATACTAGAGTACTTTCTTCGTAAGATATATCCAATTTTTTTACATATGCTTGCAGAGAGACAATAAATTTGACACATTCTTTTTTCAAGCGAGCGAATGCTTTAATGAAAACCAATAACTTACACCAATATATATATATATATGTATGTGTGTGTGTGTGTGTGACGATTTAAGGAGAAACTCGAATTATTTTCACTGGTTAAAAAAAACACACAAGCAAACTCAAAGCAAGCACTAATCTTTCCAAGCATAGCTTTGAAGTTCTTTAGAATGAGCATTTCTTTTACTTTAATTAAGTAAGAAATTACGGCGATTTTGGCACAAGAACATTCACGAGAAGTCGATTTTCGGCGATTCACAAAACTATCATCATTTCGTTCCACAGCCGATTTCATTAGCAAGCCGGAAATTTTCTTTAAATATCCGAAAAAGGCAGCACAGATAAATTATCCTATCAGACTTTTCAATTAGTTATGACGATTTAAGGAGAAACTCGAATTATTTTCACTGGTTAGAAAAAAAAAAAAAAAAAAAAAAAAAAAAAAAAAAAAAAAAAACACAGTCATGGCAAACGAGGGAAAAAACTAACTAAATAAATAAATGTAGAAGATCCAATAAATTACTCATTGCCTGCTGTAAGTTCATTTATTTAATCCGTAATCATGGAACAGGGAAAAGCTCCTTTTGCGAACTATATCTAACCGAAATATAAAAAAAAAAAAATATTCCATCATTTACTTAAACCAGCCGTACTCATCCAAGAAAGAACGAAGAATCTTTTTTCTCAACTCGAGGCTTCCCCTTTCAAATCTAAAAAGAAAATTCTAGAACCTTCTATAACCTCAAACCATCATTCTTTTATGTAAACAGAATTCTTGTCCAGCTACGAGACTATTTTTCACAGACGATAAATTTATTTTTTTAAAAAATATTATTTAATCAATTTATAATCAACTCATAATTTCTTTGGCAGACGATTTTTATAAATGATTAATTTTAAGAGAAAAAGAAAAGAGATGAATTTATTAATATGCACACATCAAAGGTTGACGTAGGAAAAATAAATACATAGATAAAATAAAATAATGATATATTTTTTAAAGGTATGGTTTTGGAATAAATTTAATAAGACTTTCTTAAAAAGGGTTGATAAAAACATAGAAAAATGAATTTTATTTCGAATATTAAGAAATAAAAATTTAATTAAGAATATTTTTAATTTAGAGCCATCTTTTTAAATTTACGCATACTAGAATAATGTTTTTTAAGGAAAACTAAGAATTTATATTGTCTGCATAAACATTAACAGATTAGATTTAGAAACAAGATTTTAATTTAATAATTTGAAGTAAGTACGGAACATTATTATAAGAAAATTAAGATAGTATAAAGGTTAGTTTTGGCGAAAAAATTTTAAATTTGTAATATTATCCCCCCTCCCCAAGACTTTGTATGAAATTGATAGTTAAATAAAACTACAAATTCATACAACAGAAATATATTAATTTAGAAAAGTTAAATTTTGGAATAAACTGTCAAACTCCGGAAGCCAAGAGATGGAAGAAAAGAAAATTAACGCAATATAAAAAATATTAGTAATTAAAATAAAATAGTTAAGAGAAAATTAATCTGAATTAAATTTAGGTAGGAGCAATTCCCTGAAAGAAATACAATAATGTTACAATATCACTTACCATTTGTAAGTGCATAGGAAATAATGCATACAATAACAGTAAATAAGTTATGAATATTAATAAGCAAGAGATAAAAAATATAATAAAAACAATAAAACTCTTTCTCATGGAAGTTTAAATAATTACAATAACTTAATGCATAGTTTATTTTAAATAAAGTCCTTTAAATGAAAAAAGTCTTTCAGTTGTGTATATAAAAGAGTTTTTTCTAATGTTCACTGAATACAGTCTCTTTAATTAAAGATCTTCAAACCTAGTTTAATCTTTGGTTTTAATGTTATGTTGGATCCAACATCTTTAATAATCAAATCTTTATTTATTAAATATTTTAATTATATAAATAGTCTCAACACCAATAATAAATAATATAGAAAATTTTAAATAATAATAACAACAATAATAATAAGTAGTATAATAAGACTCAAAATTTATATCAATAATAATAATAATTCTCCATATTCTAATACTTCTCAATAAAAGCATAATTAATACTAAACTTCATTATAGAAATCATAATGATAATAAATAATAAAACAAGAGTATAATTAAAAGAAAATATCACAGTTACTTTATTATTGATAGGGAAAATATTGGTTAAGGATAAAAATAATTGCATAGCAACTAAATAATTTTCTTATCTTCTAATAGCATAAGAAAGTATTTTTTGCTAGCCGAAATTATACAGAAAAAAAATCATAATAATTCCAAAATCCAAATAAAATTAAATCTAACTATTTAGAAAATGGACTCTCAACCAGTATTTCCTTACAATAGTTCCTCTCTGATACTCTTTTACAAAATTGTCACATTTGGTTATAAGTTTTCAAATGCCAAATGTAGAATAATGTTTTATCTACACATGGTTTATAATCTTTAATAATAAAATACAAATAGGAATAAAAGGTGTCATTCTTAATTGAGAAATGGAAATAAAAATAGTGTGCTTTTTTGAAAAACTCTTAATATCTGTAGTTTTCACAATCACTGAAAATCACATATTAAGTTATAGGTTTGAGTAAAGTCATTATATTTTATAACTATTATCACCTAATATCTGTTGAATAAGTAGAATAATACTAATGTCAAATAATGAGTAAATATAGTTAGACTTAAACACACTTAAAATTAATTTATCAACATCAATTTGAAAGCTTTTACAATCAAAGAGTACACCTTATGCCTGCATAAGGAGCCCAATTTAACCCCCAAAACACCCAAAAACAAGTAATATTCTAGTTGCGCACCAAGAACATACCTGCTAATGTTGAAAATTATGGTGATAAAATATTTAAAGAATAAGAATTAAAATTTAATCTACTGTCTTGACTTTAGTTTGATCTAGTGATTGTGATTGTATCTGAGGATTTGTTTGTTTTTTGGGTTGCTCATGAAACAGTTTAAAATCTTCGGGTGAAAAATAGGGTCTTAATTTAGAAACATGCACAATAATGGAATTCTGTCCTGTCTCATAATTAAATTTATCTATTTCATAAGTTACATCAGAAAGTTTATTTATAATTTTGCATGGTCCAGAGAAAGTAGGTTCTAATTTTCGAGTGTTAGGGTATTTAAATTCTTCATAAATTACAGAGTCTTGTATTTTTAATGGGCATTCGACAAAATTTCGATCATAGAGTCTTTTACTTTTAAGGTGAAATTCCTGAGTTCGCGCTTTCGCAATTTTGAGGGCTTTGTTTACTGGAGTTGTATACATTTTAACTGCCTCACACAAAACCATTACCCTCCATTTTAAAATTCTGAATCAAGATTATCGTGAAAATAATAACTATATTTAGCTGCTAACTTTAACCAGAAATTTTATCTAATAAAACAGAAATTGTAAATATCATAGATATACCTTAAACTGGGATCAACTTTTAATTCTATTATTTTATAGATCATAAACAGATTCAAAAATTTTAATTATAGGTAATTTCTTACTTAAAATCACAAAATTTACTGAAAAAATTAATCGTATTTATCAGTCAAAATTCTAGCAACAGCCTTGCACAGTTCCATCTTTCTTACTGAATTTAAATAAATTATAAGAATCCGGGAACCAAAGCTCACTGTAACCAGGAATTCTAACAAATAAAAGGAAAAAAATAATGTTAACTTAATTTTCAGCTCAAAAGTTTAGTTGTAGGAACATTATCATGAAAATGCTGTATTCTGAGAATAGTTCTTGATAACAAACAAATATCAATAAAATAGAAAATGTACTTTTTAAAAAATAACTTGAGCTTCTAAGTTCTTTTATACTTCATTATTATTATGAACTTATCTTTAAACGTGCATAAGAATATCATAATACTCTTAATAAGTAACAGTAAATATCTTAAGAACATCATATTCCTCAATTAAATCCTTAAGAATAAAAATATTTCAATCTCCAACACATAATAATGATAATAATAATACTCATAAATAGGCAAGTAAATAAAATTTACAGACAAATAATCAAATAAATAAACCTGACAAACAGAGAATAATTAATTTAAATAAATACATAAACCTCCTTCCAATGTGAAAGAGTTACAACGATTTCTAGGTTCCATTAATGTTTACCATAAATTCATAAATAAATATGCTGAAATTAGATATCCTCTGAACCGATTACTTAAAAAAGACACAATATGGCAATGGAACTCAGAGTGCCAGGAGTCTTTTGAAAAATTAAAAAATTCTTTAATTGCAAAACCCATCCTCAAAATTTATGATCCTAAATTACCTTTACATATGTTTGTAGATGCCCCTCAGATAGCAGTAGGTGCTGTTCTGAAACAATTTGGAATTATTACTTTGAATAACCCTGTACACATAGACAAAATGCCTATCTAATGCAATTAACACGCTGACATTGTTTATAAAAATTGTAAAACTTCAAAATGCTGTTTATCGTTTATATATATTCATAGATACTCCATCTTCAACACTCAGAATTTTAAATAAACACATGTATCTTGACTCAAAGATTGCAAAATCCATTTGTAATTGTTATATCTTTAAATTTGTTTTGACAATTCTTCTTCAACATTCCCTCTAGAGATAAGTGATGTATGAAAATATCCTATTTTACATTTTAAGATACTTACAAATATTTATTTTGATTTAATTCTTAGATTTTATTGAAAAGGAATCCGGAAATAGAACTGCTGTCTTTCAATAATAGAGTCAAGGGTGTTATATTATATTCCAAGAAAATTTCTTTAAAGAGACAGCATATCGATGAAATAAATTAAATTATAAATGTTTTCCTCTAAATTTCCTTCAAATTTGTAATTATTGAACGAAACATAATTTTAATTAAATTATAAAAAATTACTTCAGATGCATTTCCATTTTTGTAAACATTTAATGTTTTTTTTTTTTTTTTTTTTTTTTTTAGATCTGAACGCGTAAACTATTTTTAATCAATTTTTTATTATTTTTTTATTTTAATATTGCTGTTTAAACTACTCAATATTCCTCAAAAAAGTTATAATTCTATCTAATATTATTAATGTATTCGAGACAGTAAAATGCCATTAATCGAAAAATTTTAAAGATAAAAGAATTAAAATGCAGAAAAATGTTTTCAAAATACATAACTTTTTTTCTGGAAAAGAAATAAATAAACTAAAAATTAAGTACCAGAGTACTACGTTCGTAAGATATATCAGAGTGTTTTGCCATTTGATTTGAAATACTTATTATTGATAGCGCTGTATCCATACGTGAAATGCCCATATATTTCAGTTAACACGCTTACATTGTTTATAAAAATAGAACTCGAAAAGCTATTTGACGTCATTAAAAAACTTGTAAATTAGAATGAATATTAATAATATCCACATTAAAAAATATTGATTCGGGTGAAACTTTACAGTGTTCTTTATTATCTATACACCTTCATTGCTAATCCATCTTCAGTAGTGGAACTTTTAAATAAACCCATGTAAGCTGAATCAAATATTTTAAAATAAATTTGTATTTGTTAAATCTTGAAATTTGTTTTGACTTTTATTCTTTATTTTAATTAAAAGAATTTTTGAGTTTGAATTCAAAGCATAAAGGAATATGTGCTTCTTATAGATTTCTTCTAGAGATAAGGGATATATGAAAATATCCTATTTTACTTTATAGGAACTTCCAAATATTTATTTTGATTTAATTCTCTGGTTCTGAAAAAGAATAGTAGAATACAACTTCTCTTTTTCAATAATAGGCTCAAAAGTGTTATGTTTATTTTCCAAGAAAATGTATTTAAAGAGACAGCATATAGATGACATAGATTCAGTTTTAAAATATTTTACTTTTAAATTAAGAACTAGAGTATTATGTTCTTAAGATATTTAAAAGTGTCTTTCCCTTTAATTTCGTCTTATTCTTTTGAATAGCTCTGTATACATACACGGAAGTCCCATATAATTCAGTTAACACCCTTACATTGTTTTTAAAAAAATAACTTAAAAAACTATTTGACGTCATTAAAAAAATGGCAAATTAGGATGAATAATAATAGTATCCACAAGTAGATTTTAGTTCTATGTAAAACTCAAAAGGTTTTTTGTAATCTATACATATGCATTGATACTCCATCTTCACTATTAAAAATTTTAAATAAACCCTTGTATGCTGATTCAAAGATTGTAAAATCAATTTGTATTTGTTATATCTTGAAATTTGTTTTGACTTTTATTCTCTTATTTTGAATAAAAGAATTTTTTGCGTTTGAATTCGAAGTATAACAGAATATGTGCTTCTATAGATTTTCTCTAGAGATAAGGGATATATGAAAATATCCTATTTTACATTATAGGATATTTCCAAATATTTATTTTGATTTAATTCTCGGGTTTCCAAAAGGAATACTGGAATAGAACTACTTTATTTCAATAATAACTTCAATGTGCTATTTTTATAATCCAAGAAATTTTCTTTAAAGAGGCAGCATATAGATCAAATAAATTGAATTTTATTTTTTTTTTCCTATTCAGTAAAGCTGTTTTCCTGCCTTACTATAGTAAATAGTGAACGAATCGTAATTTTGTTTATTCTATAGATGGTTACTTCAGATGCACTTTCATTTGTGTAATCATTTAATGTTTTTTTTTTCTTTTTTAGATTAGCATGCGTAAATCATTTATTAGAAATTTTTACATTTTTGGTTTAATATTACTGTTAAAAATAGTCTTCTTTGGAAAATTTTATAATTCTATCGAATGTTATTAATTTATTTGATTCCTGAAAGCGTCATAAATTGAAGAATTTTACAGAAAAATGAATTAAAATGTCGAAACACGTTTTCAAATGAAATAATCTTTCTAATTGAAAAAGGAATAAATAACCTAAAAATTAAGAACTAAAGTACTAGGTTCCTAAGATATATCACACTGGAAAACATTTGTGATAACGTTACTCCATAAAATTGGTGGCAGCTACGATTTACACTTCATTGAGTAATTTTTCACTTACATAATGGTGTAATAAAAGCATGCTTTACTGGTGTAACTTTGGAATGTTACACCGATTATATCGGTTAAATACTCCACCAGATTTGAGGCAGCAAGGCTGCCACCAGTTTTATGGAGTAACGTTACACAAATGTTTTACAGTGCAGAGTGTTTTGCCCTTTGATTTGGCCTTATTCTTTTGAATAACCTTGAATACATACACGGAATGCATATATAATTCAGTTAACACGCTTACATTGTTTTACTAAATTAACTTGAAAAGCTATCTAACGTCATTTAAAAAAACGACAAATCAGGATGAATAATAATAATATTCACATGCAGATTTTAGTTTCAGGCAAAACTCAAAATGTTTTTTGTAATCTATACATAAGCATTGATACTCCATCTTCACTATTCAAAAATATAAATAAAGCCATGTATGCTGCTTCAAAGATTCCAAAATCAATTTGTATTTGTTATATCTTGAAATTTCTTTTGACTTTGATTCTTTTATTTTGAATAAAATAATTTTTGCGTTTGAATTCAAAGTATAACAGAATAGGTGCTTCTTATATATTTGCTCTACAGATAAGGGGTGTATGAAAATATCCTATTTTACAATATAGGATATTTCCAAATATTTATTTTGATTTAATTCTTAAATTTTTTCAAAAAAGAATCCGGAAATAGAACTGCTCTATTTCAATAATCGATTCAATGGTGTTATCTTTATATTCCAAGAAAATTTCTTTAAAGAGACAGCATATAAATGACATAGATTCAAACAATTTTAAAATACTTTTCCTCTTCAGTAAAGCTGTATTTTTTGTCTCAAATTCGTAAATATTAAACGAATCGTATTTATTTTATAGAAGGTTACTTGAGATGCATTTCCGTTTTTTGTAAACAATTAATGTCTTTTTTTTTTTTTCAGATCTGAATGCTTAAATTTTTTAATCATTTTTATATAATTTTGTTTATTTTAACAATATTGTTTCAAATATTCAATACTCCGCAAAGATTCATAATTCGACTTAATATTATAAGTGTATTCGAGCGATCAAAGTGTCATTAATTGAAGAATTTTAAAGATAAAATAATTAAAATTCAGAAACGTGTATTTAAAATAAATATTTTTTCTTGCTGAAAAAGGATAAAATAAGCTAAAAATTAAGTACTAGAGTACTATGTTCGTAAGATATATCCGGATATTTTGTCATTTGATTTGGAATAATAATTTGAGTAGCCCTGTATATAAATACAAGGAATGCCTATATAATTAAGCTAACAAGCATACATAGTTTATAAAAATGGAACTTGAAAAGCTATTTAACATCATTAAAAAAATTGTAAATTAGAATGAATTTTAGTAATATCCACATCAAAAATATAGTTTCAGATAAAACTTTAAAGAGTTGTTTATTATCTAAACACATTCATTGATACTCCATTTTCAATACTCAAACTTTTAAATAAACCCATGTATTCTGATTAAAAGTTTGCAAAATCAATTTTATTTGTTATATCTTGGCACTTGTTTTGATTTTGATTCTTATATTTGGAATAAAAGAATTTTTGCTTTTGAATTCAAAGAATAAAGGAATATGTGCTTCTGATATATTTCCTCAAGAGATAAGGGATGTACGAAAATATCCTATTTTACATTATAGGATATTTCCAATTATTTATTTTGATTTAATTCTCAGGATTTTTTCAAAAAGAATCCTAGACTCGAACTGCTTTTATTTCAATAATAGCTTCAAAGTTGCTATTTTTATATTCCAAGAAATATCCTTTAAAGAGACAGCATATAGATGCCATGGATTGAATTTTAAAATGTTTTCCTCTTAATTAAAGCTGGTCTACCTGCCTTACATTCGTAAATAGTGAACGAATCGTAATTTTATTTATTTTATAGAAGGTTTCTTCAGATGCATTTCCAATTCGTGTAATCATTTAATGTATTTTTAGATCAACATGCAAAAAATTATTTTTTATGAATGTTTACATTTTTATTTTAATATTACTGTTTAAAATACTGTATTTTGGAAAGAATTATAATTCCATCAATTACTATTAATTCATTCGATTGCTCAAAGCGTCATAAATTGAAGAATTATAAATAAAAGGAATTAAAATGCAGAAACATGCTTGCCAATGAAATAATCTTTTCAATTGAAAAAGGCATAAATAACCACAAAATTAAGAACTAAAGTAGTATCTTCGTAAAATATATCAGAGTGTTCTGCACTTTAATTTTTTCTTATTCTTTTCTTTTTTGAATAGCCCTGTATATACATACACGGAATGCCCATATCATTTAGTTAACTCGCTTACATTGTTTTTAAAAATTATACTTGAAAAGCTATTTGACGTCATTTAAAAAAATGGCAAATTAGGATGATTAATAATAAAATTCACAGGCAGATTTTGGTTTCAGTTAAAACTCAAAATGTTTTTTTTTAATCTATACGTATCCATTGATACTCCATCTTGACTATTCAAAAATTTAAATTAACCCTTGTATGATGATTGCAAAATCAATTGCAAAATCAATTTGTATTTGTTATATCATGAAATTTCTTTTGATTTTGATTCTTCTATATTCAATAAAGCAACTTTTGCGTTTGATTTCAAAGTATAACAGAATATGTTCTTATAGAATTCCCCTAGATATAAGGGATGTATGAAAATATTCTACTTTGCATTATAGGATATTTCCAAACACTTATTTTGATTTAATTCTCAGATTTTTCGAAAAAGAATACTGGAATTGAACTATTTTATTTTAATAATAGCTTCAATGTGCAATTTTTATATTCCAAGAACTTTTTGTTAAACAGGCAGCATATAAATCACATAGTTTGAATTTTGAAATGTTTTACTCTTTAGTAAAGCTATATTTCCATTCTTAAATTCGTAAATAGTGAACGAATCGTAATTTTATTCATGTTAAAGAAGGTTATTTCAGTTGCATTTCTATTTTGGGTAATCAATTACTTTTTTTTTATTTATTATTATTATTATTTTTAGATTAGAATACGTAAATTATATTTTACGAATTTTTACATTTTTAGTTTAATATTACAGTTTAAAATACACTATTTTGGAAAGATTTATAATTCTATTCAATGTTTTTAATTTGATTCCTGGAAGTTTCATAAATTGTAAAATTTTAAAGAAAAAATTATTAAAATTCCGAAAATATTTTCAGAAGAAATAATCTTTCTAACTGAAAAAGGAATAAAATCCCAGAAATTAAGAAGTAGAGTACTATATTCGTTAGATATATCAGCGTGTTTTGCTCTTTGATTTGGCCTTATTCTTTTGAATAGCCCTATAGACACGCACAGAATGCCCGTATAATTCAGTTGACACGCTTACATTGTTTTTAAAAAATTAACTTGAAAAGCTATCTAACGTCATTTAAAAAACGGCAAATCAGGATGAATAATAATAATATTCACATGCAGATTTTAGTTTCAGGCAAAACTCAAAATGTTTTTTGTATTCTATACAAATGCATTGACACTCCATCTTCACTATTTAAAAATATAAATAAACCCATGTATGCTGATTCAAAGATTCCAAAATCAATTTGTATTTGTTATATCTTGAAATTTGTTTTGATTTTGATTCTTATGTTTGGAATAAAAGAATTTTTGCGTTTGAATTCAAATAATAAAGGAATATTTGCATCTTATAGATTTCCTCTAGAGATACGCGATGTATAAAAATATCCTATATTGCATTATAGGATATTTCCAAATATTTATTTTGATTTAATATCAATCTTTTTCAGAAGGTATTCTAGAATCGAACTGCTTTATTTCAATAATAGCTTCAAAGGTGCTATTTTTATAGTCCAAGAAATAGTCTTTAAAGAGGTAGCATACAAGTAGTATGAAAAGTAGAGTTCGATTCTGCAGGTAGTGGTGGTGGAACCACCACCACCTCACAGAGGGTGAGGAGGACCACCACCACCTAAATGAGAAGCTTATCTGATGGAGAGTTATCATACTATAGTAGGATGAGGGGAGGGCTTAAAATTGAAGGAGGGGGGCTTAAAATTTTTAGGGAGTTTAAATTAAAATAGAGATTGGAATCGACTAGGAGTAGGACAGATATTTAAATGCGAAATGGAAAATGGGATGAGATATCATATACTGTAGTAGAATGGGAAACGGCTTAAAATTGAGGGGGCTTAATTTTTTTAGGCAGTTAAAATTAAAGTAGAGATTGGAATCGACAAAGAGTAGGAAAGATATTTGAATACGAAATGGAAAAAGGGGTGGCGCCGTCTATCGGTGGGAACTGGAACAATAGGTTTTCTGAAAATGTGTTTTGTATCTGAAATAATAAAAAACATATATATTTTTGCATAGGCTATGGGTCTCCCAACATATATTAAAAAATTAATATATGTTGTATTAGCTCTTCAGAGACACCACTTCACATGAACATCACTTCACTTACTGTGGCCCATATTCTGCAAAAATATACTTTTGGATTAGCTTGTTATTTAAAATCTTCATGCATATAAAAGGAATTTCATAAATATTGTATCGGTGTTCATAAGGAATAGAAAAAATATGTATATATATGTATTTTTATTAATCTTCTTTTAAACTGTATTTCGCAATCTCCTTATGGCCATATGCTAAACTGGTAATGCCATCCGACAGTAAAAATCTTTTATCGTCGAATGGAGAAAGACATTTCTTGTTTTGTTTTACTGTAAACAACTGATGTTTTTCTTGCAGAAATTTCGTGTGAATTTCATAGTTGCTTTTTTTATGCAAAATGCAATTTACATAATCTGGATGAGTTAGGCGATTTTGTACGATGCGTATAGATACACCTTTTGCTCGCTTTTATTCGCTATCACTCGATTTGATTGAATACATTTTTGATTTTATCTCTGCAAACTCGAAAGCTGGTTTTGAACTTAGTCCATCTTTAAATTTTCCTGCAGTTTTCTTATTTTTAGTAGAGTATAATTTATGAGTTTCGGGATAATCTGAAAATCGTATAAATCATTTTGGTGACTCATATCATCATACATGTTAGGTGTTGTTATATGACAGGTCAAACTGTCAGTATCCGTGAATAATAAGACAGCGTTTATCTGATGTGTGGCTTTTATATGGCGATAATGAAAGGTGTACATTAGTACTTTGGAGAGCTCTAAAATCGAAATTCCGACATAGATAGGTCGGTCCATTAAGATGGTAGATTTTTTTCGTTCCACAACCACCAAAATGTTAATGAACTCTTTGAAAGTTTTATAATTTGGCGAGGCCACCAATTTCTGAGCTCTAATTTCCTGTGTACATAATTCGATGCTTCTGCTTTTGCGAAGATTTTCCATAGTTTTACCGAAAACGGAATTATTTAATAATTTGAAAAAGCCCTTTTCGAAGGATGAGTTCGTTTGCTTCCTTTTCTCCGTATTGAAATTAATGTATTTCTGGAGCCAAGGAACTTGCCTAAATTTTATGGCTCGATGAATTTTCTTGAGTTTTAGTTGAAGAAAAATTTTAAGTTTCGGTACTGGGTAACGTACTTATATTTGTTGCTGAAATTCGGAATCAGTTTTGGTGTGCCCACATATTTTTGATTTCCTAATAATTTCTTCGCATAAGGTGATCTCATTGCTTCTATGACTGTCACTATTTCAGGAGCTACTGGATATTCATTATGTAATGTATGGAGATTTGAAAGGTATTCTAAGTCTACCTCGATGATATATCCTTCTGGTGAATTATCTTTCAGGCTTTGTTTGAAAGTTTCATCCAGTTTGCTGGCATCCACCCACTCGAAACCTGCAAATGGTAAAAACTGAGACATTGCCCATGCATATAAATTGGTTGTGCCAAAATATATTATGAAGCTGGGTGCTTCATTTTCTATATAATCAGAAGTTCCAGGAATGTTTGCTGTAGCGAGTCTGTGGGATATTCGAGAGACCCCACCTCTCACTCCTTCTTCTAAAAACATTAGCATGTTGACGTCCGTTGGAAGTTCTAATGTTATATCACACAATTTGAGGCATGCGTTCCACGAGAGTCCAGGGGATTTAAAAACATGGCAGGCGTCTATTTCATAATATCTTTGACATAGACAGCGAAAATTCTGAAAAACGTTAGATAATAATAAAACGTCCGTCTGCACATAAAGATCATGATACCCTCCTAGATTTTGTATGTTGAAAGCATTCAACGCATGCTCATAGTCTTCGTTACTCATGTCTTCTTCTGTCAGATTGTTGAAGAATGCTTTATGTGGAGGGAGCTGTGCATCATTGAATTTATGGAAAGATGTTATATAATTATAAGAAAAGACCCCCTTTCTTTTAAGAAAACTTAAGTGAGTGTTTGAGGGGAAATGCTGTTTTAAAATTGAGAATTGATTAGCTTGAATATTAGAAACAAGCTTTACTAGTGAAGTTGGAAGGAACTGGAATGATTCCAAAAAAACCAACTGGATAGGAGAATAAGGTTTTTTCAGACTAAACGTGATATATTTTTCCAAACTCGTTGCTATTACGGAGATTTCATGATCTTTGAATTTCCCCAATTCGCTCATTATCAGATGTCCGTCATACTTTTTAAGATTGTGAAAAATGACAAGAATGATTTTAGGCTGTTTGTATTTTAAGGTGCAGTGTGCAAGGGCAGCCCTTCGATACGCACCAGAAAGGTGGTCATGTTCATGAATTCGATGAGTACCGAGAGTTTTTTTGCAAATGCAACACTGCGTAGCTTGCTTAGATTCTGTTTCTTGTTCAAGTGACAATTTTGAAGGTTTTATCTGCATTAAAATTTTTCCTTTATCATTCGCTGTAAAAAGACTTCCACAGCATCTTCCCCTCGATACACTTCCATCGGTTTAACACGCTTTCCGTCTGGTCCTACGATTATATAGGCGAAACCACATGGAGTATTTTTGAATATATTTTGCATGTATGGGCCTTGTGAATTCGGTGCTGAAAAGTCTACGGTCTGTAAAATACTTTCAAAATCTGCATATATTGTGTAACCGATAGGATGTTGCATATGTATGTTCTTAAATTTTAGAAAATTTTCACCAATTACATGCATTTCGATAATTTGTGAAGCATGTTTATTACAGTATTTTGTATGCTTATCTAGCAAATCTTTCCAGGAAGATGCATGAAGGCAGCGGTAGCAACAATGCTGCTGTCCGTTATGCTTTGTACTATCTCCTAAAAGTCCTGAAAAATCGGTAATTAATGTGTAGTGTTTATTATCGTCGGTGGCGATTAATAACAAATTGATTATGTCTTCATCCTCCCTCTTTGAAATGTATAAAAGCGTTATTTTATTCTCTTCAAAGTCGAATATCGTAATTCTGATATTATTTTGATCTTCTATCAATTTCGCTTGCTGGCAAGGCATAGGAAAAGAAATATTTTTTTTTAAGTTTAGGGTATTTTCAAAGCTGGAGTAATGATTTACATCATCGGACATCTCTTCAGAAGGAATGCTTAGCTGAGAAGCTAATATACACCAAACAATGCATTTATTATCATCATAATTCTTTATATTCAACACTGCATTTTTTGCTTGATTTTTTTGGTAACGGGATAAAGCTACTGCCATGCAGTGGGTTGTATTTTGCCATTTTGAGTTCTAAATAACTAATATCTTTGAGTCGCCAACCAGAACCGCCTTCTAAATACCGATCAAAGCATTTTAAATTTCGCATAACCTTGTTGTATTTGGATTTCAACCATGTCATTTGTTAACTGAATATAGGTATAGCTATTTAAAAAAGGTTCTGCAGTTATAACCTCGCCATAACTTGTAATTCTTTCTAATACAACCTTCAAAATCATATGAAAATTGTCGGCTTCTTTTTGTTACATTTCCTGTTCAGTTATTTCACGTAAATCCTGTAAGGTGATATCAGAAAATACCTTAATATCACATTGATTGCACTCATCTGGTTCCAAACAAATCGTTTTAAAGGTGTTGAGGGATTTACATATAGGTCTCGATGTGGGTGGGTTTGCACTTGTTTTCCCCGTTTTACGCTCACGTAAGATGTGCTGCTGTTACTGATGCATTGCTGTGATTTGATATGATCCTGTAAAACTGTAAATTTGTTAGGACAGTTCGGACATGAATATTTGAGGTTTTAATGAATTTTGATGTGTTGATTAAAATTATCCTTTCGGTTAAATTCTTGCCCACATGCATTGCATAGGTAAATTCGTTTGCTCTCTTCATGCGACATTTTGTGGAGGTTTAAAGCGTCAAACCTTACAAAAGATTTTGTGCAAACATCACAAGGATGAGTATCCTAAAAGAGAATAAAAACTGACTTTATTTTTTTTTCTTTACTTTCAGTTTTCTTAAATAAAACAACATATCTTTACAGACTTTTTAAAAATTAATAAAATCTGTATTAAAAATTGTAACATAAACTAAAAATTTGTGACAGCCGAAAATTTACTGCTTAATTTAACAAAAACTATCTTTTCAAAATTAATTCTTTCTATCTATAAAAATTTAACATGCATTAAAATTCGCGACAATCTGAAAAAATAAATATAATAAAATGTTCATACCTGATTTAAAGTTTCTGCCTGGTGGTGATCTTTTTGTGTCTTTTTAAGGCGTCTTGTCTAGAAAATTCCTTGTTGCGAATCGTGCATGTCAGTTCCTAAAATAAATAAATAATAAAAAAATATGTATACTTTTTATTTCCCCCCCCCCTAACCCTCTCGAAACATAACCCAGTCATCAAATTTTTAACTTCGTATTATTCATCGGGACATCATTTTCAGAAAGATCTTACTGCGGATCGGAATTTTTAATCTCATCAATTAAATCTTGGTCAATCTATTAAGAAAAGTATTAAAACTTTTTTTTTTAGTTTTTCTCAAAAATTTTGCAAAAAAAAAAAAAAAAAAAAAAAAAAAAACAGAATTATTTTACTAGAGTACTTGATACCGACTATACATGTTCGAAAGATATATCTGTATTTTTAGCTCACAGGCTATCATAGCCTGAGAGCTTATGTGCCCGTCCGTTCTGTATGTATGTTCGTACGTAACGCGATAACTCATGATAAAAATATCGGATCCACTTGAAATTTTGATATCCTGACAAGGCGCTTCCCTGATTAGTTTTTGGAGTTCATTCGATATGTATAAGAGGGGGAACGGGGGGCTCATGCCCCCCGTTAGTTGATATAAATGGGATTTTCATGCAGAATTAAGTTTTCAAAATTTAGATTAGGATCATTCTGATGAGGCGATTCCGTGACTGTTATTAGGTGTTCATTGAATAAGTATAAATAGGGGGAACAGGGGTTCTAATGCCCCCCCCGTTAGTTGATATAAATGGGATTTTCATGCAGAATTAAGCTTTCGTTCAAAATTTAGATTAAGATCATTCTGATGAGGCGATTCCGTGACTGTTATTAGGTGTTCATTGAATAAGTATAAATAGGGGGAACAGGGGTTCTAATGCCCCCCCCCCGTTAGTTGATATAAATGGGATTTTCATGCAGAATTAAGTTTTCGTTTAAAATTTAGATTAGGATCATTCTGATGAGGCGATTCCGTGACTGTTATTAGGTGTTCATTGAATAAGTATAAATAGGGGGAAGAGGGGTTCTAATGCCCCCCCCCCTTAATTTATATAAATGGTTTTTTCAAGCAGAATTTTCAGATTTCGTTCAAATCTCTGAATAGTTTTGGAAGTTTAATGGTTAAGTATAAAAGAGGGGAATAACTCCTTTTAAATTATATAAATGCTAAATGGGTTTTTATTAAGAATTATCTAATTTGCTCTGACTTTTGGATATAGATTTTTTATATGATAAAGCATGTCTTTGATAGTATAGGAGGTTCAATGATTAAGTATAAAAAAAAGAGGAAATGGGAGTGCTGTTTCCCCTTCTTAATTTTTTTTTCGAACGGAATTAACCCTTGAAAATATAAGGCTTTAATGTACAATTAGTATTTGTAGCCTGTGAGCTCAATGCCATCAGTTTAACTGGGCAGTATTCTTTATTTTATGTTTGTTTGTAGGAACAATAAATTATACATTTTTTTTTTCATTCGAGATTATACTTTAATGCACCTAAAACGTACGATTAAAGTGTTTTTTTTGTAAAGAAATGATAAAAAGTGGTAATACCGAAAAAAAATTAAAGAAATAATATTATTTATATTTAAAAATGCTAGCCGATAGAACTGGTAAAATTTCATTTTTCTGATGAAATGATTTAAGTATATGTTTATGAGGAACATTTTAAAAACAAGAAAATATCAAGCAATTGTCAATTTCTATCGGACAACATACATTTTTCAAATCCTACTACTCTAACTTTGGGATCACGAAGATTTCTAATAATTGAAAGACTTATAAAATATCTAAAAATTAAATACTAGAATACTGTGTTACTATGATGCATCCGGATTTTTTTATGTTTACGCCAATAACGTTTTTTCATGTAAAGAAAAGATAAAGAATAGTAGTAAAGGAAAAAAGTTTAAAAAAATAATATTAAATGTATTTCAAAATGCCTGAGGACGGTATGCTATATACTACCGAATACAGTATGCTTGTTATTTAATATAATTGGTTCTTTTAATATAGTTACTTTTTACATTTTTAATGTATAATTTTTGATATAGTATGATGCGCAGCGTATTTGTCACGTTTGATGTACAATTTCGACTTGTTATACAATGCGTCAAGGTCTCTCAGGTTTATTCAGGTTATTACCATGGACATTGTTAAAATATATCATTAATTTTCAATTAAAAGTTAAAATCCTCAAAGAATCGATGCTGTCCGAAGTTCTAAAGACAACGCTACACCGTATGTTTTTTCTTCGCTATAGTTCCATATTTTTTTAGACCAATCGTATAAAATTTCCTTTCTGGTATAAAGTTTCTGAAAAAAATAATTTAAGAAATTACACACGATTTTTTAAAATTTAGATAACATAAAATGAAAGTGCTGTGTGAAGGAAATCGGATGTGTTTATTCAATATTAAGGGGGCCTGGATCTTATTTTAAGTAAGATTTATTTTTTGATTTAATTTTTTTCTTTATCTTGATGGTTAATCGTATCATTTGTAAACAAAATCGCATTCTAAAACTTCTTGTAACTAAAAACAAAATCTTTAAAATAAAAATTTATTAAAAAAGTGGAATAATTTAAAGTCGTTTTAACTCAAAATATAATTTTAGAATTACATTTAAAAAAATTAAAAAGGCAGATATATCTAAATTTTTATTTTCATAAAGCATTAAAAAATATTAATTTAAAAAATAAAAATATATTTTAAATAAATATATGAAATAAAAAATTATGTAACACTTAATTTAAAAATCATGTTTTCAAACTTATTATTTTTTTTCAAATTTGTTGAATCAAAATTAAATTAAATTACATGAAAAAGACATGTTCCAAGTTTGAAGAATTTATCTTTAACGATTCTTGAGTTGTAAAAATTTAAATCCGAGATATTGTGAAAAAACACATCATGAAGAAAAACGCATTTTCACAAGATGTCATTTCCATGACAACCATTGATTGAAAGCTAGATTTTGTAAATAAACCAAAACAAATATATATATATATATGTATATATTCTCATCTAATTAAGATAGATACATGTTTTAAGCGCCATTTTGAGGATTAAAAAATATTTAATGCGAAAATAGGTTTTAGAAAACTTGAAGATTTTTGTGTCGCGGACCCTTTTAAATTGCCTTTTAATTATGACAAGCAATTGTTATTAAAACTGCATTACCTAATATCTTTTCGTATTTTGGGAAATAGAATTTACCTTATGAAAAAAAAAAATAATAAAAAAAAATAAAAAAAGAGCAATGCTATTTTATTTATAGATTTGAACAGAAAATTGAAATGCTTATTTATAATACAATTTGCAAATCTCTCAGTCATGAATCATTCAAAAGCGGAATTTATTTAAAGCATTTGTGATGTATTTCTACACATGTTACGCCTCTTCACACATGTATCACTCAAAAGCGAATAATTCTTTGAAACCAATAGCTAACAGGAAATTTAAATGGAATATATTCCATTTTTATTTAAATATTAAAGCTTCACTTTGACGTCTGATTTAACAATCTCGAATTCTAAACACCTGAACAATCCTTATTTGTGGTTCTGAATACATCCCACTTTTATAGGTAAATTCCTATTTTGAATAAATTGATACCATTCAATGCTTTTTCATTATTATTCAGTCGCCGATGTGCAGCTCTTAGTTTAGAGTAAAACTATTTTGAATGCATATCATTTAAGGTTATATGATTTATTTATTTATTTTTACGAATAGTTCCGTTTATAACAACGCCTTTTATTTTTTCTATCTTATGTTTGTTTTTCTTTAAACAAAGTTATATTAAAATTAAATATATCTTTAGGGATTTTTTTTCATGCAAATGTTGTTTTTGTTACGCTTCAAGGTTATTCAGTGTTTAAAAAAAAAAAAAAAAATCAACTTATGTTGTAGTTCTTCATGCAACAATATTGTAAAGGGAAATTCAATCAGCAAGCAATGTAAAACCGAATTATTTCTACCAACAGGGCATCGCAATCGTACACTGAGGAAATAAATGTACATATATATATACCACCTTCAATTAACACTAGAACCGCGGAGCGGGTCAATTTGACCCGAATCAATTTTTAATTTCTCGCCACGCGAAAAGTATTCATCGAAAAAAAAAATTCCATTACTGACTTTTAATATTTTAAGGTAAACAACGACTTTTCGTATTTAATAGCGAATAATATAAATATTTTTTAAAGTTATAACTACATATACCTAGAACCGCGAAACGGGTCAATTTGACCCGTAATAAGTTTTTATGCATAAATGGCAAAATAGAGATGTAATTTTCGGAAGCAATGAGAAAATATATCTGCCACTCTCCTAATTCCTCTAATAGGCAGACTTGGAAAGGGGGAAAGTGAAAAATTTCAATGATGATCCTGTATTATTGATGTGAAGAATGGATGATTGCAGTGAATAATTACTACAAACATTTAGAAGTAGAATTAAGGTTGCTTTTATTCTGCATTTATTGAAAGCATAGATAAGTTGTTGTTTTTGTATGTATGTAGGCCAATTATCTACACTATGGGATATAGGCCCTAAGGGATGGGATGCCCTCCGTGGGGGTCTTTCTAAGGGAACCTAACCCGTATTTACGCAAGGTTCGAAGAAAACCACGAAAAACTCCGAACGGCGGTCGCGATTGGGTTCGAATTCAGCACCTACCGTCTACCAGTTTGAGGTCAGAACCTCTCGGCCACTGGTGGGGCCTGAAAGCATAGATAAGATTTCCGATGTCTTAATATTACAGACAAAGAAGCTTTGGAATATTAGCAACTATTATCTGAAGCTGATTGAAAATGGAAATGACTGAGGTTAAATGTCTACCTGTAAAAGAAGACAAATTCTAATGATGATGATTGAATATTATTACGACTCTGTCTATATTCTTTACATTGTTGAATTTTTTCATTAGAATACAGATGAAAATTAAATGAGTATTGTACGAAAGTTTGTGATATTTATCAGATTAAAATCGAATTAAAAAAGAATTAAGAATGTGAACAAAATAGACGAATTTTGAACTTTATAGGCATAAAAATCTCTAAAATAGATAAGCAAGAACTTTCACATTCTCTCCTGTAAATTAAAAAAATGACAAGGAAACTGCAAGACTAACTATATAAAAGACCCTAACATAAGCGTAGATCAGCAGTTATGTCTTTCAAAATCTGTGAGTAAGTCTACTCAGTATGTGTCTACCAAAACCAGATAAATTCAATATCAGATAATTTCTAGTTGCTTGCAGATGTTAATAAAAAACTGGCCTTTTAGAAACTGTAAAATGTCTAAGACGAGAAATACAAGTCTCTGTAAAAATGTCAAAATCGGAATGCGACTATTCCCCTAACACTTTTAGGCATAAGCGTAACTGTTTACCAAAGTTAAATGATTAAAAATGTTTTGTTGCTTAGCAGTCTATATCTATTTGTTGAAATTTTAGATAATTCTAAAAAATACTGAATACACATGTTTACTGTAACGCAACTAAATCTAGTGTATCTGTGTGATTTCTAAGATGACAGGAAATCATAATATGTCAAGCCTGCTTTTTATAGGAGTCTGATGAATGCAATTTATAATGTTTTGAACTTTGCTACTATCACTGCTTGGACTTTATGCAAATCTGTAACCGGAAATATAGTTAGTATGCGTTTATTTGTACGTCTATTATTTATTAGTATCTGTACATTTATTAAAGACTTAATTGAAGGCGTACAAAAACAATTTTTTATACTTCAGCCAAAAAAAAAAAAAAAAAGTTTTTGTGCGCAAAATTAAAAACTAAAAACAATAGAAAACCACAAACTAAGCATAAAAGAGTATCAGGATTAAAAAAATAAAAGCAATACTACAGGTAATTGTTTAAAAAATAATGCACCCAAACGTTTCTGATAAATGTGCAAAATTTTTAACCATCATTTTCAAGCAATGCATATAATGAATTGGATTAGATAAATAAGTAAAACTAATAAGTAACTTGTAAGTTATGTATTTTTTAAATTATTTTTAGATTTTATATCTAAACTTATTTAAATGATATAATTTATTTTTTACAATGTCCAAGTTTATTTAGTTTTAAAATATATGTTCAATATATTTTCATCATATTTAATGAAATGTAATTTTGAATGATAGGATTTTCGGAAACGTAGGCAATTCTGCTAACTTTATATGTAAAATATAACGTAAATACGAAAAAATATTGATTATTATAATCAAATATAATATTTTAACTAACCAAAATAAATATTTGGCACATTTATATACCCTTTTCTATCTCGGGTCAAATTGACCCGCTCCGCGGTTCTAGGTATACCGAAAGTCCCGCGGTTCTAGTGTTAAAACGAATAATTAGTCATTTTCTGTATCCCTAAACTAGATTTACAGATTTCTGAACTGAAACTGAAACCGACCGAAAAGGAATTATTTCTACCATCAGCACAATGCGATCGTTCAATGAGGAAATATGTATGTATATTTACCAGCTTCAACTAAAATTATACTTTGTCACTTTCGGTATCCCTAAACTAGATTTATAAATTTGCGTACTATGAGAATAGGGTAAACATCGACGCTGAATAGACAAAATGATCCAGATTTTAAAATATCTTCTTTTCTGTGTGACGAAACTATACTGAAACGTTTCAGAAACTAGAAATTATCCTTTGATTTATGGAATGGTTTCCTGAATTAGAATTATAGTTACTATAAATAAAATCTTATGTTCGCATTTATTTGTATCTATTTTAAATAAAAGTTTGACCACTTAAATATAAGGAAATACTGTTGATTTCTAGTGGAAGACTCTAGAACGCTCTAGCAAAGGGAGCCAGAATTTAAAAGGAAGAAATGGAACTATTTTTTTCTAGAGTCACATCTTAGATTCTGGATGCCCGAATGATATTTTTTTCTAAGTATTAGCAATTCGACTATCCTCAGACTTGAGAAATTTTGCAGAATCTTTGCTGGCAATTGGGGTGTCAGTACCTTTAGTTGTAAATTATATGTATATATAATTATTCCAATATTGTCAGCCCCTATTGATTTCTTTTAGTTTGTTATTTTATGGGTTATTCTATATTCATTATAGATGTTTAATAGAAGTGTTGCAGAATGGTTATATATATATATATCTATACAACTTTTTTTTCGTTCTTGTTTGTCTGCTTCACTTAAATAATATGCATTAAAGGCCGCTTTTTCTGTAATAAAGTATTTTTCATATTAATGAATAAAATATTATTTTTATGTAATTTTTTTCATATCTCTCGAATTTCACAATAAAATTAAGTAAAATAATTTCTATAGTCTAATATTTATATTTTTGAATGATATGTTGTAAAATCGAATTCAATTCATTTTACTAAGAAATAATAACAAGAATTATTAATTATTTTTCAATTTGTATTTTATTCAATAATTTCAGGGATTTCAATCGAAAGAAAATAGCCTCTACTTCGGAAAATTTAATGTTTTCTTGGTCAATAGAAGTGCAGTTTTCAATGGCAAAATTTCAGCTTTTTGGAATGTTTTATTTATGATTTCGACTCTTATAATAAAGAAGACCAGCATAGATTCTAAGCTATTCTAAGCTATTTCTGATGGATATTGTATGTCAGTTTAAATTAAATTTTACTGTTTTGTGGAGTTTTTATAATTTCTTAACACTGATAAATTTATATTACAAGATAGTCTGTAACTGTCGTGAAATTTAAATTTTTTTTTTATTTTTTGATGTTCAATGTCATTTGTAAAAAAAAAAATAATAATAATAATAATAATAATAAAAAATTAGAGAGAGAAATAATATTACCCTTTAAGCATCCAAACTGGGTTTTTCCATCACGTAATCAGTAAAATCAAGGGCTAATTTAATGCAAAACTGATATTACTGTTTTTTTCCAGTGCATAAGATTAATAAATATGTAAAGTTATCATAAACAAATCTTCATAAAAATGGTTTTCATAGGTATTATTTTATGAATCGTTAAACAAAAAATAATAAGTAAGCCGGGCGCTTAAGTTGTTAAGACGTGAATTTCAAAACTCGTTTTATCAAAAAAATGAAATTTTGAGAAATTGCGAAAATTTCTAACTGCAGCGATGTAATTTAGAAACCTCCATATATATATATATATATATGTATATATATATATATATATATATATATATATATATACATACATATATGTGTATATATACATATATATATATACTCTTTTTTGAGAAAAGTACGAAAATGATGAAAAGATGAAAAAAGTGTAAAAATGGGGGAAACAACAATGAACCACAAAAGAACAACACCAAAAAAAAAAAAAATAAATAAATAAACTCCCTGCTCTTCAGAAGGTAGGAGGAGCAACAGGTATCAAAAAGTTATAAAAAAGTGCATCCTCGCAGGTTTCGCAAGGCATCACAAAACTGCATACTCCAATTATATATAAAAAAATAACTGATAATAATTACAAATTTTTTTAATAAACCAAAACTATAAAATGAATTAACATTAAAAACTGAATTTACTAAATAGCCAACAACAAAATCATAAAATAAATCAACTCGTAACATAACATAAAATATTTAGAAATTTCCAAAATAACATGGAAAAAACTCAAAAACTAAGCAATAAACTAAACTAAATAGACATGCAGGAATGCGATGCCCCCACCTTTACCTATGAAGAAAACAGAAAAAAGATACCTGTTAGAAAATTATCACATTATACCTCCATACTTGCATGAGCAGGAAAACTGTTAGGCCTAGGATGGTAGCAGGCCAGCTTCAAAGATTAAAATTCCTTGAATTGTCCTTCCGTTGTTCACTACTCTCCATTTTCAAACCTGGTCTGTCACTTCCGAAATGTTGACAATCATCGCCTGTGAACTTTCATTGTCGGACTTTTATTCACAGATCCTCATAAATTCAACACCCAAGAAGCAACCTCCATTATGGCGTTTGGCCCTGCTGTTGCCACTTCAAGAAACCTTTTTTAAATTCATTTACATAATAAAATATAAAATTATGAGGATAAAAATTATTGTAAAACAAGTTTGCAGCAAATTTAAAAATTTGTGTTTTTAAAATTTTTCTCGACCCACATATATTATAATATCTAATTATTTGACCTAAAACAATATTTACAAAAACCTCTTACTTAAATTGGAGTGCCAAGAGGCATGGAGTGGGTTTTAAAATTAAAAAAAAGTCCTTTTATCAAATAATTTAACAACTAATTCACCATTTTTAATATTTAAGTCAAGATCTATATCAAGAAACAACATGTAAATTATCATCTGAAGCACAATTCAACTTTAATCAAGGTGGATAAATGTGATCAATCGATTCCAAAAAATTGTAATCGAAGACAATTATGTCATCGATGTATCTCAAAACTCTGAATGATTTGTTAGAATTTAAAATAAATTTATATTCATAAAAAAATAAAAAAAAGGTTAGCTGCAGTGCTTGAAAAATTTGTACCCATACCTATTCCACATACCTGATAAAAAATAGAACCATTAAAAGTTATAAAATTATTATAAAAACAAAAATTACATAAACATAGAAAAAAATCTCTATTAATACCCAGCTCTTCCTCAATATAAAAAGTATCAAACAAATCCTCCAGAGTTTTAAACAACAGATCAATAGAAATATTTGAAAAAAGATTTTCAAAATCAAAAGTAAACAGATTTGTGGGCGTTGTAGGCGTGTTTAATTTCTTTAAAAAACTTCAATACTGTTATCAATACACCAAAAATAACTAGAATTTTTAAATTTAAATTTTAAAAATCCATAAATTCTCTTCAAAAAATCCTGTAACTTAACATTGAAACTTTTACCAATACCTCTGGAATTACAGCATATATATCTAAATTTTATAGGATCTTTGTGAAACTTAAGTGTCTAAAACAGAAAAGGAAGACTGTGAAAATTATTAATAGGAAAATTGTATGCATAAAGATTTTTAACCTTTCTTGAATAAGCACTAAATTTCTTAATAATTGCATTGTGATTCAGATTATATTTTTGATAATATTTAAAAAAATTTATGCAGTTATGTGATGCCTTGCGAAACCTGTGAGGATACACTTTTTTATAACTTTTTGATACCTGTTGCTCCTCCCACCTTCTGAAGAGCAGGGAGTTTATTTTGTTTTGTTTTTTTGGTGTTGTTCTTTTGTGGTTCATTGTTGTTTCACCCATTTTTACATTTTTTTCATCTTTTCATCATTTTCATACTTTTCTCATAAAAGCGTATATGAACTTTGTGCAAAAACAGAGCTGCTATGCGCCGGTTGCATAAAGATAGTAATAATTTTTTTCACTCAGTTAAGATACTTATATATATATATATATATATATATATATATATATATATATATATATAGTTGTTCTATGATATTATTGTGTAAGGCTGGGAAATCTATGTTAATTAATTAAATTAATTAATCACGTGCATAAGTTCATTGGACAGAGTAAGTGCAAAAGTTGTGTCATAGGTAGACTGACCGACAGGCAAACGCGCAGACAGATGTTTTGTAGAAACATATTTTTGGGGTTCTCTGACCGAGAAAACGCGTAAATCCGTAAAAAGCCGGAATACTTAAAATTTCACAAATCCATAATGTCTCAAAAATAAAACCAAAAAATATTTGAAAATAACTAAAGAAACAAAAAATCTACAAAACTCAATAACATTAATAGATTCAACTTTAAATATAACATTAACTATTTTTAAATAAAATGCGGACTTACGTTTTTTTACAAGTTTAAAAAATCTATCACTTTATTCAGAAATAAATGTTCTCTTACAAGAATATTTTTAAAAAATAGCAAATTACAGCAATAAAAAGAATATATAATAGTCAAAATGAAAATGTCCAATATTTAAAAAAAAAAAAAAAAAACATTATTTGAAGAAAGTTCTGAAAGATTGTCAATGTTATTTAAAACAAGATTTTTATCTTTAAAAACTGAATAATTTAATTAGAAATTGAGGTAGTGTAAAAATCACCCTTAAAACATGAAAAAAAAAACATTTTTTTAAAAAAAGAAACTTTACCTAAAATGCGAATTACAAATATCTCGATCATGAATAATTCAAAAGTGAACTCACCTTATATGCATTTATGGCCTATTTTTTATTATGTTAACGCCTTTTTGCAGGAATTCTAAACGTTGAATAAACGATTTGATTCCGACATTCCACATAATACTCGAAGTAAATTAAGTAACATTTACCCTCATTTATTATTCAGATTTTAAAACATCGCTTTGTTGTGATACTCTACTGTCTAATATTCTAAAAATCTAAAGAACTTTTTTATTTTTATTTTAAATGCTGCGCTATTTTTATGCATATGCTTCCATTCTTTCACTAGGTTTAAAAAAATAAACTATTTGAAACCAACATTCTACATAAGACTAAAAAAAAATTAAATGACATTTACTCCCATTTTAAAATCTTACTATCATGTGAAATTCAACAGTCTAATATTCTAAAAGTCTAAACAAATTCTTATATTCTATAACAAAATCTTCTTTGCATACTACGCTATCTTTTAAAAGTAAATTTCTATTTCCAGCGAAGGCTCTTGAGACTTTTACACTTTTATTCGGTAAAACATGCCCAACTCTTTGTGCAAAGCCAGAATATTTTAATATTAACATATAATTTTGTATATGCTTTATACAGAATTTCTTTTATAAGTCTTTGTTGGACTAAGTTTTGTTTTTGTCTACTTTTATTAACTTTTTCGTATATCTCTTTAGCAATTAAGTTACATAAATTTAAATAATATTTTACTTGAAAATTGCAAAATATATAGTAGAACATTGCTTTTATCTACTGAAAAGTTACATAAACGTATGATTATAACGTTTATTTTCCTGTAAAGGTTTGTTTAAATTTCTTGAGTTTCTTTACTTAATAATTCGTGTTGAAAAAATGTGCAAAAAGCCCAATAGCTATCTTTAAAAAAATTACTCACGATGAATATAATTACTGCTGACAGTTACAACATTACGATAATCGGTTTTTAAACCACGTATTTACATTATTTTAGTAATGTAGTTAACAATGTTGTGACGTAATGTAATTCAGTAATGTAAAGTGAGAACTCCGCGCTGGGAAAGTTTTCGTGGAAGTAGTGTAAGCAACATTAATGTTTTCTAGAGCAAATTAAGAAGTTTGTTAGGTGCCTCTGGCCTGTGTTCTGTGCTGTATGCGTTTTGACTACCTAATTGTTCGTGTTTAAACATTTGTACCAGTTTATATACTTGAAATATGCATAGAAACTGCTAAAATTATTCTAATAAAGTTTTTTTTTTCCATATTTATTGCCAAATAAGCAGATACTTAATTCCAAAACCAACGGTAACTGTAGACTGTATCTCCGTAGATAACCAACATGTTCTTGCCTATCTACCGTGCTGTTCACGTGACACAATGTACCGGTACCGCTTTTTACCCACCATTATGGGACAGATTTTGCACCGATGCACAGGGCCACATGCCGCAAGATACATATCTAGTCATTTAGGTTCAAGAAATTCACCAATAGAATTTCTGCAGAACTTACATATAAATGAATGAGGTATATGGCGAATTCTGCTGCTTATGCAAATATTCTGAGTAACAATGTTGATTCACCATGTGTGAATTACGAAAAGGTTTACCTTCTACAATTATCATCATCTAAGCTGTTAAAACAAATATTTCTATTGAAAGGATCCAAAGCCCTATAGAATTAAGTGGGAGAAAGGAAAAGGCTGCCAATATTACAAGCGCAGAGTTCATAAAAAAGAAAAGGAGAGGGAAACAAAGCGGAACAGACCAGAAAACATAGACCAGAAAACGTCAATGAACGACAGCTTGACACAAGTAAATTGTGCATAAAAAAAGAATGGAAGAATTAATTTAAAAATACCTCATTTAAAGTAGAAACTGTCCTATAAATCGATCATTATCCTTCAGTGACAAATGTGTTCCTCTTATGGAATTTTATGGCAGTACTGGACTAGAATTTAATGATCTGAATGTGCTAAGTGTTTGAGTTTCCAAGCGAACTGGATTTAATGCATCAAATGTTATCGGCAGCTGCATGAAATATGCTGAATTTACTTTTGCATCGGTTTGTATGGTGAATATGAGAGAACAATAATGCTAAACCAAATAATTTGAGGTAAGGCCAAAAAAAAAAAAAGGAAAATAAATGCAAACTTTGTTTGTCCAGTTGTAAACAGCTGATTTATTTATATTTTTGTAACTATGCTGTCTATTCAAGAAAAATCAAGAGGAACCAAAATTCCAGTAGAACACGATATCGCACGCCACATACTTATTCAAAAATACAGAGTGTTTTCTATATGTGCATGTGCAGATTCCCAAAATTTTCAAAGAGCAAGTGGTTCCTAAATCTAAATATTCCATTCCCCATCAGGGCTTAATTTCTAATGGAAATTAAGAAACAATGTGAAATTCGTCAAAGGATCGATAATAAAGGCTATTTGTTTCAAAGGATTACAAAAAACACAGCGATTTTGTCAAAGAATTGCGGAAAATGCGATTTTTGTAAAATAATCGCAGAAAAAAAACGCAATTTTAGTTAGAAAACCGCTGAAAAGCACGCGATTTACGTCAGAAAAACAAACAAACAAACAAAAAACACGGGATTCTTGTCAGAGGCTGTCTTAAAAACGCGATTTTCATACATTAATCGCGAGAAAAAAAACGCAAGATTTGCGAAATGATGGCAACTTAGACAAGGAAAATTAGTTGCCATATCAAAAAATGTAGTTGCGTGAATATTCCCTTGTAATGTTCCTCCTTAAATTTCTGGTAACTTTCGGTAAACTGAAGTGCATTATGATAATATTTTAATAAACGTGCTAAATGACTTAAAATTATAAAAAAATATAGATATTTCTAACGTATCTGACAGCAGTAAGCATTCGATTCTACATATTTTGGACTGCAAGTACCAGTTCCCACGGTATCCTCGATTGCATCAGTACCTTGTTTTAACATAACTTTTAGTGATATTATCATATTTCATATCAAAGAGGGTACATATGTCGTTAATCGTTCATTGCAGCATTTTTAAATGTCCCAAAATTATTTACTCACAATTTCTCGGTGAATACGGTAAGAGCATGTTTACAATAAAGATAAAAAAAGTCAGGATAAATAAAAGGCAGTGTAAAATTTTAAATATCATCTCGTATCCCTGTGGCATTGTTCTGTTTAAAAAACTCACATTATACACAAGTAATTTTCAAGAATGTATCCAAAAAAAAAATATTCATATTGAACTCTCATGCGTAAAACAAATCAGAATAATATTTACTTCAAAGGAGGTAATACAAACATATAATTTCAAATATGCATATATATGTTAAACCCTTCACAAATGCCCGTAGCTCTAGCATATGCAGCAGACATTTTTAAAAATATGAATGAATTTATTTTCCTTCATAATAAAATTTCAAATTTTACTTAAACCAATATTTATTAAAGTGGAATTTCTATATTTGGAAAAAAAGGATCAATGTCCGTAAACGATAAATCTAGACATATTGATGCTTCTGGCAGTTTCTCCAGAGATGTGTTTTTATTTTGGATCTATAGAGAATTTTTAATTTTACATATTTATATTATTTATTTATATATTTATTTGGATTTGAATCTAAGATTATAAAAGAAAAAAAATAGAATACGAGAAATATAACAGCAAAGTGGTTTCATAGAAAAAGAATATGTGAAGACTTTTTCTATTTAATACTTCAAGAACGATGAACAAGAAGAACTGAATATCTTACGCAGAAAAAGTACAATGTAAAAAACGAAAAATAAAAACTATGTCAAACAAAAACATTCTTCACATATATAAACAAAAAGTGAAGTTTCTTTTTCTTCTGTAAAAGCATCATTTGAAATCCTCGCGATCAATACAATAAGCATCATATAATATTATGCAAGAATAATATTTTAGTGTTATTGTCTTTTTTACTGATCAGGGATTTTCATATGTACCAGGTACTTTACAGGGTACGGCGATATTTCAGTTGAACAAATATTCGGTAAGTGGAGCTAGTTACGTAAAATTGTGCACGCATATGGAAAAACACAAAGGAAACTTTTATTTATAAGTTTTGGTTACTGTATTTGTTATTTAAATATTTCATTAAAATTTTGTTTTCATCCTTTTATTTATAAGTTTCGTTTATTTAAATATTAGATTAATATTTTGTTTTTCACCAACTTGAACCAATATACAATGGAAAAAAAACGTGTTTTTTTTAGTCAATAAGATTCATATTTGTAACCAGAGACCTTCTGAAATAGGTTATTTAAAGCACTTTAAAAAAGACAAAGTAAAAGGTAGCAAGGACGGCCGAAAGCATCGCCGCCACTGCCAAAAGAATAAAAAAAGCCATTGACATTCTTACGGGCCTCCTATACTATGAGGTGGCAGCACAGACAATCACCTTATTGAGTTCACAGATGAAAATCTAGGTTTAATTAAATACAAACACGCGTATTAAAACGCAATCGGTCTGTCAAGTTCTTGGTGCAAAATACCTAAAAATCCGATTTTAACGGTTCACTCATTCGTTAAACATTATGATTTCCTGCCCCCAATCCTCCTTGTTTTCATACTTTTGGGTGCATGAAAGCAAAAGTGTAAACGTATTAGTAAACGACTAAAATCGGGTATTTTAGTTGTTTTCCCCTAAGATATGAATTTTCAAACCGATTGAGTTTTAATATGTGAGAGAATTGAGATTTATCTAATCCTAGATTTTCATATGTGGACTCGATGAGATAATTGTCTGTGCTGTCGCTTTCCTGTCTATCATATTAGGATACGCAAGTGCTGACTTATAAAACAACAGCACCAATACAAAAATCAGTATTTATGTATAGATCTAATTTCTGGACAAATAACAGCTAGCATTCAGCACAATAATAAAATTAATATATATACATATTTATATATATATAATTGAAAAATAGTAAATAATAATGAAAAATAATTTATACATCAGAGGGTCAAATAAAAACATGGCTCTTCAACTTCTCATGAAGTCAGCCACAGCATGCAGTGCGGTATTTAAAGTTGCACACACACACACACACACACACACACATATATATATATATATATATATATATATGTGCCATTGATTATGGGACAAGTGCCATTGATTATGGGACACTTGCGATTTTAGACATTTTACTAAATATCTAATTAAATACATGAGGAATCATCTCAAAACTCTTAGTGTATAAATATAATAGTATACATCATACATCTCCGTGAAAATTTTTTACCGAAACTCCATAGGGGACCGTCAACAAATTAAAAAAGAATGAATATCTTTTGAATAACCCTGTCAAAACTAATGTAGCAAAAGCGCTCAAACTCTAGATTGTGATTGAATGCCTTATTGTAATACACTGTGTTCATTTTTATGCAAATAGCATGCATACTCGCAGAATAATTAAGGTTTTTATAAAAATGGCCCCAAATTTTTCTAAGTTTTTCCCTTATAATTTTCAGAGTTCTTAATATAAAATAATATTTTTTTCAGAAAA
Source organism: Maratus speculifer (assembly GCA_964019185.1). Classification (NCBI taxonomy): domain Eukaryota; kingdom Metazoa; phylum Arthropoda; class Arachnida; order Araneae; family Salticidae; genus Maratus; species Maratus speculifer. The sequence goes on along the minus strand of OZ025291.1, from coordinate 42,125,091 downwards.
TATGACAAACAACATTGCACACAGTACCCTGTAATCAGAATTAAAAAATAATAAAAATTGTATGAAAAATGAGAAGGTTTACTAAATAATTTTTTAATGCGCAAGAGTCAAAGATATCAAAATTTCATTTGCATATTATGTTAGCTAAATGTATAGAGCAACTTTTGCAAAAGTCTCAAAATTATGGCTTGAAAATTCTGAAAGTAATCGCCTATAGAAAAAGGACAAAATCCGTTGTTTCCAAAATAAAGCAAAAAAAAAGAGGGATTTTATCCAAAAGGAGTCGTAACATCCCGTATTGTGTATTCTATATTGACACTAATCAATGAATATATGGATACAACCCCTCTTGTTTTTGCTTCATTTTGAGAATAACAGATTTTCAACTTATTCAATTGACGATTATTTTCAGAATTCTCAAGTATGATTTTTCGACTCTCACAAAAGTTGCTCTATACATTTAGTTAACACAATCTGCAAATGAAATTTTGATATCTTTGACGCATGCGCAGAAAAAATTATTTAGTAAACCAACTCATTGTATATACAATTTTTATTATTTTTTAATTCTGATTACAGGGTACTGTGTGCAATGTTGTTTGTCATATTTTCTGAAAAAAAATATTATTTTATATTAAGAACTCTGAAAATTATAAGGAAAAAACTTGGAAAAATTTAGGACCATGTTTATAAAAACCTTAATTTCTCTGCGAGTATACATGCTATTTGCATAAAAATGAACACAGTGTATTACAATAAGGCATTAAATCATAATCTAGAGTTTGAGCGCTTTTGCTACATTAGTTTTGACAGGGTTATTCAAAAGATATTCATTCTTTTTTAATTTGTTGACGGTCCCCTATAGAGTTTCGGTAAAAAATCTTCACGGGGATGTATGACGTATACTATTATATTTATACACTAAGAGTTTCGAGATGATTCCTCATGTATTTTTCTAGATATTTAGTAAAATGTCTAAAATCGCAAGTGTCCAATAATCAATGGCAATATAGTGTATATATGTATATATGTATATATATATATATATATATATATATTTATATTCATGAATGTTACTATACATTCAATAATGAATGCCAACTATAATAACCTTTTTAAAACTATCCGTCTTATTTATATCTTATATTTTTAAGGCATTTAAACCTGTGTTTCAACATATTTAACAATATTTAAAGTGCATTCATATTTGAAGTACCATATTCAAAAGCTTATTTAACTCCTTTTCCTAATTGTTATTCTTGAGTACCATGCTTGCGAGAAATCCGTTTGTTCTTGTGAATTTCAGTAAGATTTTGTTGAGATATATCTAATTTAATTGATTATACAGCAAGCTTTAGTCAAGCGAAAATATGTAGAAAGATCTAAGCTAAATACTGTATAGTTAAATGAGTGATGTGTTCAAAAGGACTTGTAAACAAATCTGAACTTTATTACCACATAAAGTAAATTAAAGCAATTTTCATTCTATAAAAAAGAAAGCATGTATTAGACAGTAATTTTCGATATCAGTAAATCCTTTGATATTAATTTAGTTTTCATTTTTCTATATTATTGACATCAAATTAATTTAGGGCATAAATATTTGTTAATCGATTTAAAATAGTATGATTCTTATTGACAGCATTTAGTACAACATTTAAAGTTACATGCATTTTTTCTTTTCATGAATGTTACCTTATATACAGTAATAAACGTCAAGAATAATAAAACTTTAACAAACCGTTTATTTATGTATAATTTAAAAGCATTTAAATCTATGTTTCAACATCTTTAATCCTATTTAGGATGCATTCATATTTAAAGTATCATATTCAAAAGCTTACTTAACTGCTCTTCCTAATTGTTACTCTTGGTTACCATGTTTCTGAAATATCCGTTACTTCTTTTGAATTTCAATAAGATTTAGTTAAGATATATTTGTCTAATTTAATTCATTATACAGCATGCGTTAGTCAAGCAAAAAGATGTAGAAAGATTTAAGTTAAATACTCTGTAATTAAACGAATAATGTGTTCAAAAGAACTTGTAAACTAAGTCGAACGTTCTTTAAACTTAAAATACATTAAAGTAATTTTCATTCAATAAAAGAATTAAAGCATACAATAAACAATAATGTTCCATCTCACGAAATAATTTGATATTATTTCTTTTCAATTGCCTAGAAATCAATTTAATTTAGGGAATAACTATTTGTGAATCGATTTAAAATTGTATGTTTCTTATTGACTTCCATGCATTTTTGTCTTTCTGTTTCATTTGCTGATATTTTTTTTAAGTTTCGTCTTAAAGATGATACTCTATAATTTCTCTTTTATTCTAAAAATTTAACACTAGTATGTCTGTACGAAAAAATCAGCAGAATTATTTGAATATATTAACTTATTTACTTTCAACTGCATCTAAAGAATATTTTCTTTATAAAATTATACGTATTTTTTAAATTTTACTCATATATTAGTGAAATGTGTGATGTTACATGAGATGTGTGGTTTAACACATCTCAAACTATCTATGTGTTTGCCCATGACATGTTCAATGCTCCAACATTCTTAGAATGTGTCAACTAACCCAAAATTTATAAAAATAATGTTGAAAAATGAGAGTATTAATTAATATTTGAATAAAAGTTATGATTGTATGATAATCAATTTCATAAATATGAGAGTGAAATTTTTTCATATTATTGAGTGGGATTTTTTCATATTAAAAAATATTGGAATGATTTAAGCTGTTAAACGTTTCAAAATTTAATGTTTCGTAATGTACAAGGAAAAACCGAACACATGGCAAAATATAAATTAAACTATTGATATATTTCGTTTTACATTAGGAGTTGATGATCAGTTCATCAAATGCAGTAACATGTATAGTTATTAGAAATCCTTTAAAATCTGAATATTTAAACAAAAATGAGATCTTGTAGCAAAATTTTATTTCTTCCTGGGCTAATGATACTCAAATGTTTTATAACTATCATATTATGATTTAGAATATGTTTCGTCAGTAGGAAGTATCATTGGCTTTATAATTTTTTAAAGCTATCCGTAACATCTTCAATAATGCGAAATCAAACATTTTAGCGAATCTCTCCGTATAGTTAATTTACATGGAGAGAAAAGTCTTTCTTCTCATTTGTTGCGATAGGTAAAAATGCAATAGAATCCCTATTAAGTTATTATTAAGCAATTTGTTTGAAATCTGTATCTTAATTTGTTTTTGAGTTATTAATTGTTTTGTATGTTTATATATATATATATATATATATATATATATATGTATATATAATTTTTGTGTCATTGTGGAAACAAAGGTATTCCATTTCTGAACGGTAGCTATGGACAAATCAGAAATCGAATAAATCCGGATCTCACAAAGTTTCATACATGCTTCAAACAGTCCTATTCTCGAGAAACAGAAACAACCATTGTTCAAATGATTAATATACATAACGCAAAATTAAGAAGAAATACCGGTAATTATGTATATTGCATTTTTGTTATGATAAAAATAAACAGAAAACCATAGCTTATATTTCCATACAGTTTTACCTGTTTTTAATTTCATTTGCGAACTTGTTAAAAAATAACGTAAAAAATTTTGTAATTGGTTCAGAAAAAAAAGTACATCGGTAAAAAAAAAAAAAAAAAAAAAAAACACAACAGTAACAGTATAAAAAAACATATTAAAGATCGAACTCAAATAGCATTTGAAAAAGAGAAGAAAATACTTTAAATTTATTTAAATTTAAACGAAAAATTCGAGAACAACCTGCACATTAATATTACGTAAAGACTGTTTTCATGTGAGTGAAGAATTCCTTTAAATACCTTCCATTAAAATAAATGATCGTAAACCCATTTAAACGTAGTTCGCTATTTATTTTTTTATTATTATGCTTTAATCTACCTTAAACTTTTTTAACACGATCAACTTAGCTGATTTTTAGAATTGGGACGGGATTTACAAGTGCAGCTCGTTAAAGGTAGAACCCACTATTACTTTACACAATTTATATTGAAAATTTGATAATGTTTATGAAAAGTCTGTATTTTTGTGTAACAAATGCACATTTTAGTAATTTTTTTACTGATTTAAATTTTAAAAATTACTTTTTACATGCTTAAACTGATATTTTCAAATTTCTGTGTACATATTTTTGAAACAGAATTTGTTAAGTTGCAAAGGTTATATTTGATTTAAATTAAAAAAAAAAAGTTGTATTAAAAAAATTAAGTATTACTTTTTGTAAAATTTATGTATATTTTATTATAATATTTTAATAAGTATTTCTTATTACCTTTTACAAATTGTTTATTATTTAGTCCTTGCACTTGTTTATAAAATTCCTCTTGTTAAACTTAAAATTTTCTATAAAGAATTATAACTTTCAAATTAATAAATGTTTCCTACTATTTTTGAATGTACCTATCAGTTTCTTATCATCATGCGCATAAAGTATTTTGGTTGACACACTATAATTAATAATTCAATAGCGCTATAAAAGTAGAAAATAAATAATCAAACATTTCTCTACGGAACAATATGTAGGAGAGGCTTCTGAAAAATTCCTGGCTTAGAGTGGAAAAAAATAGCGAAAGTTAAGGAATTAAATATTTTTCATCGTATTATACCATGAGATTGATATTTTTGTCACATTTTGTCAGCTTTTCTAGTCCTGTCAAATAAAAGTTCTTTGATTGGTCCCGAAACCATTTCTCAGCAGCCACTTTAACGCTCTCAGTGTCCTCAAAATGATAACCTTCAAAGTGTTTTTTAAAGCTTGGAAACTGAGAGTTAGGACTGATGAGTGGGAAAGTTTATCGGGAAAATAGAAGCCCAAAGTCTTGACAGCTGCAAAATTGGGCAGGTGTGCACTGTAAAACATTTGTGTAACGTTACTCCATAAAACTGGTGGCAGCCTTGCTGCCTCCAATTTGGTAGAGTATTTTAACCGATATAATTGGTGTAACATTCCAATGTTACACCGGTAATGCATGTTTTTATTACACCATTATGTAAGTGAAAAATTACTCAATGAAGTGTAAATCGTAGCTGCCACCAATTTTATGGAGTAACGTTTCCACAAATGTTTTACAGCGTGGTGGCTATGCATTAGGGTGGTGCGAAAAAACAAAAGTTTTTATTTCCGAATCGCTATAGTGCGGAAAAGTTGCGATTGGTAAATACAACAAAAACTAAAAAAAAATTTTTGAAATCGGACATTATCTTCCGATCGCGCAAACCACCTAAAAATTCAAAAAAAATTGAAAAATTTCGATTTTTTCAGAATTTTTTAAAAAATATTACATATACATATATTTTATCACTATAGTGAAAAGTATTTACATATTGTACTGTTTAATAATAATAAAAACATAAATTGCGTTTAGTATATATCTTCCGATCGCGCAAGCTCATTAAAAATCGGGGAAAATTCAATTTTCAGTAATTTTTGATGCATTAAGAAAATAATTAAATAAGTTCAATTTGCGGTCTCATGTTAAAATTTAAATGTAAATTAATACTAATGTGCATGTTATGCTATTTTTGAACAACCGAGATCTTACCACGACGAGATCTCTGCAGGGCTAAAGTTTGAGTAGTTCGTGCAACTCCTGTAAGCCACGTTGCAAAACAGCGTTAAAGTCGCTCTATGTGTCCACATCCTTTTCTCTCCCCAACCTCGTCCACTTGCACAGTGCGCCATTTCGTATCAGTGAGCCCGTGAACGAATTTCGTTTGTTAATTAGATGTATTGTGTTATTTAAAATATATTAACTTGTGACAGGTACACGGATCTGCATACGTCGTTCACAAAGAAAATTACTATACAATCTTTTCATTGTCCTATATTTTGTCATCCCCAAGAGATTTTTTTGTCAAATATTCTTCACGAATATAGCGCCTGTACGAGAAACTAAAGAAAAACCCTTAAAAGAATTTAAATACTTCTAAAATCGTTAAAAATACTCAAGCTCATTAAAAATCGGAGAAAATTCAATTTTCAGTAATATTTGATGCATTAAGAAAATGATTAAATAAGTTCAATTTGCGGTCTCATGTTAAAATTTAAATGTAAATTAATACTAATGTGCATGTTATGCTATTTTTGAACAACCGAGATCTTACCACGACGAGATCTCTGCAGAGCTAAAGTTTGAGTAGTTCGTGCAACTCCTGTAAGCCACGTTGCAAAACAGCGTTAAAGTCGCTCTATGTGTCCACATCCTTTTCTCTCCCCAACCTCGTCCACTTGCACAGTGCGCCATTTCGTATCAGTGAGCCCGTGAACGAATTTCGTTTGTTAATTAGATGTATTGTGTTATTTAAAATATATTAACTTGTGACAGGTACACGGATCTGCATACGTCGTTCACAAAGAAAATTACTATACAATTTTTTCATTGTCCTATATTTTGTCATCCCCAAGAGATTTTTTTGTCAAATATTCTTAACGAATATAGCGCCTGTACGAGAAACTGAAGAAAAACCCTTAAAAGAATTTAAATACTTCTAAAATCGTTAAAAATACTTCTAGACTTTTTTAATAAATGCGTCCATATAACACGCATTGATATGTAGAATGATATATGTTTGAAGATGGTTTATAATAATTTTAAACAGTATATGTTGTCCATCGTGATATTTGTCTCAGGACTGAGAAGGATAACTAAATATTCACCCTTTTTTCCATCAAAATGTATGTCATGTGGTTCTTCTGATTCCACTTGACTTTGCCGTAATTTTTTTTCTTTCTGTTTGTTTTCTTCTAATTTTGTATCGGTCAATAACTTGAAAAGCATCTGTTTTAGTTATTACAGGAATATCTTCTAGTACACTCAACGCTTTAGCAGCACCTGCACTGTCAGATACACCACTGCGATCTCAATAAAAAGATGTAGATTGTAACTCCACTTTCATTTGCCATGCTAATTTCTTCTTCTTAAATCTGATAGGCTGTATCCGTCATGGTAATGATATTTTACATATACCTACATTAGCATTAAAATTCTCGTGTATTTCATCTAAATGCTCAAAGTCTTATATTTTCGCTTCAACAAATTTGGAAGGTTGCCTTTTCAATATATAGTTTCGTCTTCCAAGTCTTGTACTCAGTTTTTTCTTTTTTTTAAAACTTTAATACCAATTTTTCTCGTTCCGTCCTTTCTCTGGGGGTAGATAAATCTATGCTCAATGACTGGAATTTCGTTGTGTTTTTGAGACGTAAAATTAGTCTCAATTAGACACTCCCTCAGATCTGGTGACTTTTTACACGAGCAATATAAATTCATTGCACGTTTGCAGGCTGAAATATCACACAGTTAAGTTTCTTGTTTTTTAAATTCATCAAACTTTTTTATAAGTTTTGGCTATTCCTTGTCTCCAATATAAGATTTCGTTAGTTTAGAATATTATAGTAGTAGGCATTAATTAGCTAAATGATTCTACAATCAAACACTTTTGGGATTGACGCCTTCTAATAAATATATTTTATTTTTTGTGCCAATGTATTGCTGACAAATGAGAAACTCACTTTAGTGATGTTGAATTTACTTGCTAATAGAGACCTCTCCTCAAGGTAGCATTGAAAAACATCTTCGTGTGTTGGAAGAATATTTGGCAGAAAACCTCCTGAATGACCGAATATAGGACAATGAAAAAATTGTCTAGTAATTTTCTTTGTCAACGATGTATCCAGATCCGTGTCCCTGCCACATGTTAATGTATTTTTAATAACACAATACATCCAGTTAATAAACGAAATTCGTTCACGGGCTCTCTGATACGAAATGGCGCTCTGTGCAAGTGGAAGAAGTTGGGGACAGAAGCATGTGGACACGTAAGGCGACTTCAGCGATTTTTCGCAACGTGGCTAACAGGATACGCGCGAAACTCTAAATCTTGAAGAACTACTAAACCTTGCAGCGATCTCGTTGCGGTAAGATCTCGGTTGTTCAAGAATAACATAACATGCTCAATAGTATTAATTTACATTCAAATTTTAACATGAGATTGCAAACTCAGCTTATTTAATTATTTTCTTAATATATCAAAAATCACTGAAAATTGAATTTTTCCCGATTTTTAATGAGCTTGCGCGATCAGAAGATATTCTCTAAACGCAATTCATTCGTAGAACTGAATTTCCGTTTTCTTTAACTAATATTTTATTATTACTAAAACATGAAAGTAGGAATGTTATGGAAAATCTTAAAGTAAGCGCTCAATCGGTGCGTTGATTATTGAAATGTTACCAAATTTTGACTTTTGCATTGTGCTTGTTGTAGGTCGTACACTGTTAAAAATTTCGTGCTACTTTGAACCAAGATTTGGTGCTCGCAGTTATTACCAGCTGCCATCATAGGATAGTTCAATCGTAGCTCCAAATCTTGGAACGAGTTTACACCATATTATTTGAAAAAATGGCACTATGGTTCAACCGAAGTTCCAAATCTTGGAACAAGATTTCACCATCTTATGGTGGCAGTTACTAAGCACCGAATTTCAGTTCAAAGTAGCACAAAATTTTTTACAGTGTATTAAGGCAAATGATTTAACAGTGCATTAGATTGGCTAAAACAATAGAATGAAGTCAACGATTTGGAGATTTTTCATGGGTTGAAAAGGCATCTTTTAGTTTTAATCTTTTACTGGCCACAAATTAATTAAAGCAGTTCCCACTTAAATACTGAAGCTCAAATCTTATCGTCTCAAATCATAGTGGATGTTTGAAGAAAATCAGAAGCATAAACCTGGCGTCAAAAAGAAACGCCAGTCAGCGTGAGATATTAATAAGCATAAAATCGTACAAAATCTCTAACAATTTGCATTTTTACCGAGTTCTCTTGCTTTTTGTTCAACATGCAATGATAAATCTATGAAGTCACGCACTTGTGATTGGCAAAGAAACATGTCAGTCAAAAAGGCCCATTCAATATAATTCTGCAAAGAGTCATGCCAGAAACACGAATTAAATAAAAAATGACGAGTAAACAAGAAATCCCGAGTTGGAAACACCTTGGAATAAAAATAAGGGAAAAGAATGAAAAATAAATAGTTCTTTTAAAAACATTCGAATTCACAATAAATAATAGAATTTGATCAAAAATCATGGGGCAGTTAGGAATAAACTAAAATTTTTATACTTAAGTAAAATGATTAAATTTATAATTAATTTAAGCAGAATTTAATGGAATTAATGATAGATATCATTAAAGAATGGGAAATTAATGAATATGCCGATAATATATCGAAAAAAAGGATAATAAAAAGAGATGTTGAAAAGGAAAATTAATAATATAACGCATATATGTTAAATAAATACACAGTGCTATATTGGAGGTATTTTGAAATTATTTGTGATAATTTCTCGTGAAAATTTTATACCTAAATATAAAACAGAAGTATTGAATCAAAGCGTTTTTTGAACATTTTTCAAAAATTGTATTCATATCTCTAACCAAAATCTCATTATTTTCTACTTTTATAAAACTCACTTTAAAAGAATTCAAAACTTCTCTTAAAGTACTAAAATTAACGTTCGGGGGAAATCAAATAAATCCGGTAATGAAATATGAGTTTCTTCAAGCAATCCATACTTGGATAATTTGGAAGACTAGAAAATGCCAAAAATAAAAGAAAAAAATTATATGACTACGTATTAAAGTACATTCTTTTTTATTTCTTTACTCAGTGAAATACGTAAAACATCTCTCTCCTTAACATTAAGATGTTTTATATTGCTCTCTTTAAAACTCTTTTAAATGTAGTTGAGGTTAATATTTCATACAGTTTTTAGAAGGTTATTTCCGAACGACATTTAAAGGATCTCATGTCATGTATATTTCGTTTGAATAAATCACTTAATATTTCTCTACTTAAAAATTATCATTATTCAAAATATATGTCTTCTAAAAAACGTCATACTATTTTTTACAAAAATTAATGCATTTATTTATTCAGAACTGTATGTATATAACATTACAACTATAAGAGGGAGAGGAGGGTGTGGAACCTTATATCTCAAGATATTTAAAAGGGGAGGTGGATTTGTCTTTTCACTTTGTTATATTTTTTATCCTAACATATTTTTCTCCTTATTTGTAATTTCTTCTTTGCATCTGCAATTATTATTTTTTGTCTGATATCTCGACTTTTATGAAAACACAATGCAATTATTTAAACCACTCAATGATTAATTTTATTCAAAATTATGGAATATTCCAATACTCGCCATTCTTATTCTTCTGCCGTATGTCACACAATTTTTTGTTAGAGAAACCAGTTTCGAAATGATACTTGTGATTATTGCATTTAAAAATAAGTAAATAAATAAATGGATAAATAAATAAATAAATAAATGAAGAAAGAAAGAAAAAGAGGGAGAGTGTTGACCATCTATTTTATTGATTATCAATTCTACTAATCCCCGTATAAGGAACAAATTAAACATTATATTGATATAGAGTGCATCGCGTAACAAAAAGTTATTATTTTATAGTTAATTATTTTAAAGTGCTATTTGATGTAAAGTTCTTTCGTATAACAGTGATAATTTGTAAAATTTGGTAAAATATGCGACGATACTATAACGATATCTATCTATTACTGAAAATATATAAAAATGAAGTAAAAAAAATGGTAAAAATAGAAAGAGTTTTTAGATAATGATAAGAACTTTATATGGAGGCGGATTTCGTAAGTGGTTTGGTTTGGTTTATTTTTGTCGTCCGATTATCTGCGCTAGAGATATAGGACCAGAGGGGGAGTGCCCTTCGTGGTGGTCTTTCTAAGGGAACCTAACCCGTATTTACGCAAGGTTCGAAGAAAACCACGAAAACTCCAAACGGTTAGGCCGACAGCCGCGATTGGGTTCGAACCCAGCACCTGCCGTCTACCAGTTGAGAGGTCTGTACCTCTCGGCCACTGGTGGGGCCGGATTTCGTAAGTGAGTAGAGAGTTTTAAAATTTCAAAATGTTGATAACGTTACACATGTATAAATCCTTAGAAAAATTCTCCATCGGTTCGAGGCAACAACACTTCCCTCTTAATTGGTTAAGCATTTTTTACAACCGATTTTTTTCCCATGATGAAATGTAAAAAGAATATCAATTTTCTATTTTGAATATAATGTATATTTTTTTGTATATATTGCAAACATACATTTGGCGTTACATGTTTTTGTCAATTGCTAAAAAAAATTGTCATTTATGATAAAAGAACCATTATAATGGGAAAAAAGTTATTACCTTTTGTGGTAATGCATAGATTTTTTAACTTCTTTTTGTTAGTATCTATATTTTAAAAACCTTTACTTGGCACAGTAGACCTGGAGCAAATAAAAAATCATTTGATTCCACATTTTTTAAAATCTAATTAAGAATAAGGTTTTATAAAATTTTGAAAATATAACATTCGTTAATGTTTACTTTAAATATATCATGTTTCTTTGTTGGTAAACTATTATTTTATTTGTATTTTTTAAGTTTTCTTATGCAAAGCACTGTATGTGATACAAATTTGTAAATTATGAGGCATGCTTTTTTAATAAGGTTCATTTTCTTGTATGTAACCACTATCAGTTACACACTAATATGTGGGGTGCGGGCCATAAAAATTGTTTGCGTCATGTCTCGGCATTTCTTTGGAATAACTGTGCTCGGTTGCAGCTGTGTATGTAACCTGTATGATCTGTTCTGTGCTTTTAAAATTAAAAAAATTATTGATTGGACCGTCACGTGCCAGGTATGGTCAGGAATATGTTTTCTTTGTCACAGAGTGATATAAATTAAAAAGCATGGTTTGCTAAAAGAGGAATTTCTGCTACCCCATTACAATTCTTGGTCTCACACTGTGTCTGACACTCGAGCTTTTATTGGATTCTTTCGGCTGGAACGATTTGGATCCCCCGTCTTTCCTACATCTCGACCTTGCAGCCAGGGATTTCCATCTTTTCTGTTGCCTCAAAAATAACCTTATCGTCAGCTATTACAATGACGGCAAATACGTAACAGCTGTGACCTCTTGATTATCTGAGGAGTCGGCAAGTTTCTATGAAGATGATATTAAAAATTCAAGTTGTAAGGTGTGATTGATTTATAAACAAACTTGGTAGATATGTTGAAAAATAGAGCATAAGACGAACGTAAATTTGGTTTTTGAAAATTTTATTTTGTTTTATTTTTATTTTTTAACGGCCCTTACATAAAAATCATTTTTCGTATATGAAGCACTAAAAATAGGTAAATATTGCATCTGGTTATGAGGATAATTTATTTAATAACTGTTCAACCTGACGGTATTTTGAAAAATTGAAAATATATATTTATAATTCTCAAAATAGCTATACTAACCTGGAAAGAAATCCTCATTGTATAACATTATTTTAGTCGTGTTGCACATTTCTATTAAATTTAAAAATATACAACATAAATCTTGAAAGGATTCATGAGTGTATTTAGAAAAAATAAATGTATTTGTTTGGTGATAAATTCTGAATTTTACTGTTAAGGTATTAAAATAAAAAAAAAGTTGTACCACACAAAAAGTATTGTCATATTTTAACACAAACTCTATCCAAATTATCATTGAACAAATTGATTCGTACCCTGCCAAAATTATTAGAGTTTTTGGAAAAGGTTTGTAGGATAAGTCAAATTTTTGTTTATAGATTGCGGTATCTTTATACATTATAATCAAATGAATATGAACACTTTAGATCGTACTGACATGTTGTAACATGATAATAATAGTTTTGATTCGATAAATAATTAATTAAAAGATTTTGGTGTGTTTACAAGCCAAAAAAAAAATTAACAAAAAATGATTAGCGTTCAATTACTGGCAACAACAAAATGTTTCATATGGTTTGTATTAAATTTTCTTTGCATGATTAGGGTTGAAATAAATAGCTCATTAGTTTTCATTTTGGCTTGGAGTTATGAAAGCGAAAAAGTAATAAATATTTTTATACTTCTTACAGTACAACACAGTAAAAGGTATTTGTCTATTGCTTTCTGTCTACATCTGTTTTATTTCTTTCTTGAATATATCTATGATAGCTTATTTATATTAGATTTAAAATTTTGAGTCAAAACACTAAAAATCCAGGCATAAATCAGGTTATGATGTTAAAGTTTAATATGAGTTTACTTTATTGTTGATTAATAGCATGTTTTTTTTTTTTTTTTTTTTTTTATAAAATATTTTACATTTTAGGTCAAAACATATCATTAAATTAAAGTACTAGAATGGGCATTTATACACGTAGTTATTATATTCTTATAGTAATACTTTCAGAAATCTTTTGAATCAAAATGCAATTTCCTAGGATCAATTTTTGTTAAATTGAAAAGGATTTAAAATTTATTTAAAGTACTAAAACTAAAACCCGGATAAATCAAATGGATCCTGTAACAAAGAACTATTTTTCTCATGTAATCCATTCTTTCAAATGAAATTTTGGACGCAAAAAATAAATAAATAAAAAGGAATCCCACATATGCATATTAACCACAACATACATTAGAAATTGCTTATTTGTACTTTTGTTCAGAGAGATACATAAAACGCCTCTTCACTTACCATAAGTGTTCTAAAAATTGCTTCATCTCACGAGTCTTTGTAATCTATTTGAGGCTCTCGTTTTATAAGATTTAGAAAAAGTAATTTGCACTTCAGGTTCATTTAAAAGACGATCTTATCACATGCATTACAAATTTAAATAAATCTTGTCAGATATTTTTGATGATGGAAAATTATTATATGGAAATATATTGTATACATGTTTGAGATATTGTATTATTTACATGTTATTTTTCAAACATAACTTAAGTTATAGAGGTTCTGTTCGTTTATTTTTTTATTTTTATTATTATTTTTTTACAAATTATAGCTTATTTAAATGTTGTTTTTATAGAGAAAGACTGTTAATAGAATTAATTAGAAGTAAATACTGTTTATAAACTTCATTTCCTTTCTCAGTATATTTCCACAATAACTGATATGCTAATGCAGAGTATTTTTTTTTTTACGATATACTTTTATTATATGTATATATAACACATATATTTTTTTTCTTTTTTAGAGTTTCGTTCTAAAAAAGCGAAAATAGAATCATTATATGATCACTTCTTGGTCTGTCTCTCGCAGCCATTTTATTCGTAAATTATGGAACATGGAAAGCTCTAATTGGTGAATGTACTGAAGACAATTGACCCATATATGTACAGGTTTTTAAACATTCACAAAAATTTAAAGTGAAAAAGACATTACGTTTATTTATTATACATTTAAAACAATTACAAAAATACAAACAATTTAATTTAATTCTTAAAAGACACATAAAAATTATTAAAAAAACAAAGCTTTAAAACTTTCAAGCTTTTTCAAATCTTCTAATCAGTAATATAAATAACATAAAATTACGAGATATAAAATAGTTTAACTTGAAGCCATGTGCCAGAAATGTGCTCCATGTTCAATTATTTCAAGAACATGTCTTCAACTACAAGTTAAATCCAAGGCCCCCTTATCATAATATCAAGGCCTCGCATTCAGGAGAAAATCTATTGTTGAAATTGTCCCTATAATTGCCAACTTATTATATGACTTTGTCTCGTATGTAACGCCACCTGGTGCATACTACTGCTAATAATCCCTTAGGAAATAATGGAAAACATTTCAGTTTCTAACATTAGATGGCGCTACCAACGTGAAAATCATGTAGTTCAGCGCCCCCTGTACTGCGGTCAAAGGAAACTTGGTGAATGACAAGCCTTTATATTATGATAAGTTAGCCTTGGTTAAATCTATACATCGTGATTTTGTGCTATTTATATTAATTATAAGGAGCTTTGAATAAGTTCGAAACGTTTAAATTCTTTGATTTTAAAATATTTTTTTTTGTGTTTTTTTCTATTACATTGAATTGTCTGTATATTTTGGAAATTTTTCTATTCAGAAATATATTTAGACAAAATGTAATGGGGCTAATTTACTTTAAAAGAAAAAAAAATTGTGTGTACTATGTGAAAGCTTTTGTAACACTGAATTCAAAAATACATTTCTTTTAAATTTAGGCATTATATTTTTAGAAATATTATCGAGAATGTAGAAGAAAAATATGTTTCTGACCCCATATATTTCTAAATCCACTGAAACTAAAATTATCAAAAAAAAAAAAAAAAAAAAAAAAAAAAAAGGAAGTAAACATTAATTTAAAACTTGCAGTAAAACTATAGCTATCATTCTATGCCGCATAGTTTTTGAAAAAAGAGCGTTTTTTAGTTGCACACATATTTCGATTTATTGGCAATCAGCAAATATATTGAGTAGCGGTGGATGAACTTATTGTAACAGAACTGCAAAAATTATGTATTTTTATTATTTTAACATAACTTTCTATTTATCTTCAATATGTTTAATTTTAAAGAGTGTTACAACTAAATAAATAGAAAATAGAAATATTTAAATATACATATATATATATATATGTATATATATATATATATATATATATGACGTTATACGACTAAAAAGACGACCCCAGTTAAGGTGGAGTGACGAAATTATAAAAGTGGCCGGTGTAAATTGGATGACGAAAGGTCTAGACAGAAAACATTGGAAAAATCAGGGGGGAGACCTACATCCAGCAATGGATTGAATCGGTTGATTATGATATATATATATATATATATAAATATATATACATACAGGGTGTCCCTAAACAAATGGTATATACGCTAGGGGGTGATAGAACACATCAAGACGAGTAATAGTAAATAGGAAACCAAGGGTCCCAAACGTTTTCCAAAGGAGATTGCCGCCATTAATGTTTGGGGTCCAAAATTTCAAATACACATAAAAAACGGAAAAATTGGTCGATTGATTTGCGGTTTTCACAAAATTATTCTTTATGTTGGTATTTTCTTGAAAATAAATTATAAAGATAAATTTAGAAAAATGCCGATAGAGGGCGCTTTAGACTTTAAAGTAATGAAAAACTATTTTTTGCCGTGATTTTTTGCATCTCATTAAATGGTTTCGTAAGCTTAGACTTAAACTTAAATTTTGAGCTCAAAATCTGAATAGTTGGAAGCGGTTATGTAGCAGAAACTTAACTGTGTTCAGAGGGTTTAAATTTCAAATGATTATAAAAAAACGGAAAAATTGGTCGATTGATTTGCGGTTTTCACTAAAACTATTCTTTATGTCGGTATTTTATTGAAAATGAATTATAAAGATAAATTTTAAAAAAAAGCCGATAGAGGGCACTTTAGACTTTGGATTAAAGAAAAAAACAATCCTAATACTATTTTTTGCCATTCTTTTTTGCATCTCATTAAATGGTTCGTAGGCTTAGACTTAAACTTAAATTTTGAGCTCAAAATCTGAATAGTTGGGAGTGGTTAAGTAGCACAAACTGAACTGTGTTCAGAGGGTTCAAATTTCAAATGATAATAAAAAACGGAAAAATTGGTCGATTCGTTTGCGGTTTAAAATAAAACTATTCTTTAAGTCAGTATCTTCTTAAAAATGAATTTTAAAAAGAAATTTCAAAAAATTTCGTTAGAGGACGCCTTAAACTTCAAAGTAACCAACAACAAATTTTAACCGTTATTTTTTGTATCTAATTAAATGCTTTCCAAAACTTGTTAAATGTTTTCGAAATCTTAGATTTAAACTTAAATTTTGAAGTCTGAGATCGTTGGGAGGGGTTAAGAAGCGCAAACTGACGTGTGTTCAGGATTTGAAATTTAACTCCCTCCCCTCCCTCGAACACAGTTCACTTTTGCGCTACTTAAACACTCGCAACGACACAGAATTTGATCTCAAAATTTAAATCTAAACATTTGAAAGTATTTAATGATATTTAAAAAAATAACGGTTAAAAACAGTTGTACGCTATACCAATGTCTAAGGCGCCCTCTATCGGCATTTTGTGAAATTTATCTTTAAAATTTATTTTCAAGAAAACACTGAATTAAAGATTAGTTTTAGCAAAAACCGCAAACGAATCGACTAATTTTTCTGGTTTTTTTTTTTTTTATAGTTTTCCGTTTCGTTTGAAATTTAAACCCTCTGAACACAGTTCAGTTTGTGCTACTTAACCACTCCCAACTATTCAGAATTTGAGCTCAAAATTTAAGTTTAAATCTAAGCCTACGAAACCATTTAATGAGATGCAAAAAATAACGGCAAAAAAAATATTAGGATGGATTATTTCGTTAATCCAAAGTCTGAAGCGCCCTCTATCGGCATTTTTTGAAATTTATCTTTATAATTCATTTTCAATAAAATATCGACATAAAGAATAGTTTTAGTGAAAACCGCAAATCAATCGACCAATTTTTCCGTTTTTTATAATCATTTGAAATTTAAACCCTCTGAACACAGTTAAGTTTATGCTACTTAACCGCTTCCAACTATTCAGATTTTGAGCTCAAAATTTAAGTTTAAGTCTAAGCTTACGAAACCATTTAATGAGATGCGAAAAATCTCGGCAAAAAATAGTTTTACATTACTTTAAAGTCTAAAGCGCCCTCTACCGCATTTTTCAAAATTTATCTTTATAATTTATTTTCAAGAAAATACCAACATAAAGAATAATTTTAGTGAAAACCGCAAACTAATCGACCAATTTTTCCGTTTTTTATGTGTAGTTGAAATTTTGGAACCCAAACATTAATGGCGGCTATCTACTTTGGAAAACGTTTGGGACCCTTAGTTTCCTATTTACTATTACTCGTCTTGATGTGTTCTATCACCTCGTAGCGTATATACCATTTGTTTAGGGACACCTTGTATATATATATTAATTTGCTAAAAAAACAAATACATTTGGTATGAAGGCAGGGAAAATCGGAAGTGTCAGAGCCCCACCCACCAACTAACCGTTTTTCAGTATCTTTAATTTGTCTAATTTTTCTGTTAAATTCGTCCAGTTTCAATTTCTCTTTTATTTATTTGTTTTCTTTTTCTATTTAGAGTCCAAGGCATTTGAGTCGTAAGTAAAGGTTTTTGCCGCTATCCCGAATATATTGCATCCTTGGATTGGAATTTTTTAAGCAATAGAAATCTTATCTTTTTAAGAAAACGTTAAATTAGACAAATTAGAACATAGTTGTTAAGAAAAATATTGAATTTTTTTTCAGTAAAATACGATGCTAAAATAAGAAAAAAATATTTAAGAATATACTATCAAACTATTGCTTTAAACAGAAAAGCATATTACAATGTTTCCAATCTTCAGAATTTTTTAATATTTTTTGACATATTCTAGATTAATATTTAAAGTTTAAATACATACTCGATAGCAATTCTTAGATTTTCTAATAAGGTTAATATCTATTCTCACATCTTTTAATTTTTTAAAAAGTTGTGAATGAATGATTTTTAAAAAGCCGTTTTTGGAAACAGTTTCATAAAAAAAGCATTATTTCAAAATTGAAGGCTTTTCTTTCATTAAGGTGTTTTGTGAATACGGGAAAGTAAATGAAAAAATAAACTCTTTAAACCTTTTTCCGGAAGTAAACTTTACACACTACAAAACTTACTTACATGAATTGATTGTATTTTGTTACAGAATATTAGTTTAAAAAGTCTTAACTTTAGTGTATGCCATAGAAAACAAGAGACAAATTAAATTTTTCAGGTAATTATCATTTAAGGTATTAAAGTAATATGTATTTTTATTATTTTAACATACTTTTCTATTAATCTGCAATAAGTTAAAATTTAAAGAGTTTTTAAATAAAATAAATATAAAATAGACAAATTTAAATAAGATATATATCTATATATATATCACATATATTAAACAATATATATATTTATATATGTATATTAATCTGCTAAACAACGTTCTACATCATTTGAATGGAAAATTCCATGCAATACATACCCTATATTTTAAGAAAGCATGGAATTAGACAACTTAAAAACAAATTGTTTAAAAAAAAATTCTTTTTTTTCAGCAAATATAATACTAAAACTCGCAAAAAAATAAATCCTTAGGAATATACTATCGAAATACTGCTTAGAAGAGAAAAGCATATTAAAATGGTATTTTGATTATGCGGAGTGTTTTAACAATTACTGGAATATTTTTTATATGTAATTAAATTTTAAATTCATACTCAAACGCAATTTTCATACTTCGTAACAAGGTTAATTTCTTTTCTTGTATTTTTTACATTTTTTAAAAAAGCTGTGAATTACATTATCAGGAAGTTTTTCTTTTGACTATCTTTTACGCTTCAAAAATTATTTAAAATTAGTTAACAAAAGTTTTTCCTCCAACATTTCAACATAAATCAAACTGCAAAAAATCACTTCAGAGAAATATAGATATTTGTCGAAAAAACACATCCCACCTAACTAAGAACAAATTTCAGAATAAAATGAAGCTAAAAAAAATACTTCTTTCTCTCTTTTTTCATGAAAGATATTACATTTAAAAAAAAAAAAATATTTTTTTCTTTTGAAACAGTCTCATGAAAAATGCATTTTTCCAAAATAGGAGGCTTTTCTTTCATTAAAGACTTTGTGAAGATTGCAGAAGTAAATAAACAACTGAGCATGGGAAATCTTTTACCGGAAACAAACTTTGAATGCTAAAATGCTCTCATACATCGTACTTTCTTAAAGAACATTAATTTAAAAAGTTTTAATTTTACTGAATGCTACAAGAAAAATGGAAGAAATTTTATTTTTTTAAGGTCTTTATATAAACAGATTTATATATATATATATATATATATATTCTTTGGAAGAAATAAAAAAACTCCATCAAAAACTAGTCTTTTTTCATTTTAGAAGATAAATTAAAAGATATTATTTTCAAATTATCTTAACATACTATTGTATTTAGATTCAATAGTTTAAATTTGCACTTACTATTAGCTTCTAAAAAAGATATCTATGAAAATAAGATAGGTTACAAATTTGTAATTAATTTTGAAAGTTTCAAGAAAAAACATTTTTTTAAAGTCTTTTTTTGATGAATTTTTAGGAATATACCATCGATTACCTTGATTCTGCGGAATTTCGAAATAATATTTTGCTTATTTTTGATAAATAAATAAGATTTAATTACATAGTAAATAGCAATTCTTATATTTTCCGTAAGGTTAATTTCTATTTATACCTTTTTTTTTACTCTTTGAAAATGCTTCGAATTGTATTTGTTCGAAAATATTTCTTTTGATTATCCTTTACACTTTGAAAATGTATTTTAAAAAATGTAAACCAAAAAACTTACTCCAACATTTCAACATGATCAAACCGTGAAAAACCACTGCAGACAAACATATATATTCACCTGAAAAAGACATCCACCACAATCTAAGGGCAAATTTCAGAAAAAAATAAGCCAAAAGAATACTTCTCTCTTTTTATGAGAAATATTATATTTTTAAACCTATATTTTTTCTTTTGAAACTCATGAAAAATGCATCCTTCCAAAAAGGGATGATTTTCTTTTATTAAAGTCTTCGTAAAGATGACAGAAGTAAATGAAGAATTAAGTACGATAAGTCAGATCCCGAAATTAAACTTCGAACACTACAAAACTTCCTTACATGAATTCATTGTACTTTTTAAAAAGATTATTAATTTAAAGATTGTTAATTTTACTGTATGTTACATGAAAAATGAGAGAATTTTTTTTAAGGTAATTATCTAAATAGACATATATCTATATATATATATATGTGTGTGTGTGTGTGTGTGCGTGTGTTTTTCTCGAAGAAAAAAAAATCCATCCATGAACTATTCTCTGCCATTTTAGAGGATAAATTAAAAACAAAATATTTTTAAATTAATTTAACATACAATTCTGTTTATATTCAATATGTTTAAAGAATTTTTCATTTAAAAATATTAAATATTGAAATTGAAACAATATATACATACATACATATATATGTATATATATATATATATATATATATATATATATATATATATATATATATATATATGTATACACATACACACACACACACACTTATATATATATATATGTTACAGGCCAAACCCGATTTTAGGCCAAACTAGATTGGCCTAGGCCAGACTCGTTTATCCTATCGCCCATCGGATAGACTAGTTTTTCCTAGGCCAAACCGGTCTATCCTAACGCCCATCGGATAAACTAGTTTTTTCTAGGCCAAACCGGTCTATCCTATCGCCTATCGGATAAACTATTTTTTCCTAGGCCAAACTAGTCTATCCTAAGGCCCCTAGGACAATCTAGTTTTTCCTAGGCCAAACTAGTTTGGCCTAACTCTTATAGGATAAACTAGTTTAGCCTGCTGTTTATTGGTCTGAACTAGTTTCTCCTAGGCCGATCTATTTTATCCTAGGCCAATTCAATCTGGCGTGATTTTATTGAATTCAATGACCGCCACAGCGCCAACATTCTAGTTTGTCCTAGGCTGATCTAGTTCATCCTAGGCCAATGTAATTTTACGTGTTTTTAGCTTACAGGAGTCAAAGCCTGAGAAATAATGGAACTCGCAAGTTCTGTATGTATGTATGTACGTATGTACGTGCATATGTACGTAACGCGATAATTCGTGATAGAAATATCCGATTTGTTTTAAATTTTCGATGTACGTTCATTGATATAAGGTACTTTTCTGATTAATTTCGGGAATTCATTGGATAAGTATAAAGGGGTGCGAACGGGAGGCTAATCCCCCACCGTTAATTTAGAGAAAGGGATATTTCATGCAGAATTATCAGTTTTCATTTAAAATTTTAGATATAGGATCATTCTGTCAAGGCGCCTCCATGATTAGTTGTGGATGTTTATTTTTAAGTGTAAAAAAAGGGCAATGAAGGTTACCCCCCACCCATAATTTAGATAAATGATTTTTGAAGCAGAATTTACGGATTTTCTTCAAATTTGTATATAGATTCTTTCTGATAAGGGGATTCCCTAAATAGTTTTGGGAGTTTAATGGTAAAGTATGAAAGGAAAAATGAAGGATTGCCCTCTTAGCTAGAAAAAAACTAGTTTATCCTATGGGCATTTAGATAAACTAGTTTGGCTAGGTGGGAAGGCCTACCAAATGGTTTTAGCCTATAACTACTTTGGCATAGGAAACACTAGTTTATCCAATTGGCATTAGGATAAAATAGTTTGGCATAGGCAAATCTAATTTGGCTTGAAATCGGGTTTGGCAGGTCAAAAACATATCTATCACAAGAAAGATATATTTTCTACCGGCCAAACCCGTTTTCGAGCCAAATTAGATTAGTCTCGGCCAAACTATTTTATCCTAATGCCAATTGGATTAACTAGTTTTTTTACACCAAACTTTTTTATCTAAATGTCCATACGATAAACTAGTTTTTCTAGGTAAGAGGGTAATCGTTCATTTTCCCCTTCATACTTAACCATTAAAACCATTAAAACTATTCAATGAATCGCCTTATTAGAAGGAACCTAAATCCAAAATTGAAGTAAATCCGTAAATTCTTGGTCAAAAACCATTTATCTAATTTATGGGGGGTTACCTACATTGCCCTATCCTTTACACTTAAACAATAAATATCCACAACTAATCACGGAGGAGCCTTGTCAAAATGATCCTATATCGAAAATTTTAATTGAAAACTGATAATTCTGCATGAAAAATCCATTTTTCTAAATTATCGTTGGGGGATTAGCCTCCCGTTCGCCCCCCCCCCCTTTATTCTTATCAAACTAATTCTTAAAACTAATCAGAAAAGTACCTTATCGGAATGAACCTACACCCAAAATTTGAAGCAAATCGGATATTTCTATCACGAGTTATCGCGTTACATATATACGCATGTACATACATACGTACGTACATACATTCGTACATTTATACGTACATTCATACATATAGAACTTGCGAGCCGATTATTTCTCAGGATTTGACGCATGTGAGCTGAAAACATGTAAAATTAAATTGGCAAAGGATGAACTAGATCAGCCTAGGACAAACTAGAATGTTGGCGCTGTGGCGGTCATAGAATTCAATAAAATCACGCCAAATTGAATTGGCCTAGGTTAAACTAGATCGGCCTAGGAGAAACTAGTTCAGACCAATAAACAGCAGGCTAAACTAGTTTATCCTATAAGAGTTAGGCCATACTAGTTTGGCCTAGGGAAAACTAGATTGTCCTATGGGCCTTAGGATAGACTACTTTGGCCTGGGAAAAACTAGTTCATCCGATGGGCGTTAGGATAGACCGGTTTGGCCTAAGAAAAACTAGTCTATCCGATGGGCGTTAGGATGAACTAGTTTGGCCTAGGCCAATCTAGTTTGGCCTGAAATCGGGTTTGACCTGTAACATATACATATATATCCAATGAAACACATTCTTCATTATTTGTATGGAAAACTCTATGCAGTAGAAATTTTATCTTTTAAGAAAACGTGGAATTAGGCAACTAAAATCAAACATTTCAATTTGATCAAACAGCGAAAAATCACTGTTGACAAATATAGATCTTATAAATCTGAAAAACACATCCCACACAAACTAAGAGAAAATTTCAGAATAAATTGAAGCTAAATGAGTACTTCTTCCTCTCTTTTTTCATGAAAAATATTACATTTTTAAACCTATATTTGTCTTTCGAAAAAAGTATCATGAAGACTGCATTTTTCCAAAATGGATGGCTTCTCTTTCATTAAGGTCTTTTGTGAAAATGCCAGAAGTAAATGAAAAACTAAGAACGGTAAATCTTTTATCGGCAATAAACTTCGAACATTAGAAAATTTCCTTACATGAATTGATTGTACTTTGTTCAAGAATATTAGTTTAAAAAGTTTTTATGTTACTGCATGCTATATGAAATACAAGAGAATTTTTAATTTTTAAGGTAATTATCCTTTAAGGTAGTAAAGTAACTGTTATGTATTTTTGCTATTTTAACACACTTTTCCATTTATCCTAATTATGTTTAAATTGAAAAAGTTTTTTCAATTAAATAAATATAAAATTGAGCAATTTAATCAATATATATAACTAAACATATATTAAACTCCTAAAAAGCATTGTATATCATTCGAATGAAAAACATAATGCAATAGTTATATTATCTTTTAAAAAAGCGTGGAATTAGACAACTTAAAACCAAGTTGTTATGAAAAGAAATTATGAGTTTTTTCGTTTTTCACAAAATATGATAGTAAAATTCATAAAAAGATAAAATAAAATAAAATTAGGAATGTACTTTTGAAATATTGCTCAGAAAAGAAAAGCATATTACAATTTTATTTTTATTTTGCGGCATTTTTTATTAATTTTTTGGAATATTTTAGATTAGCTTAATAGGAATTCTGTTATTTTCTAATAACATTAATTTCTATAATTATATTTTAAAAATTATTTTAAAAAGCTCTGAATTAAGTTATAAGGAAATGTTCCTTTTGAAAATTCTTTACGCTTTGAAAAATTATTTAAAAACTACCAACCAAAGTGTTTCCCCCAACATTTCAACATAAATAAAAGAGCGAAAAGTCACTGCATACAAATATAGATCTTTGTCTGAGAAAGACATCCCACACAAAGTAAGATCAAATTTCAGAATAAATTGAAGCTAAAAGAATACTTTTTTTTCTCTCTTTTATGTCAAATATATCATTTTAAACCTAAATTTTTCTTTGAAAACAGTCTCATGAAAAATGCATTCTTCCAAAATGGGAGGCTTTTCTTTCATTAAGGACTTTGGGAAGATGTAAGAAGTAAATGAACAACTAAGCATGGTAAATCTTTTGCCGGAAAATAACTTCGAACAATACAAAACTTCCTTACATGAATTGATCGTATTTTCTTAAAGAATATTAGTTCATTTAAAAAAAAAAATTAACTGCATACTACATGAAAAATGAGAGAAATTTTATTTTTTAAGGTAATTATTTAAACAGATTTTTATTTAATTTTTCTGAAAGAAAGAACGATAATTCGTCATTGAACCAGTGTTTACCATTTTAGAAAAAAAGTAAGGGGAATATTTATTAATTATTTTAACAATCTATTCCATTTATTTTCAATATCTTTAAATATAAGGATAAATAAATATACATATATAATAGAGAATATAGGTGACAATATATATATCTTAATCTGTTAAAACAAATTCGTCATCATTTGAATAGAAAAATTCTAAGCAATAGAAATTTTATCTTTTAAGAAAGCGTGGGATTTGGAAACTTAAAACCAAGTTGATAAAAAACATTTTTTTTTCAGCAAAATACGATGCTACTTTTCTTATTATTTTTCATAGCATTTTTAAGCATTGTCAAACTTAAAATATTATTTTGGAGTTAAATAACCAATGTTAAATAGTAAAGCATTTAATTATTGTTTTCCAAAATATTTCTAAATACTT
The DNA here is from genome assembly GCA_964019185.1 of Maratus speculifer. Taxonomy (NCBI): domain Eukaryota; kingdom Metazoa; phylum Arthropoda; class Arachnida; order Araneae; family Salticidae; genus Maratus; species Maratus speculifer. The sequence goes on along the minus strand of OZ025291.1, from coordinate 42,099,691 downwards.
TAACAATGCACAATGAAAACTTTTGAATGGTATACATTAAATACAAAAGTCATTTTTTAATAATTTTAAAATAAAATATATTGTGTACATTCATTGATTTTTTTTTAATTTTTCAAATAAGTTTTAAAATAAATAGAAAAGAAATAAATTAGTAATTACCAAATAAAGTAAAGTCCCAGTGTTTATGACAAGCTACCTAATTCGTTTAATTTAATTCTCCCTTACGCCCCTCCTAAATATATTTGTAAATGTATAAAGATATGCAAATATGTGGATCAATAGTCTTTATTATTTCTCACAATTTGCGCTTTCCGAGTTCCATAGTTTACGAGTAAAATGGCTGTGACAGACAGGCAGACACACAGACTGACAGGCACTGCATTGATCTGATAATGGTTCTATTTTTAACTTTTCAGTAAGGAAACTTTTAAAAAAATCATTTTAAGAACTATATGCTTATTTTTTTCATATTAAATGTTCGCAATCCAATTTCAACGTTGAGAAACTATAGACAATATCTTTGAATAATGTAAATGTTAATGGAATCAGGGAAAATCGGCCCAAAATAGCACCAATTGACTGTATTTAAAAATAATAATTATATATTTTTTTAAATCTGAGAAAAATAAAAAATATATGGTTAGATTTTAATTTTCGGGTGCGAAAGAGGTGCCACTATCGGTCATTTCTGCCTAAATTAAAAACCACCTTGTAGTACTTGTTTAATAAAAAAGAATAAGACATGTGTTTCATAAAAAGAGACACAAGATGTAACTTTGCGCAATTTGGAGTAGTAACCCCCCCCCCCGCGACGACTTTCAGTATTTCATTTTAATTTACTCGAAAACTATACATTTATTTCGTTTGTTATGATCGGTGAAAAAGAAAATTTAGTCAATTAAATTTCAAGATTCCACGTGGGTATTTTCATTTAAGAAATATATTCAGACGAATTGAATTAAAATTATATATAATTTATTTCCTTTTCTTTAGAAATACTATAGAATCTCAATCTCATATTCACATATATGGTCAAAAATTCTTAGTTTCTCACAATGACACCATATTTTAACCATTCCTTAATAAAAAAAAATTTCCTTTATAAATTATGTTAATGACTACACATTCTAATTATTTATTAACTATAGCAAACCGCTAGTAAAAAATTAACATTATTAAGGAAAAAGTAGAGGAATGATAATAGCATAAATACACTTATCGCATTTTCAGGGCCATTTTCACCATTTGGTTACATTTCAGAATTTTATTTTCAGTTTCGAAACTTATTTTTTTTTAATGGTGATAGGTGTTAATGTAAATGTTTAAGGTACATGAAAAACAAATTGGTTGGGCACTTTTCCCTATAATATAATTTGTCAGTGCTATTTAAACTTGGTTTGTAAGGCAATTTGTCAAGTCCGTTACCATACAAAATTTCTGAAAATACTAAGTTTTAAATTCAGTAAATTTCCTGAAATCAACTTACGTTGAAGAGACTTATGTCCCTTAATTTCAAAACATGATATTTATCAATAATACTTGAGTTCAATTGAAATGAGAGACAGTTTTAGCCACAAGATTTTGATCACATAGAAATTATACAAGAACTTCTTCTAATAATTACAGTATATATTCATGTAAATTATTAAATTTTAAGGAAATTGCATATTTGTTTTTTAGTTGAATAAAACATAAAATTAGAATGGTGGAAAAATGTTAATCATTAAAAAAACCGTGCGCTAATAGACGACATTTTGTAATGGACTTGACACTATGTTAAAAATGGCCTCCCATAATAATAAAAACACATATCCTCATCATACATTCCTCACATTAAAATTACGTCCAAAATGGTCACATCCGCACTGTTTTCATCATACACAGATAACGAATTGGAATCCCTTCTTAAACATTGTGTTACATTCTCCCCAACATAAAACAGATGCTTCTGAAAATGTCGATAGATGGTACGACGAGTAGATTTCATGTACATTTAAAATTGTGTATTTTTTCTATTTTACAGTTTATAGTTGATTTATGCACAGTTTAATTTGCACATGTTATGCATAGTTAAAGTGGCGAAATACGTTAAGATTTTGTGCAATATTTTAATACATGTTTTATTGACTTTTCCTTGATGGGGTTATTTATAATTTAAGTTTGCGGTTGGTGTTAAATTATATACTCATAATTTCCAATAAATTTTGCTATGGGTTCATGTATTTCATTAGGTTGAAAAAAAAAACTTTAAATTATAGTTAATCTTTATGAATTAATTATCTGATTTTTATTCCATAAACGAGCTTTTTGAAAATACCAAACGCTTATGGTGGCATTCTTCATAAAATGATTTCTTTTTCCCACTTCTGCGAAAGTAAATTCATATCATATTTTTCAAAATGCAAAATTTAGATACAAAAAATTATTCTAGCAAGTAAACAGCAAAATTTTAACGCCTGGGAATATTCCAAATTTCAGGCGATATTTTATTTCTTGCTTTCGAATATACGAGTTAAGTGCATCTATTTTTACTCCTTAAAATAACTTTGTATCATAAAATGCATTACAGAAATACTGAAACTTTAGTTCTAAATGTTAATAAATGTAGAATATCAAATAATACAATTTCTTTGAAATTAAATATGAAGATGTCTTACTCAGTATGTTTAATTTAAGTGTTGTAAATGCATTTTTTGGTTTAATTCTATAAAAAAATGTTAGTATTTTAACTATGTAAGAAGGAAAACTTACTTTCGTTTAAACTTCAGTATGGAAACATGAAAAAAAAAACATTGTATTTATTCTGTATGGGTGCCTTCGTTTACAGCGCATGCTCCAAGTTTTAATACCTTATTTGAGAAAAGAATATTCAATGAAAGTTTTAGAAATTATTTAAAACAGATAGTATTTTATTAATATTTACCAATTATAATTAATATTGCATAATATTTATAAAATATTATTTCAAGATTTCGTTTATTGAAATACAAAAGTGTCATTCGACGAATGTATATCGACAGAGGCTAATGATTATATGAGGGTGTTCGCAACGATAGTAGACATGTCGATTTAAAAAAAATGCTTAGAACGTGCAGCAAACTCTGCTTTATCAATTGCCATTAAAAGAAAATATTGTAGCTCACATATTTTCTCATATATGAAATCTATGTAAAAAATATGTGTAGTAATACAGAAAAATTCCACAGATATTCTGATTTAAGTCCAGTCATTGTATATCACTCTTTGCATCATTCTTTTTTCAATGTTGCCTCATCCTTTCAAAAAAGAAAAAAAAAAAACATTGTAGTTAAAATTAATAGCGATTTTGAATATTGTGGTGAAGAACAACATTTTGTGAATTACCAGAATAATTCTTGAGAGTATTTCACAAAACAGGACTTAATATATTACTGTTTCTCGATATTAGTGAAATAACTACTTATGTCTGAGAAAGCAACAAATTGTAAGCTAATATCTAGTAAAATTGTCCACATTTCTTACCTTTTAATGTGAAAAAACACTTTAAGAATAAATTATGTATTGAATTACACCGTGCTAGTAATTGTTAAACCGGTCATGTGGAAGTCACATTTGGTTTAGTAGGACGAATTCTTCGCATCAAATAAAAAAAAAAAAATTCGAATGCAGAATAGCATACAAAGCATGCCTACAATTAAGCGTGAACCAACAGAACGTATTTTTTAGTAGAATTTTTGAATACATAAAAATATGCTAATTTATTTTTGAACCAAGCAAATATAGAAAAGAAATTGTTTTTCTGTCTTCTAATATAATTATTGAGAGCATTTCACAAAATATGACTTAATATAGCATTATTTGCGGATAAATAGTTTATTAAATCCGTTAGATCTTTAAATCACAAGATTTTAAGAACTTCACTTTTTATATAAGTTTTAAATAAACAATTTATATTACTTGAGACAGGTGTTACAAAAAATTAAAAAAATAATAATATTGATATTTTTCGTATCCAATCTCATAAGAACCATACTCATAATAAAAATACAAAAACAAATCGTCGCATGGTCATTACAAATGGCAACGACAATGAGATGTAAATAAAAACTATGCGCTCTATTGCTTTAAAAAAAAAAAAGACCGATTTTACATTATGGTCTATTTTTAATTAATTTTTTATTTATAAACTAAACTATTTATTATTACATTTAAAATTTATTAATATTATTTATTAAAACTATTTAAGAAAATACCAAATAAAAATAAATTAGCCTTAAAAATACGGTAACATAGAAAATAATAATAACATTTTTAAAAGAAAATGTTTTTTTTTTTTTTTTTTTTTTTTTTTTTTTTTTTTTTTGTTGAATCACAAAAAGTAAAACATATGAAGAGAACGAATTGTAAGATTGGACCATTTATCTTTAATGGTACTTGAATATATAACAATTGAAACACAAGCGTAATAGATGGGAGATAAAACCCATCATGTAGAAAAACATATTTTCATGACATTCATTGCTTAAAGTAAGATTTGGAAACAAACAAAAGAAAAAAATAATAACATTCCTATTCTAATTAAGATAGAAAAATGATTTAAACGTCATTCTTAAAAAAAATAGAGAAAATTTACTGTATTAATTTTTTTAAAAGTTCCTTAAAATGTGAAGTTCTACATAACTACGGATTCTTAGAAAGTTTCTTGATGGTAATTGAAAGTAGTAATATAGTAGAGTAATTATTTCAAAACTTTAAAATATAAATGAAAAGTTACCTCTAGAAAAAAAATTCTTTAGCGATAAATTATAATAATAATAATAATAACAGGAATAAAATCGGAGTTTAAAACAACTTTAGTAATAGTGGTTAGTTTTAAAAACTGTGCTCAAAAATTCGACTAACTTAAATTTAAATTATGACCGCTCTCATTTAAAAAGCATTACTTAAAAGTATGGTTTTCAGTTAAGCGAAACATGTAGCTATTCAATGATTTTTGTTTCTGGACGTGCTTAATCATATCTGTATTTTATCCCTAATATTTCATAAATGTGATGTAAAAAAATTTTGTACATCTGTTTTAGTTTTAGAGAAAATGAATACGACATTGTAAATGCTTCAAAAGTCTGAAAATATCTTAAGTGTTTAGTGATACGATAGTAGTTCACTAATTTATTTTGTATACGAAGAAATAAAATTGAACGATTTTTTAATGCTTTGTTAATAAATATCCCGCAGTCTAGCTGTTTTGAGAAAGAAAAACTCACATGCTGTAAAATTGCAATGTGTACATTATCTTTGCGTTTCTGTAAAAACTAATTTCAAATATTAAATCTGCCTGTTATGCAAACATGAGAGTTATAAATGTATGTAATAAATATACCGGGTGTCCAGAAAATGACTGACCCATTTTGTATGTAAATAACAAAAGAACAGTTTGAGATAAAAATGCGCGGCTTGCTGTATTGTTATTAGAATATAAATAAATTTTAAAATAAGCACTTTGTTAATGTAATATAATAATATTTAAAATAATATCTCAATCTCAAGACTGAGGAGGTGAAGTATAATACAGATGGTTCAATCATAAATATTAATTTTAAATCACTTTCCAATTAACGTACCCAACTTCTGAAGCTGATTCGAGAGTCAATTCAACATATAGATTGAGATTCAGCCGAAAATCTCATATTTATGAAAATTAGAGTCATGTCTGTATTCAAACAGCCTGTTAATGCCAGCGCGATATTTTTTTCCATAATTTGAACTATATTAACAAAGTACATGTTTAAAAATTTATTGATTTTCTAATAACAATACCTCAAACCGCGCATTATTATCTCAAACCGTTTATAAAATATAGTTTTAAGTAGAAAAGTAAACGATTGCAATTTTTTATTGTTACCTGCTTACTAATGGTTTTCAAATTAATGTTTTAATAATAATAATAATTCTATAAAATTTTAATTGAAAATCAGTTTAAATTAATCTGCATATTCTCAAAATAAATTAATGTAGACTATCGGCATGAAACTTCCGTGTTTTCAAAATTTAAATGCACGGAAACTATGAGTCCTAGACATTTGCGATTTGCGATATCATGAATAGAAACACTACAATATTATTCTGTTGCATTTTTTGAAAGAGTTAATTATTCTTGTATTCGTTATTTATGTACAATGACAATGTATTCTTTTCTGCAAATGCTTATTTACTTGTAAAATTTTCATTTTTTATATGCATGAGCTTTACCATGGGCTCCGTTTGTAGTTGTAAGTATGTCCACACGATAGTCAATATCGATCAGCGTGCAGCGCAGCTTTCCAGATATGACTAAATCAATGACTTCAAAAATTTTATTAAAAATTAGCAATTTCGAAAAAAATTAAGCAAAATTAACTTACTGTGTTACTATTCATGATACCGCAATCCGCAAATCCCTAGTATCCATAGTTTCGACAAAATGAACAATTGGAATCAAGGAAGTATCCACCGGACACTTATTAGTATAGTACAGAGGTTCCCAAACTTTTGAGCTCGCGGAGCCCTTTTTGGGAAGAATTTCTCAGGCGGAGCCCCTGAACCCAACGATACTCTATGGTTTACAGATTAATTTTTTTTATGCCTATGGAGCACAGAAAAGTCTGATGGATAAAACTCCGAGTCAGTAATAGTTCTTAGTTTGGCCCTTTCCTGATACAGAAATTCTAAATTCATACTAAAAATTTTAAAAATCTCGAATATTAAAACAAACTCTTTTTACCAGAACGATGTTCAAGCAATACTGTTAATACGTTGACTGCCAAGCGAAAATTTTCACCAGGGTGCCAATTTTGTGTGTGTGTAATTTGAATATTTGCAACACAAAACTATATATAAAATCAATATTTTTTAATCTGATTCATTTTGCAACACATAGGGAGATTTTTCATCATAGCTATCATAAATGATAGCCAAAGCACCCCACGAAAGTTAGTGTAAATTCTTCCATGAGTGGTCAAAGTTGATTTGATAGCCAGCTAAATTTCTCATTTATCACTAAAATTATTTATTAAGATTTATGTTTCTACAGTATAATCTCTTAAATTGGAAAAAAATAAATATATGTAAGGATGAGCTTGAGAGATTGTTGATTTAGATTTTCTTTTCTATTATTTTCTTTTTTATGTTTTTATTTTTTTTCTATTATATTAGATTAGAATTTTTTGAATTTTTATTACAATAAGAAAGAGAAAAATGTGGAAAATGTTTCATTTTCTACAAAACTTAGCTCATACAATCGGCACATATATCAATTTGCACAAACCACGTACTATATCTAACACATCGTAAAGAGCCCAGCAACCAAACTCCAAAACCATTTTCATGTAATTCGTACCGTTTTTGATAGTCAAGACCTGAAGTGTTGAAACACCATGGTTATCATATCCGATAGCCAGTGGCCCGACGGAAACATCACTGGCTATCACATAATATAGCCATGGCAGTCAAAGTGGGTGTTAATAACATCCATTTTTACAATATAAAATATTCTTTTGGGATTTCCAATATGAATTCTGAATTAAAGATGAAAATTGTAATCATGTCTGGATTATGTATTGCATGGGGGCTTACGTAAAACTATTTTTATTTATGGCAAAAACCACACACACACAGAAAAAAGGTAAGTTATACAGTTTTCGTTTGTAGAGTGATACTTCTGTATAATTCCAATAGGCAACTCGCTAAAAAACGGAAATGGGTAGTTCCAGTCATCCATGATAAAATATGTCACACGTTTTCGCTAGTACCACCTACCCGTATTATAATTATGCGATTATGGGACATTTTTTTCGTTTTTCTTTAAGTTTCTAGTACTGCTTCTAAACATGCAACGGAAACGAATCCCCTTTTAGCTTCTTTTTTTTTAATCATTTAAAAAAAATAAATTTAGAAGCAGATCATCGTTTTAACATTTAAGTGGACGGTGTAAAATTTATAAGCTGAAGAAGTGTTCACTTTTTTGAATATTTTATTTAAAGTATTTGGCTATTAATTATAGTTTTCAAAAAACTTTCGTCATTGTTTTTACCTCAATGCAGGTAAAGACTACACATGTTAAGGGAGGCCATTTTCGGCCAAAAATCATCAAAAGTTCAAAAAATATTTTTTTTTCTCAGAAAATGATAAAATACATATTTGCGAATATCCATGCAAAATTTCAGAACTCGGGGACACTTGGAACAGGTAGAAAATGAGCTTTTTAAATTGTACTCACTATAGAGTTTAAAGGACTAGCGGCCATTTAAAACGTGTTTTCCTGAAAATGACTTTTTTCATATTTTGCCTAAGTTCAAAGTACTAAGACTCAGTGGTAAAATGATTTAGAAACAAAATGTTTATGTTTTTAGAATCTTAAAAAAATTTGCAACAAAAGTAAGGAGATATTTTTTTTTTAACTATTTCTGAAATTTTTACATAAATTGGTAAACATGAAAATTATAACGAATTTAAGGAAATTTACCATGCATATTTTTATTTATGTTTTTTTAGCCGATTAAAATAGAAAATTAAAAATATCTCTCCTTAGTTCTTTTCTATATACTATAACACTATTTAAGAAATTTTAGTAATACCAAAATATTGAAAATTGAATGAGGAGAAGTAATTTTAAAAAGTGTATTTTTCGACAAAAAAAAAAATCATAAAAATCCCCATAAAAAATATACTTTTTCATAAAAAGTGAGTTTTTTTGCTAATTATTCCTTACAAGAAGATTCTTAAATAGTACACCAAAATTCATTACTTTAAAATCAATAATAAAAATTTTGGGTTTTTTCTTACGGGTCTCCCTTAAACGAACTGCAACTAGTGGAAAAACTTTACTAACAAAATGGAATGTATGGGTGGGATTAAATTTATATCAGGGCAGACACCCACTGACAAAAAATCTAAGTAAGAGGTGGAGCTAAGCAAAATTTTAAATTCTTAATGTGATGACAAATGTAAAGAACCAATATATATTCTTTAAATTGCTATAGATTCACTTCTGATTGGAAAATGTGGCAGAGACCATTTAAAAGAAAATTTTAAACATGGGTTGTAAAGTGATACAAAATGCTAAAAAAATGCGTTTTCAACAATATACATAGCTTCTGAAATTAAATACAGTAATGTAAAATAGCATTAAAAATTTAAAGAACTAAGATATTATAAAAATAAAATAAACAGATTAAAGCAATTAAAGTTGCGAAAAGAAAAAAAAAACTATATACACAACGTATATAAATATTAAATTAATCTAATGAGGGGTTTGTTAAATGATACAAGATATTACAAAAAAGGGCCGTTTTAAGGGGACAGTGGACCTTTATTTGAACAAAATCATCTATAGCAAAATCATCAGAAAAAGGTCTATTTCTGGGGTATAATAGTACCTAAATAGTTTTTCTTATTAAAATATCCTTTATGAAGGTTTTAAGGCGTAAATAATAAAGATAAATGTATTTATATACTTTAAATCTGTTTTTCTCAAAACTAATTTTTCAGCGTTTTTAGATTTTTGAAATGCTCCTTGCGTCTTAATTTTTTATCAATATTTATAAAATTGATAAGTAAGTATCCTGATATTATTAAAAAAGAAATTGTGTAAGCTTTTTAAAATTCGTCTTCATTAAGATAGTCAAATTTTATATTTTACTTATTAAAAGGCAAAATTTTGATGAAAATCGATAAGGAATTTAGAAAAAAAATCTGTAAAATGTTAACTATTCAAGGGTTTTAAAAAATCTTTTGTTTATAATATAGTTTGTTTATAATATAGTTTTAAGTGATAAAAATGCAAAAGCAAGAAAATATTTCAAAAATTAAGACACGGGGAGCATTTTAAAACATCGTTTACAAATTTAAATTTTTGTAAAAATAATTACAAATTTTAATAAGGTTGGAAATTTTTTGAAGGTATTCTATATGCTTTTGGTGAAATGTATATATGCACAAAATTTCATATTGCTATGATAAAAATGAATAAAATAAATTTTTAACGTCCACCGTCCCCTTAAACGACAAACATTGTTGTACAATGAAAAACAGTATAGAAAATTTAAATATACAAATAACATAACACACTGAACTGTTGTTCAAAACTTTACAACAAAACACAGAGAGGCCGATCATCATCTGTTTCAATATATCCCATTTTATAAGTAATTTTCATCATATTTTAGTTTTATTTTTTATCGAGATTACTTTCCCCCAATGTCTCGGTTCTGTCTTGCTTTGATAACAATACTTAATTTGGGGTCAACAATTCAGAAATGCTTTCATTGTCCAAAAGCTCATTTATTGGTTCATCTGATTATGAAGTGTGAGAAATAAAGAATTGAGTATAAACATATAAATAGGCGAAGTTTCAAAAAACAAAACTGTTCTCCCTTTTTTTTTCGAAAGCATAGTTAACAGCACTGGCGGACTTTTTCTGTTTCGATTCACGTTGTTCATTCGATTTAGAATACTATTTCTTGCTGCCTAATTTAAATTGTATTTTTAAAACACATTCAATGCAGAAACATAAAATAAAGCAATTTAAACCAAAAATATTATACAGAAAATAGATACATCTATAATGCAAACACTTAAGCATCTTTGGAGTGTATAATTGTATTTTTCATCACAGTTATAAGAAGGTATATGAGAAGGTATATTATTTCATATAAGTTAGGTATATTTATTTTTGACACACACACACAAAAATTCCTACATACTTTTGAAAATCTTTCTCTTGCATTTGTATTTGTATTTTTTGTCGTCCGATTATCTACACTAGGGATATAGGACCAGGGGGAGTGCCCTTCGTGGGGGTCTTTCTAAGGGAACCTAACCCGTATTTACGCAAGGTTCGAAGAAAACCACGAAAACTCCGAACGGTTAGGCCGACAGCCGCGATTGGGTTCGAACCCAGCACCTGCCGTCTACCAGTTGAGAGGTCCGTACCTCTCGGCCACTGGTGGGGCCTTTCTCTTGCAATAGGCTAATTTCTTTCATGTTTTGTTTATTTTCCTGGAACACCTCGGAGCCCCTAGAAAAATCAGGCGGAGCCGCAAGGGCTCCGCGGAGCACACTTTGGGAACCTCTGGTATAGTATATACTTTTTGATTTTATTTTTTATTGATACACCATTTAAATATTTCCATGATTTTTCAATGTTTCAAGAAAACTTTTACACATATCTAGAGAGATTATATATATAATTTCTCATATAAAAATAATACTTCGAAATGTGAAAAGTACGCATTTATAGACAGACGTAGTTTATATATATTCAGGGTGAGTCATAAATATCGAAACAATAGATTATCTCCTTAAATATTGCCCATAGACCCTTACTTTCAATTGCAAAAATTCATAAAAAAGGTTAAATTTTTGATAAGATAAGTTGCAACTCCATGGGGGGTCTATATGAAAACATACGAAAATTAAATTTTTATACGGCCCCCATAGGATAAAAATTCCAATTAGGAACCGCTTTCCTTATCCAAACCTGAATAACACACAAAAAGTTGAATCTTCATGTCTTCAAAAGTTGCAGAGTTATAGCCGTTTAAATAATTTATCTGGTTTTAAGGGATTAGACACAAATTGAAAGACGAGCAATTAAAATTAAATGCTACTTTAACAGTTCCAGGAAACATGTAAAAAATATATATTTTCAGCTAAAATTTGAATTTTGATTTTTTTTTTTTTTTGGGGGGGGGGGTGGTAAGCCATATAATTTCCTATGAATATCACATCCTAAAATTTCTCATAAAATTTATAAAAATTTCATATGATTAATACTGGTTTAAATAGGATAATTAAAAATCTTTATAACTTGAAACTTATTTATCGGATTTCAATTTCCTTCCATTTAATTAAAGTTTAAATCTGATTTTAGTTTTGTTGCAGAGTTTTTGTTTTTTAATATTAATTTTAAAACTATTAAAGATATTTATTTAAAAAAGTAATAGAACTTTAAAAAATCAAATTTAAAAAGTAATTTTTTTTTCAAATTTACAGAAATAAAACTAATGTAAAATAGTAAATATTGACAAGTTTCAAGTTTGTACCATTTTACATTAACAATTCTTAACTTTTAATAATTTAAAGACTAGAAATAGTGGAAAAAAGTCCTTCCGGCAATGCCGGGAGGAAGAGGTAGCTTTCATATACTTATATATTTATTAATTTATTTTAAGGTAAGTTACATTGTTCAAAAATACTAAGCTCAAATTAGTGGAAATAATCTTATAAAATTAGTGACTTTATAAGATTGAAACTAGTTTTTGTCAAGATTGAATATTAATAGGAATTTTTAGAAATTAGTCATCTTTTATTCAACCTGGTTTTATTTTAAGCGATTTAGAGAGTCACCAAATTCCACGATATCATAAAGTGTATGCCATTTTAAAGCAACCTTGTGGATCGTTCAGATCAGGCCGTTTCAAAATGTCAGCCATAAGCAAAATTCAAAGTGCTATAACTCAGTCATTTTTTAAGATATAGACAAAATAAAAAGTGTTCTGCAATCGTTGTTTTAAGTTGTAACACGTAAAAGAAAAATATTTTTCAATTTTTAAATTTTTTGCATTTAATTTTAAATTTTAATTTTTTTAAATTTAAAATGGCCACCATTTTGAAACAAAATGGTGGATGATACTGGCCAACGAACTCGGTCGAGAAATTTATATGTACTGTGTACATCCCGAGTTTCATTGAAATCGGTTCATAAATACGCGTGTTATCACGTGACAAAAATCCGATCGTTTCAAAATGTCAGACATAAGAAAAATTCAAAGTGCTATAACTCAATCATTTTGTAAGATATAGACAAAACAAAAAGTGTTCTGGAATCGTTGTTTTAAGTTCTAACAAGTAAAAGAAAAACATTTTTCAAATTTTGATTTTTTTGCATTTAATTTTAAATTTTAAAATTTGTTAAAAAATTAAAATGGCCACCATTTTTAAACAAAATGTCGGATGATGCTGGCCAACGAACTCGGTCGAGACATTTGTATGTACTATGTACATACCAAGTTTCATTGAAATCGGTTCATAAATAAGCTTGTTATCACGTGACAAAAATCAGATCGTTTCAAAATGTCAGCCATAAGAAAAATTCAAAGTGCTATAACTCAATCATTTTTTAAGATATAGACAAAATAAAAAGTGTTCTGGAATCGTTGTTTTAAGTTGTAACACGTAAAAGAAAAATATTTTTCAATTTTTAATTTTTTTGCATTTAATTTTAAATTTTAATTTTTTTAAATTTAAAATGGCCACCATTTTGAAACAAAATGGTGGATGATACTGGCCAACGAACTCGGTCGAGAAATTTATATGTACTGTGTACATCCCGAGTTTCATTGAAATCGGTTCATAAATACGCGTGTTATCACGTGACAAAAATCAGATCGTTTCAAAATGTCAGACATAAGAAAAATTCAAAGTGCTATAACTCAATCATTTTGTAAGATATAGACAAAACAAAAAGTGTTCTGGAATCGTTGTTTTAAGTTCTAACACGTAAAAGGAAAATATTTTCCAACTTTTAATTTTTTCGCATTTAATTTAAAATTTAATATTTTTTAAAAAATTTAAAATGGTCGCCATTTTGAAACAAAATGGCGGATGATGCTGACCAACGAACTCGGTCGAGAGATTTGTATGTACTATGCACATACCAAGTTTCATTGAAATCGGTTCATAAATACGTTAGTTATCGCATGACAAAAATCATATATATATATATATATATATATATATATATATATATATATATATATATATATATATATATATATACACTATATTGCCATACTATAATATATATTTACACTATATATATACACATATATACACATATATATATATACATATATATATGTGTATATATATGTGTGTATATATATATATGTGTATATGTATATATATATATATATATATATATATATATATATATATATATGTATATATATATATATATATATATATATATATATATATATATATATATATGTATATATGTATATATATATATATATATATATATATATATATATATATATGTATATATATATATATATATATATATATGTATGTATATATATATATGTATATGTATATATATATATGTATATATATATATATATATATATATATATGTATATATATATATATGTATATATATATGTATATATATATATATGTATATATATATATATATATATATATATATATATATATATATATATATGTATATATATATATGTATATATATATATGTATATGTATATATATATATATATGTATATATATATATATATATGTATATATATATGTATACATATATATATATATATATATATGTATATATATATATGTGTGTATATATATATATGTGTATATATATATATATATATATATATGTATATGTATATATATATATGTATATATATATATATATATGTATATATATATATATGTATATATATATATGTATATATATATATATGTATATATATATATATATATATATATATATATATATATGTATATATATATATGTATATATATATATGTATATGTATATATATATATATATGTATATATATATATATATATGTATATATATATGTATACATATATATATATATATATATATATATGTATATATATATATGTGTGTATATATATATATGTGTATATATATATACATATATATATATACACATATATATATATACACATATATATTTACACTATATATATACACTATATTGCCATTGATTATGGGACACTTGCGATTTTAGACATTTTACTAAATATCTAGAAAAATACATGAAGAATCATCTCGAAACTCTTAGTGTATAAATATAATAGTATACGTCATACATCTCCGTGAAGATTTTTTACCGAAAGGCCATAGGGGACCGTCAACAAATTAAAAAAGAATGAATATCTTTTGAATAACCCTGTCAAAACTAATGTAGCAAAAGCGCTCAAACTCTAGATTATGATTGAATGCCTTATTTTAATACACTGTGTTTATTTTTATGCAAATAGCATGCACACTCGCAGAGTAATTAAGGTTTTTATAAAAATGGTCCCAAATTTTTCCAAGTTTTTCCATTATAATTTTCAGAGTTCTTAATATAAAATAATATTTTTTTCAGAAAATATGACAAACAACATTGCACACAGTACCCTGTAATCAGAATTAAAAAATAATAAAAATTGTATGAAAAATGAGTAGGTTTACTATATAATTTTTTACTGCGCATGCGTCAAAGATATCAAAATTCCATTTGCATATTATGTTAGCTAAATGTATAGAGTAACTTTTGTAAAAGTCTCAAAATCATAGCTTGAAAATTCTGAAAGTAATCGTCTATAGAAAAAGGACAAAATCCGTTGTTTCCAAAATGAAGCAAAAACAAGTTGGAAATTGCACGTGAAGCGTAGCAAATTAGGTGCGTTCGTACGATAACGAAGTTTTAAAAATATTACTTTCATATATCAATCTCATAAAATTGTAAATAGTAACTTACAATTAAAACGCTCATCAAACAATGTTTTCCCTATACCATTATGTGATGGAATACTTTTGTGTGGCCTTGTAAATCAATAACAAATGTTCTTTGCACCACAAATTATGTATGATGTATATTATAATATGTATTTTATAGTTGCATATAAATTTTATTAAGTTCGCATGAGTGTAACACGATTAAAATGCATTTGAAAAATTTTTTCCCATTGACCGTAATGTAACGCAATACTTTTGATTGTCCCTGTAATTGATCTATGCATCCGATTTTCATAAAGTTTGAAATAACTCGACAAAATTATGTAATAATTAAGTATTTTAAATTTCAAACGTATAGAATATATTTGAAACTTTTTCCCCATTGACCATAATGTAATTGAATACTTTTGATTGCCCCTGTAATTGATCTATGCACACGATTATCAAAAAATTTGAAATAACTCGACAGAATTATGTAATAATTGCGTATTTTAAATTTCAAACGATTAAAATGCATTTGAAACTTTTTTCCCCATTGACCGTAATGTAATGGAATACTTTTGATTGTCCCTGTAATTGATCTATGCATCTGATTTTCATAAAATTTGAAATGACTCGACAAAATTATGTAATAATTATGTATTTTAAATTTCAAACGTATAGAATATATTTGAAACTTTTTCCTAATTGATCATAATGTAATTGAATACTTTTGATTGCCCCTGTAATTGATCTATGCACACGATTATCAAAATATTTGAAATAACTCGACAGAATTATGTAATAATTGCGTATTTTAAATTTCAAACGATTAAAATGCATTTAAAACTTTTTTCCCCATTGACCGCAATGTAGTGGAATACTTTGATTGCCCCTGTAATTGATCTATGCATCTGAGTTTCATAAAATTTGAAATGACTCGACAAAATTATGTAATAATTATGTATTTTAAATTTCAAACGATTCGGTTGGGTAGTTTTTGAGTTGTTATATGCGGACGGACAGACGGAGGGACAGACGGACAGACGGACGGACTGAACGACCACTATAGTTGCTACGTATTATATAATTACGAACGCACCTAAAAAGAAGGATTTTATCCAAATGCAGTAGTACATCCCATATTGTGTATTCTATATTGACACTAATCAATGAATATATGGATACAACCCCTCTTGTTTTTGCTTCATTTTGAGAATAACGGATTTTCGACTTATTCAATTGACGATTATTGTCAGAATTTTCAAGTTATGATTTTGTGACTTTCACAAAAGTTGCTCTATACATTTAGCTAACATAATATGCAAATGAAATTTTGATATCGTTGACGCATGCGCAGTAAAAAATTATTTCGTAAACCAACTCATTTTTTATACAATTTTCATTTTTTTGTAAATTCTGATTACAGGGTACTGTGTGCAATGTTGTTTGTCATATTTTCTGAAAAAAATAATATTTTATATTAAGAACTCTGAAATTATAAGGAAAAAACTTGGAAAAATTTGGGACCATTTTTATAAAAACCTTAATTACTCTGCGAGTATGCATGCTACTTGCATAAAAATGAACAAGGCTTATTACAATAAGGCATTCAATCACAATCTAGAGTTTGAGCGCTTTTGCTACATTAGTTTTGTTAGGGTTATTCAAAAGATATTCATTCTTTTTTAATTTGTTGACGGTCTCCTTTGGAGTTTCTTGAAAAAATCTTCACGGAGATGTATGACTTATACTATTATATGTATACACTAAGAGTTTCGAGATGATTCCTCATGTATTTTTCTAGATATTTAGTAAAATGTCTATAATCGCAAGTGTCCCATAATCAATGGCAATATAGTGTATATATATATATATATATATATATGTCAACATTTGAACGGAGGGTGGTTTTGGGGTCTGGGGGTCATGATTGGTGAAAATATATCAAAATTTTCCGGAAGTGCTTTCCTCCGGACGGCTGCAATAGGTAGCTTTTTACTTTTTGTAATGAAATCTACCTAAAAATCTCATCATGAGAAACCCGAAGTGTGCTGTTTAAATGTCCTCCTGCTATTTAAAACAGTGCTTTTTTTATGATGCAGATTATGTCTTTTTTATAAATTTAGTTCTCACAACTTCAGGCTTTTTATCATCCTTTAGAAGCTGTTAAAAAATCTGTATTCTGGTCCCAGGCCAGGACCGAGACGTTACGTTTTTCTGAAGACTCGCTTGGCTGGGCCTAAAGTATTTTTCATAAAGTATTTTTTATACCGGTCTCGAATAATTTTTGTAAAATCACTGTCTCTGACTTACGTGCATAAAATAAGTAAAATTTGGTTCAATCAAAACTTTTACGAAAACCACATAGATTTTAAAATCGCATTTATTAAAAAAAAAACTGTAAAATTCATTTTTTTTAGGATAGTATATTCAAAGGCAAAAAAATTGAATACAATAAAAACAGTGAAAAAAATCTGCCAATTACGGAATGCTGTTTTAATCAGAAAATATGTTGAGTTGATCCATGCAAAATAAACATAATAATACTTGAGAAGAAAATAAACTCCATTTACACCTCCTAGGAAGGGCATTTGTCTATAACGTATTGTTTTTTCCTATGTGATTCCTTCTTAAAAGGTTTTACTGTATAAAATTTTTCAATGTCTTTAACACATGGGATATGGATTAAAGGTGTTCAAATATAAGTGAAACATTTACATATAAATAGAGATTGATAAAATATATATATCACGGCCTTTGGCGCTTCTTTCATTTTAAAAAGCATAAATATAAAAATCGAAAGCTATAATAAGTATTTTTGGTCAGAATTCCTCCATAAGAAACAATTTTAACCACACCGAATTAAAAAACTATGTAAACATTCACGGCTGAGCCGGGTTATGATTTAAACTTTCTTCTAGTGCGGTCTGGGTTATGATTTTAACATTTTTCCAGGCCGTGCCGAAATTTATTCCTTATGGGTCGGTTTGGGACCGGGCTTAGATATTCCGATCCTTTCAGAGCTCCAGTGCAGACTACCAACATATTTTGAAAACAAGTTGGCTTTAAATCCATACGTTGCTTCATTATTTCCAAATAAGAGGAACTGTCTTAAATTGATAATTAATAAGGGACAATTTGTAAACGATCCTCACTTCCTTTAAAACTCAGTCAAAAACTCTCCGTTTACAGGCGTGGTTAAGTGGTGTAAATCACGAATTTTGGAGAAATTTGGATTTTAATATCTCAGCCAGATTTCTAGATATGGAGATGAATTTTTTTTTTGTTCAATTTAGAAATAGATAAGGAATGTTTTCCTAATTGGGAATTTCGGACCATTTCTTTTTTAATTTGGGATATGCGGACCGTATAAAAATTTAATTTTCGTATTTTTTCAAATAGACCCCCCCCCCATGAAATTGATATTTATCTTATGAAAAAATTCACCTTTTTTATGAAATTTTGCGATTGGAAGTATGGGTCTAAGGGCATTATATAAAGAGATAGCCTATTGTTTCAATATTTATGACTCACCCTGTATACATATTTATATATTTTCTGAATTCAGTTTTACAAATGATAGCTGTTACTAAATTGTCATTGAGGTTCCTTTTGAGCTACTTTGCTTAGTAGCATACATTTAGAATATGTGTATATAATAAATCAAAAATTTGTATTTGTCTCCGGGAATGTTTCCATTAAACTTACTTACACTGGTGTCCAAAATTTAAGCATAATTGGTAATTAAGTAATTATTTTTAAGTAATGAAAGAAATATGAATCGGAATGTGCTGAAACTCCAGGTGTGTAAACAAAATAGTACGCGTCACATATTTTCGCGAAGAGTTTTTCCCGAAATCGAACAGGGGACCGAAAACGAATTGAAAAAAAAACGAAGATATTTTGGATAACCCTGTCAAAACTAATGTAGCAAAAGCGTTCAAACTGAACATTATGATTAATTGGCTTATTCTAATGTACTGTGTTAATTTTTACAAGGATAGCATGTATACTCGTAGAGAAATTAAGGTTTTTATAAAAACAGTCCTAAGTTTTTTGCTTATAATTTGCAGAGTTCTTAATATAAAATAGTGTTCTTTTTTGAAAAAATGACAAACATCATTGTACACAATACCCTGTCATCAGAATTAAAAAATAATAAAAATTGTATGACAAATGAGCAGGTTTACTAAATAATTTTTTACTGCGCATGCGTGAACGCTATTAAAATTTCATTTGCATATTATGTTAGTTAAATGTATAGAGCAACTTTTGTGAAAGTCTCAAAAACATAGCTTAAAAATTCTGAAAATTATCGTTGATAGAATGAGATCAAAATCCTTTATTCACTAAATGAAGCAAAAAGATGAGGGGCTGTATCCATATTCCATTGTTTAGTGCCTATACAATATTGCACGTACAACTCTATTTAGGTAAAACCCCTGATTTTTTTGCTTCCTTTAGGAATAACGGATTTTGAGTTGATTCTATAGGCTCCCATTTTCAGAATTTTCAAGCTATGCTTTTGAAACTTTTACAGATGTTGCTCTATACATTTAGCTAACACAATATGCAAATGACATTTTGATATCGTTGACGCATGGGCAATGAAAAATTATTTACTAAACATACTCATTTTTCATACAATTTTTATTATTTTTAAATTCTGATGACAGAGTATTGTGTACAATGATGTTTGTCATATTTTCAGAAAAGAACATTATTTTATAATAAGAACCCTGCAAATTATAAGCAAAAAACTTGAAAAAATTTAGGACTGTTTTTATAAAAACCTTAATTTCTCTACGAGTATACATGCTATCCTTGTAAAAATTAACACAGTACATTACAATAAGCCATTTAATCTTAATGTGCAGTTTGAACGCTTTTGCTACATTAGTTTTGACAGGGTTATCCAAAAGATCTTCGTTCTTTTTTAATTTGTTGACGGCCCCCTGTTCGATTTCGGGGAAAACTCTTCGTGAAAATATGTGACGCGTACTATTTTGTTTACACACCTGGAGTTTCAGCACATTCCGATTCATATTTCTTTCATAACTTAAAAATAATTACTTAATTACCAATTATGCTTAAATTTTGGACACCAGTGTAGATACTTACCTACCTAAATTTTTTAAATGAGTTTTATTTCCAAAGTTACTTTAATAAATATTATGATTATACATTAAGTGTATTCAAATATTATTATTTATTATTATGTAAACTACTGAATAAACTG
This sequence comes from Maratus speculifer, assembly GCA_964019185.1. Taxonomy (NCBI): domain Eukaryota; kingdom Metazoa; phylum Arthropoda; class Arachnida; order Araneae; family Salticidae; genus Maratus; species Maratus speculifer. Next base: position 42,078,953 of record OZ025291.1, on the reverse strand, counting down.
ATCCTACAGGGGTAATTTTCAAAAGGAAAATGTAATAAAGTACAATTTGCAAATTGCACACGTTTATAAAAATAATATTTTCAATATCATGGTACGTTACAAATCTTTGTTCATTAAAAATATAATTTCAATATCGTCAACAATCAACTGCACTGATGAGGTTTAAGTACATGAATTAATACTCATAATTTTTAAATACAAAAAAAATCTTTTTATAGTTTTTTGCAACTTGAAAACCGTATTACTTATAACCGTATTACTTAATAGGTTTAATATGTACAAATGAAAAGTTTAGAAATGGTGTCAGGTTGCTGGAGCGACTTTCTTAAACAATCGGCTGCTGTTTTTTCAGGCTAGTGAAATGCTGTGAAGTGTACCGATATATTACTTTCATGAAATCACATCACACAACCTGCACGAAATTGTTGATAATGATGTATCAGATTATTTCAGTTGGGAACACAGGATTGTTGTTTTGAAGTTTTACTACTGATCTATACGATCAGAGGGTCAGTGTAGCAAACAATAGATTCAATGATCTGATGGTTTCTCCATTATTAAACGAAGCCATTTTGTGTACTAATCCGTTTATTCATCACTCATAAAAAAACTTAAACATGTACAATATTCGTGAAATGCTCAGGTTTTTGTGTGATTACATCATGCTATGGTATTAATAGGACAAAACTAGAATTCTCTGATTGCTAAGACCAGGTAATATATTTGAAGCACTTGGGGAAAAAGCAAAATTCTGACTTAAGAAGTCATTGCACATGCTTTTTAAGAATCTCGCGGAATACAGAAACAAGCCTATCAGTGATAGGTGGATTTTGAGAGATAGCAGATAAACTAGTGACGGGATAAAAGAGTGGTTTAAGGAGGATGAATCCCATATCTGCAAAAGAAAGCTTTTTAATGTAAAAATAAGAGCAAAAAAAGTCACGAAAAACTGGATTCATGGAATGATTATTGGAAACAATAATAACAGAATAACTTTTAAAATAATTAAAGCAAAAAAGTAGCTTTTCTTTGAATATTGTTATATAGTAACTAAAAAAGTTTATGAAGATTCTAAAAAATTAAATTCAGATTTTGAAGAATTATTAATATACGAATTCTAAAATAAAACAGAAACGAATTAGAAATAAATAATAGTTAAGTAGAAATAAGGCAATAGGGAATATAGCGGTAAATTAGAATAATCTAGCTGAATCTAGTTATATATATGTATATATATATATATGTGTGTGTGTGTGTGTGTATGTATATATAGGGAGTATCTAAACTACTGGCAAAACTTTAAGGGGTGACAGTACACATAAAAGAAAATAATATTAAATGGGAAACTAAGGGTCCTAAACGTCTTCCGTAGGATATAGGCGCTATCAAAGTTTAGGGTCCAAAATTTGCAATTATTATAAAAAACGGAAAAATTAGTCGATTCGTTTACGGTTTTCACAAAAACTATTCTTCATATCAGTATTGTCTTGAAATTAAATTATAAAGATAAATTTCAAAAAATGACGATAAAGGGCGCTTTAGACTTTGGAGTAACGAACAACTATTTTTTACCGTTACTTTTTTGCATTTCATTAGTTTTGTTTTAGAAGTGCAGACACAAACTTAAATTTTGAACTTAAAACCTGTGGTTAAGTAGCGCAAACTGGACTGTGTTCAATGGGAGTGGATAGGTTTAAATTTCAAATGATTATAAAAAACAGAAAAATTGGTCAATTGATTTGCGGTTTTCTCTAAAATTTTTCTTTTTGTCAGTATTGTCTTGAAAATAAATTTACAGATAAATTTCAAAAAATGTCAATAAATGGCGCTTTAGACTTTGCAGTAACGCACAACTATTTTTTACCATTATTTTTTGCATCTGATTAAGTTTCTTTAGAAGCTTAGACATAAACTTAAATTCTGAGCTTAAAATATGAATCGTTGAGAATGGTTAAGTAGCGCAAACAGAACTGTGTTCAATGGATATGGGGAGGTTCAAATTTCAAATAATTATAAAAAACGGAAAAATTGGTCGATTCGTTTGCGGTTTTCTCTAAAACGATTCTTCATGTCAGTATTTCCTTAAAAATTAATTTTAAAGATAAATTTCAAAACATTCCGTTAGAAGACGCCTTAAACTTTAAAGTAACCAACAACTATTTTTAACCGTTATTTTTTTTTAAATCTAAATAAATGTTTTAAAAGCTTAGACTTAAATTTTGAGTTCAAACTCTGAATCGTTGTGAGTAACTAAGTAGCGAAAAATTGAACTGTGTTCGTACGGTGGGCAGGGTAACATTTCAACTCCTGAACTCAGTTCAGTTCGCGCTTCTTCATCCCTCCCAACAATTCAGAATTAGAGCACAAAATTTATGTCTAAGCTTTTGCAAGCATTTAATTAGATACAAAAAATAACAGTTAAAAATTGTTGTTGGTTACTCTAAAGTTTAAGGCGCCCTCTAACGGAATTTTTTGAAATTTATAATTTATAAATTTATAATTTTAAGGAAATACTGACATAAAGAATGGTTTGAGCGATAACCGCAAACGAATCGACCAATTTTTCGGTTTTGTATAATCATTTGAAATTTGAACCTTCCCACCCCCATTGAGCACAATTCAGTTAGCGCTACTTAACCACTCTCAGCGATTCAGATTTTCAGCACAAAATTTAAGTTTATGTCTAAGCTTTAAAAAAAATTTAATGATATGCAAAAAATAACAGTAAAAAGTAGTTGTACGTTACTTCAAAGTCTAAAGCGCCCTCTATCGACATTTTTTGAAATTTATCTTTATAATTTATTTTCAAGACAATATTGACATAAAGAATAATTTTAGTGAAAACCGCAAATCCATTGACCATTTTTCTGTTTTTTATAATCATTTGAAATTTGTACCTACCCACTACCATTGAACTCAGCTCAGTTTGCGCTACTTAACTACAGATTTTGAGCACAAAATTTAAGTTTATGTCTACACTTCTAAAATAAATTTAATCAGTTTTAATAAATTTATTGAATAAAGAATAGTTTTCGTGAAAACCGCAAACGAATTGACCAATTTTTCCGCTTTTTATAATCATTTCAAATTTTGGACCCTAAACTTTGATGGCGCCTATATCCTTCGGAAGACGTTTGGGACCCTTAGTTTGCCATTTAATATTGTTTGTTTTGATGTGTACTATCACACATTAAAGTTTTGCCCAGTAGTTTAGATACACCCTGTATAATTTCTTCTTTGCAACGTGTTTTTATTGAGATAAATTAAATATAAATATTCAAGAGCTTTATAATTAATTGTATATATAACAGTTTAAGATAAAGCATTTTTACAATTAGTAGACATTGTAATAGTTATACAAAAAATGTAACTGTAGCTCATACATAAAAAAAACACAATTTGTTTCCATGAAAGTATATGTCCATTGAGGCTTCTTCACTTTCAAGAGAACTAATTTTGAAGTTGTTCGCACCTAGAATCGGGACTTGGTGGGTTTTGTAGCCCTATACATAAAAGTTAGAGAACCGATAAAAATTCTCTGATAAAAGCAGGCTATATACATTTTTTTACACATTAATTTATTTTTATTTGTTCATTTCATGGCAAAAGTAAATTTAGTCGCTAAATAAGGCACTACGAAATTTTCGTTTGCGTTATTTTGGGTACAGCATTCGGCTAGGGTTGCCGGAAAGCTTTACTTTTAATATCACGCCAGTTTTTCCCGTCAAAAAATATGAATAATATGTCATAATTTTTCTAACTTAAATTCATTGATATTCGAAGGTATTTTTAAACATTTGTAAATACTTTTTTATTCATAATTCATTATTTAATAATTTTAAATACATTTTTTAAAAGCAAAAAACAAAACACTGGCACTATATTAATAATTCAATTAGCATTTTCAAGAAATTATGTGGCTAAAAAAAGTAATTTTAGACCCTTTTTTTTTTTTTTTTTTTTTTTGAATTCTGAAATTTCTATTTAAAGGGCTTTAGAATGCATGAAGTCTCAATGCTAGGTGTGAACAACAAGAAAAGTGATTCCTTTGTTAGTTTTTGAAACAATAGAAAAACAACAGATATTTAACAATTTAAAATTAATTTTGTAAGAAAAGCCACTCTGATTAACGCAGCATCGTTTGCAAAAATATCTTAATATATCAAACTGCTCAGAGAATATTTTCTAAAAGTATTCTATGAAGTTTTATTTATTTATATCTCTATTTATTTTAAGCAAATCGATGGTAAAATGTCATAGTAAAAAAAGAGCTAGGTATGACTTGGGTTGACAAACCAAAAATAAGTTAGATTAAATTAATTATTATTAAAAAGATGTAGTGATTTACCGTTTTCTCGGAAAGCGGACACTTGACCAGAGCTCAAACCCGAGATAAAGAAGTCAAAGGCAAAATTTCAAAGCTAAATGAATGTGAAACTGTATGTCCAATTGTTTCCTTAAAATAGGTATGACAAGCTTTTCCGGCAGAATAAAGTGCGTCATACCAAGTTGTTATTAAAGAATACATTAATTTCTATAAAATACTCTTAGAGTGATGAAAATTCATGATCTCGGCTTAAAATTGTAGCTTTTTAATATTACATGATTTAATTAAATTTATTTTTGGCTTGTCAATCATGTGTTAATTATAACTAGATAATTTTTTACTATGGTATTTTTCTATCTTTATAAAAATGTGTTCAATGTATATAAAAATGTATATAAAAATGTGTTCAATTTTGTGATAACAACACATTCGACGTTACCGGAACAAAGATTAAAAACCATGATTATATTTTATGTCATCCAGATTTTTTTTACACTTTGAGGAGCAAGCAATTGAATTTGTGTAATGCAAAACTCCCCCAGGAAATTTAGAAATAAAAACATTTCATAATTAAAAAAAACGCAAATTTTTAATACTTTCCCCTCAAAGTTATAAAAGTAAAATTTAATTACAATTTTTTCTGCAAATCTTATAAAAGTAAAATTTAATTACAATTTTTTCTGCAAATCTTATTTAAACTTATGTGGGGTGTTATATATCCCATCGCCCCTCAATGAGTTAAATATATTCCTTAATATTTATTTATTTTACTAGCTCACCCGCCCGGCGTTGCCCGGGTTCGTATTAACAATATTAAACGAACTTGAAATTTGTATGATTTTATCATTAACTCGTTACATGCAGAAATGCATTGTCTGAAATACGTAGCCACTGACTGTGTGAAAAATCGGTTTTAAAAACAACTAATATTAAGCTCTAAAAATACTCAAAATGAGCAATGAAAAACGCGGGAGGGAATATGTATCCAACGATTGCATGATTTTCGTGTAAAAAGATTGATATTTACCCGTAAAAAACATTGTTAAGTCACGTAACTAATTATTATTTTCACATACAAATCCCAAGTGAAATATTTTGAATTTCAAACTAATTATATCACTCTTAACCCTTTAACGTTCATTGGTTTCGCCACAAAACCACAAAATTTTAATTCCGATACGCAACACTGACACCGGTATTTTTATCTAAAAATATCCCTTTTATTTTGTATGTGAAAAATCACGTTTTCTTATTTAGAAATATATTTGTTCTTAATTACTGGTGTCATTCATTTACTTCGACATCTTAGCAATGAAAATGCTATGATCGTTAAAGGGTTAAATCCGACTATACCATGAATGAAATCGATACACGATGGTAGCTAAAAGGTTGGTATATAGTACTATAATTTCAGAGCTATTTAACAAAAGTAAGTGTTATTTTTAATCAAATCTTGCGTATAGGTTCACTCTGTGTATAAATTCCTAGCCTTAAACTTTTATACTGTAACCAGAACCTGCCTGTAACCTAACAGCGACTTAACAGTACCCTACCGTAAATTAAATATAACAGAAATGTAACCTAGCCTAAATGTATTCACTTTATTGTAACAAATCCTTATTCTAACCATAACATAAATGCAATTTAACTTTAACCTAACTTTAACCTAAATAATATAATAGAAAAAACCATTTTAAAAAATTACTATTTCTTCGTAAAATATGCTTCAGCTGTAATTCGTTTCTTTCAATTCGTTTTATTAATACAAAATTCCTTCCTCGTGCTTTTGTTTGACACATTAAAATTTCAGCGATAAATGGTTTAATATTGCAAACCACGGAGTAAGACACTTCTTACTCCGTCTTGCAAACCTTTTTTCGGTTTACTTCGCCTCCACCTATCTTTTTCTCCATGGTGTACAGCAGCTGTGATAAAAAAAAAAATCCTCATTTAAACTGACAGTTTGGCCAGTCTATGAATTTTAAAGGTCTGTCCCAGCTTTTTTAATTATTTTTGCGAAAATTTTATGCAACCAATCAACCATAAGAAAATGAAATGGAAAAAAAGCGAAAAGAGGCGATTTTTTATGAGAGTGAGCTTTGGAATTTAATTAATTACTCAGTTAATAAATAGAATTTTGAAATTCTGAGCTTCAGGTGCATCAGGAGAGACATTGGGCTACTCTCAAAAAAATTTTGAGCTTCGTACGTGCTGTAGATTTTGCTAGCCATCGCAGACACACACATCGACACACACACAGACAGACAGAGCGTTTTGTTCTTTTATTAGTATAGATGCTAAATTTTTTAATTGAAAATATTTTAAATTAAATTTTGTAATCCCAAAATAAATTTAACACGATGTATATATATATATATATTTTTTAACATGCTTCCTGCCTTAGAATAATAATCAATATTACTTCTTTAACTTCCTGACAATATCTAAAATATTTTTTTGTTCCACATATGACAGTATTTTCAAACTTGAAAATTTTTAGGATTTCCTGAATACTTTCAGACATTAATCTTCTACTCGGAAAAACTGATGTAGGGAACAGAGTGAAAGACAGCGTTTGTAAATAACAGGCAATTTTTGAAATGTTCTAAATTCCGCTAGAGAAACGCAGGCTATACTCTTATTTAAATGTTAATTTAAGTTAGTTAATTAGCTGGGTTTTTTAGTCAAGAGTTTGAACAATTTGTAAAACTATGGTATACAGTTAACGCCTTGGAGAAGAGCGTCAATTACCTTTCTTTTATGTTTATTTTAAGACACAAATGTGAAGAAATTAAAGAATTTTGTGCGTTATTTCATCACTGACATTAAGAGATTTAACAAAGAGAAAAAAATTTCTGGTAAAAGTTTTTCACACATTTTTTGTCTTTTATCACAAAGATTATGTTATCTAAGGCAAGGGTTTAATGTGTGCAGTCGTAATAAATATTGTATTCATACATTTTTTTATAAGTGTACAATAGATGTTGTATCAAGATCTAAATGGTTATAAAGCTAGTTATAGTAGAAACATTTGGCATTTTACAGATTTGAAATTCAATTTCAAACTTGTATTCATTTCTTACCGTAGTTTTTAATTTGTTTATTATCTTCAAATACTCGAATATTTTTAATAGAAAATAAAAACATATAGAAATTACTTATTATAAGGTACAATTAAGCTTTTTTATTTCTTTTCAGTGTAAATTCATAAAATTAAGAATGTCTTAAAGATTTGTTTATTGATTTTTTTTAAATGGACTTCATTAAACTAGCCGCCCTTGGTGACCAGTTCGGTCTGCCTTAAATGTATACTAAGCAGTAAATCATATTGCTTTTATTCATAATTTATTTTAATTGCTCAATTTTTTGCCAAATTAGGAGTATACGTCCCACATTGGCGCGACTGCAACAAAATAACACTTATATTATTTACATAATAACCAGTATATTGCTAATTATTTATTACTAAACCGTTTATTTAATTTTCGTTTCTTATTTACAATGATAAAATTGCTTTCTTCTATAATTATTAACTAAACTCTTGTCACAGATATGATGCATGCATCACATTGGAGCAATATAAAAAAAATGAGGATTTAATGCCTCAACGGTAACCAGTCTATGACTGTTTAGTTATTAATAATCGATTTGTATACGTTTGTTTTTAGTTTTAAAATGATAGATATTGTTTTATTCGATTGTTATTAATTAAATTATTTTTATTTACTATTGTTTCATTTTTTAGATAATAATAAATAACATATATATGCAACAGTTATTTGAAAACGAAATTTTTGCCAAATTCGTGTATTAAAAAATAGCGCCAATGTATATGACATCTGTGTCAAACTTTTCTTTCTTTCTTTATTATTATTTCAGATTATTTATATACAGATAATTTCAGATTATTATTTATATTCCGTTTTAAAATCATAGAAAATAGTTAAATGCGTACATGTGACTGCTATTAGAAAAAGAAGTTTTCGCCTAATTGGCTTTAAAAAAAGCCGCGCATATGTGATGCCTATATGTCATCTGCGTGAGAAATACAGAACTCGGTATTTTTATGCTAGCTTGGTGCAGGTGATAATTAGCCAAATATTCTACTCGTGGCTTTTTTCGTACTTTTTTTCATTTGAATTATAATAATAATATTCTTTCATTCAATTCATTTATAATACATTAACATTAATTTGAAACTGAAACGTTTAAAATTCATGACTTTTATTTTTTTAAGTTTAAAATAACGGAAAAAATCTAAAATGATAATATTTTGAAGCTTCATAATTTCAGCAAAAGGGCAAAATTTATATAAACCGAATTTTTCACGGCTTAAATCCTGGCAAAGGACTTTTACACGTTAGCCAATAAGATCAGTTTCATTTGGGTGTATCCAATAATTAACAAATAATCCCGATTTCTGTGCCACGTGCGATAGCTATATATACATAGAGATTTTCTTTTTCACCACGAATCCATATATCCATTCATGAAAATGTAGATTTCACTGCAATAGAAGCATTATTTAAATTGATGCAATGCTAGACATTTAATCTTAAAAATAAATAAATAAATAAATAAAAAATATCGAGCTACTATTAACACATTCTAGGCTTAAATTCTATCCGTAAAAATAATGATAAATATATTATTTTGGAAAAACATTATTTTTAGCATTAAACAATACTCAGAAAACTGCATTACAATTTTGTAAGTTTATTCGGCAGTCAGGGGGTTAATTTTATTAATTGAATAAAAATCTTCAAATATTTTGCAGATGCTGATCCCCGTTTTCCCACCCTTTATTGAATTAAACATTATGTTTACTTTAATAAATACAATGAACTTCATGATAAAATTTTATAAGCGCATACTTTTGTTTCAGTTTTTATTTTTATTAAATTTTAAAACTACAATTTATTTTAATAAGACATTCTATTCTTTAATCAGTTCTTAGAAACGCAAATAAAATCTGAAAGATTTTAATGGGTGAATATAAAAATACGGAATATGCAGTCCGTCCAATAAAACTCCTATTAAATGTTAAGTAATGCAATTTGTTTTGATACATACAAGTAAAAAATATCCTTAGATGTATTCGCAAGAGACATTACGTTTCTAATAATATAAATGAAGCAATTAAGAGACTTAGAATTTCAGCTTGTCATTTTCCTGGCATGCCACACTGTGATGTGTGCAATGTATAATACAAAAAAGCAAGAACAAAATAGCCTTATGCTATATTGTATGAATATATTTTTCTATTTTTGTTTTAAATTTTTAACTAATATTTGTGCCTTGCAAAACAAATATATTAGGATGAACACAATTCTGTATTTTATAAATAATTTTTTCCAATTAAAATTATGGTTGTTACTGAAAATAAATGTCATTTTCTTGGTCTGATTTTCATTTATTATCAGGTCTAAAGATGGCGCTGCAGAGTAATTCTTCTTATTCATGGCATAGTTCAAATCAAAAGGTGTGAAATCATAGCTAGCAGCAAGATGCTTTAGAAATTCTTTTCAAAATGTGATTAAAGTCTTTATAAAAATTAAGAAGTTTTTTATCATGTCATTTTTTAGCTTCCATAAATTAACAAATATAACTAAGCACTACATGAAATTTGAGCTATTATATTCAAAACATATTCTTTTAAACAAAATTAAACTGTTAAGTCTAAAAAAAAGAAAAAAAAAATGTAAAATTTTTTTTGAATGAAATTATCATTATCCAGTAAACATATGCCTAGAAATGACATATAATTGCATAAAAATTAGCTTATTATTTAAATTCTTTAAATTTTAGCAATTTTATATGGAAAATTCTTTATTCTTTAAAGTAAAAAAAAATATCTCTTGAAATTTCAAATTGTTTTCAATACTTACTACAATGGATACTTTCAATATTTCAGATCCGGCCTTTTTTCATATTCACCCTAACATGCAATTTTTTAAAAAAAGAAATTACATAAATTAGCAAAAACACCATGTGTATACAAATAATACTTAACTTAAAATATCAATTCACTTAATTAATACTTTAATGAAAATTTCCTCAGTACTGTTTAAAAATCCTGAAGTACGATAATTTTTCATTTCATATTCGAGAATTTTTAAAGAAGCAACGTAATATTTAACAATTATAATTTTCAGTTGTATAACGTGAAAGCATAATAATTTTAAAGGAATTTTAATTAAGTCACATAATCTCAAAGTAAATTGAAAAAGCTGATTATTTTTTCCACTTGAATTGTAATTGCCGCACGAGTTAATTAATCTCTCCCCTTTCTTTTATTTTTAACACTTAAAAGTTTAATTTTTTGACACTACTTTTATTTTTACTTGCTTAGAAAATTTTAAGAATTCTTTTACAACTTTTAAAAATGCAGATTTTTATAAAAAAGATTTTATTATCACAGACAGAAAAATGATTTTTCAATAATAATTTTCTGTAATAATATTACAAGATACTTCTTGAAATATTATTACAGAAAACAAAACAATTCCGTTTGTGTATTATGTTTTGAATTATAAAATTTGCGGTCATGCATCTTAAAATGCATTTCTACAATGTTTAAGATAAAACTAAAACATTAAGAAAATATATGAATATATATTACATGAAAACTTATTAACCAAAAATATTTTTTAAACAAAAACAATTACTAATATATTTGAACATATTAGGATAGTTTTTTGCATGAGCATGTTTATAACATAATTCTATTATTAAATATACAGCACGTTAAATTTTTCCACAATGTTAAATATACGAGCTTATTCTCAATTTTGCTGGTTTTGTATAGGTAGCTGTTGGTACTGTGATAGTATTTGTCATAAAAATAAACATGCCGTTTTATATGTAGAGATTTTTAAGAATGCATTTTTATAGCTGAATACATTTAAACATATATATCCATATACATATAGAAGTTATATTTGCTGGAATTAAATGTGTGTACAAAAGGTTTTCCTTAAAAAAAATAGTTTTGTTATTATTGTAAATATCTTGAATCATATGTCCTGAAAAGTCTTATTGTGTAATACTGCTCAGAATAAGATTGTAATTTCAGAACAATCCAATAATTATCTCATTTCTGCAGCTAAACTGAGGTATAATTATACATTTATCCATTATTATTTTACTGTATATTTTTGCAATTCTAAAATCTTGGTTTATAATTAAGACCAATGCACGGTATCTCATATTTTTGCGATTTCACAAAATTTCGTTTTCTGAATAACTAATATCCTCATCTATAAAAGAACTCAAATACATAAGCAAAGCATTCGAAACTGAACTCATTAATCTTTAACAACTATTCCTTGAATAATGGCCACACTTTTCTTGTAATTTTACTTCTTTTAAACGTTACATTTTAGAAATTCCTGGAAATTTCTGGAGCAAAAATCTTAATTATAGTAGTATATCTTAATGAATAATATCAATTTTAATCTGGTTTTATTTTCATATATTTGGTTTGTTTTGTATTAAAAGAATATACCCACACTATCATTACAGTATCTAATATCAATATTTGAAATTTTTCTAAACATTTTAACTATTTATAAAACTTGCATAAACTATATAATTCTGCATCGCTCAAATATACTCCAAACTTCTGTACAATATATCTTTGAAATGTATTCATAAAATATAAGGAGAGATGTTTCAGAATATCTTCCTGTTTATGTAATAACCTATATAATCTAAGCTCTAGAAAATATCAGAAACATACATTTTCTTTTGAAAGTAAACATCAAAATATTCATGCCTGGAAATTTTCCAAATTTAATTTGATATTTTAATGTTTGGTTTTGACTTTATGATTTAAATTTATCTATTTTCACTGTGAAAAAATATAAGCTTTTACGACAACATGAATGGTGAAAAATACTAAAATATAAGTGTAGAATTATTCAAAAAAAAAAAATAAATAAAAATAAATTTTTCTCGTGTTTAAAGATTTTTTTCTGTATGTATAAGTTTTTATTTTTATACATAATATAATTTATAGTTAATGTAACAAAGTATAATTTAATGTTTTAAATCGTTAGACGAATTGTCAATTTAAAAATTTGTTTTTGCTATATAATATATATATATATATACTGGTGTGTTAAAATTAAGGACGGGGCAAATAAATTAAAATAGAAGCCAAAAAAGGTAATCAAAGGAAATGAGAGGCCAATCAGGAGACAGATCTGAAACAAATGCAGAAAGACATATCCACATATGGCATACACTGTTAAAAATCTTGTTCTAGTTTGAACCAAAAAAGTTTGTTTTTTGGTGTTCAATATCTACCACCGTAAGATGGTGAAATCTTGAACCAAAATTTAGAGCTCCCATTGAAGCATAGTTCCAATACTTGGAACAAGGTTGAACTAGGAAGCTCCAAATGTTGGTACGAGATTTCACCATCTTATGGTGGCAGCTATTGAGCACCAAAAAACAAAAATTTTTGGTTCAAACTAGAACAAAATTTTTAACAGTGTACAAGGAGGTGTTAAGGGGGATAAAGCACAGATACGACGATTATTCAGAAATGAGGTGAAATCTATTGCACTGTGTAAAGTGATTTCAACGACGTTGTTTTACTACTTTTTTGTACTATCGACAAGAGGCAATCCAGGAGATGTCTATATAACATGGACGACTTTACACGAGCTCGAATAACTTGGAAGTTGTAAGAAGATGAAAGTGAGATACAAGATTTCATTATCACTCACAACTTCGCTATACGAGCCTGGAATGAAATTCAAACCAGGGTATCAGCTGTCCCAGCATTCAGCAGTTGTCGCCCACGAGCAACTACAACAGCAGACGACAGTTATGTTTTACTACAGGTGAAAATAAACAAGTGGAAGGAAGCTGTAGAAATTGCAAGGCAGATTGAACAAACTACTGGACGTCGGATATAACGTTTTACTATAGCTAAAAGGCTGCACAAAGGTGGTCTATGTACAGGACGTGCAGTACGGTGTATACCATAAACGTGGTTTCTGTGGTGCCAGAAGGATAAAACATGGACAGAACAGGAGTGGGCTCGAGTAATTTTTAGCGATGGGAGCCGATTTAGTATGACGAGCTATTCTGGACGTTTACACAGCTGGAGAGAGCAGGGAATACCTAACCCCACCTTCAACATCATCGGAAGGTACTATTTTGTGGGTACTGGAGTTCCTGTTTGGAGTGGTATCATACTTGGCAGCCGTAAGAACCTTCGCATCTTCCAAAGAAGTTCAGTATCTGGTGCCTGCTATTACGTCGAGATTTTCTTGCCTCACGTGCGTCTTTTTAGAAGTGTTGAAGGTCCAGACTTCTTCACGGATGACAACGATCTTCGTCGTACAGCGGTTATCGAAGAACTCTTGGAGAATGAAGATATTCAACACATGGATTGGCCTGCAACATATCCGGGCTTGAATTCCGTAGAACAGATGTGGGTTATTCTTTGCATAAATTGGCATCACGTGATTAAGCTCCGGAAACGATTCTGGGCTTGAATTTGGCGTTACAAGAGGAATCAGAATCGTTGCCTCAACAGCTCCTATATAACCTCGTCCCCAGCATGGACAGACGTTGTAAATGCTTCATTATATTCCGGGAAGACTATTTCCCCTATTAGAGACTAAACTTTTCCTCCCTGGTGCCTGTAACAAAGACGCTTCTGTCATCCCTGCATTTGTGCTCCAAATGACCTTTACAATAAAGTGTTTTTATTAACCTTTTGATTATTTGTTTAGATGTTATTTAACATTTGTCCCATATTTTCACATCTTGAAGATCTTATGTTATAATTTTGAACGATGTGGAAACTTTCTTGGCAAGAATACATTCGAAAAACCCTCTCGCCCTTAATTTTTGCACACCAGAGTACATAAATATAATTAAAACGGTGTTAATTTCTGCAAAAACTTATTATTTTTCTTTGAATTTTTGTTGACACACTACTTGTCTTTCTGATGAAATCGCCATTGTTAAATATGAATTTAAACATGTTCTTCATAATCCTGAAATTCAACAAAAATCTAAAAAGTATATATTTAAATATTTGTTAAAATGTCGAAAATTGAGAGCATCAGGAATAGGTATATAGACTACTTACTAATTATTTCGATATTTAATAGAAATTTTATTTAACAATTAACAATAAAAAAATTACATTAATAAAATATGATGTAGCTTGCAGTTTCTGTTGTAACACATATGAAAAACACGTTAATTTAAGGAAAGACTTACTAATTCTTCATTAGTAAAGGGCCTCTTGCAATATATTCTTTTCTTTCGTTTATTCATTTAATGTTTGCCCCATACACAATTAAACATTTTGTGATAGGTTGAGCATTTTTTTGGTGATCTAAGCAACTAACACAATAAGATAACGAAATATTGATTCAACATTCTGTTAATTTTAGAATATTGTATGACAAAATTTTTGTAAAGGAATGACTTCTAGATATAAATATGTTCTGGTTTTTATTAGATAATTCAAGTATTAGTTTTGGGAAAAAACATGCATTCCTTCAATCAGGGATGTACAATTTTTGAAATTGCTCAGATTTAACGCGTATTATTAAATATTTAATTGTGAGAGAGCTATAAAATATTATGCATTAGGGTTCCAATTTGTAATATTATTGTTCTTATTACTGCTATTTATCTATAAAAATTACTCTGTTTTATGTTGTGATTTGGATAAATCCAATCCTTTAAACAATAGTATGCATTGTGATTCTTAAATATCGAAAACAAATAGGCTTTTATCTTAAATATTGCTTCTTAATTCATATTTCCATTTGCAAACTTTAATAAAGAAGGTACAAAATTTAATAAAGTAAAATCTACCTAGCTGAAAAAAAATTACCAGTGTCTTGTATTGAACGTATGAAGAGAAAATCATTTGCTTTCAGGTACATTTTTTTACATTATTTTGTTCACACAATATGTTTTACATAGAGTGGTGGTCAAAAATTTCCGGCCAGTTAGTTTCTTCGACTTATTTAACAAAAGGTTTCAGCAAAGTAGAAGCACAATTGCTTCAAAAGTTATGAATATGTGAATGACCTCTGACCACGTGATTATTTTGATTGGATACTGAAGATGCTTCATGCAAAGGGATAAAATTCGAAGTTCGCGTGTGCAAAAGTTTCCGGCCACTTATCATTCTTTAGTTTTTTTCTATCGGTAAACTGTTTTTGGTTGTGTTTATGAATGAATCAACGTGTATAGCATAGTCTCAATTCAAAATTGAAAAGTTGAACAATTATTATTCAAGAATGAGTGATTAGTTTGTCACTAAAATGCCAATCTTTTCGAGATATTGCGGCAAAGTTATCGATCGGTCAAATCGACCGTAAACGATATTTAAAAATTATATAAATATGGCCGTGGATTTCAGGACTTTCAGAGGTCCGGGAGATCCCGGAAAATTACTATTCCTGTAGACAGAATTATCAGGAGAAAAACAATTGATAATCCGCATAAAAATTCCGCTGCAATATACTGCGATTTACGGAATGAAAATATTGTTGAAATAAGTCCGTATACCGTATAATCATGCTGACGTGATGCATAACTTTATGGAAGAGTCGGTGTTAAAATTTTTTCAGAGTTAAAAAAAAATACAAACGTACCCGACTTTCGTTTTCCAAAAAACACAAAGTCTGGTCAAGTGAAAACTGGATAAAAGTTCTATTTTTCCATCAATCGAAGTCGAAACACTTTTGGAAGTGACGGCAAACACAACATCCGATGACCTAACAACAAAAGATATGATTCGACCTATGTTATTCCTACAATGAAGCATGGAGGCGGACATGTTATGCCGTGGGGAGTATTTTCTTCAAAAAGTGTCGGTCAGTTATTTGAAATCCACAGCCAGGTGAATGATACAATGTATAAGGATATATTGAAGACTATTTTCTGCCTTATCAGAGAAAAAAATTTGGTCGCAACTATTTTTCTTAACATGATAACGACATAAATAATGCCAAGCGCCCAACATGAATCCAATAGAAAATCTTTGAAAAGAAGTTGACAAAAGTCTGTGGAACTATAAATATTCCAACTCAGCAGAAATTTCGCCAAAATTGCAAAAAATATGGGAAAAAAGTACCATAGACGATCTTTAACCAGTAATTGTATGAATGTCACGTTGCAGTACTTATTACTAAAGCTAATAAAATAGTAATAACATAAAATACTAATTGTAAATGTTGTTGATCACTATATTTTTCTATTACAATACCACATTTTGTGACGTTGAGGTTAATTGGGTGAAATAGTCCTCCAGTGTTCGTGTCCGGGATGGGTCAGTTGGAAGAGCATTGGCGGCTTCAGCCAATACATCCCTGGTTCGAATCCTGGCCCGGTCTTTTTTTAGCCAAAATTGAAAATTTACATCTGTTATAATTAATTTACCGATTGAATAATCGTGTTTAAAATTAATCTAATGTAATTTCGTATGCAGCGATTTTCTGCAGTTCCATATATTGACCTTCGATTTATTCTGTTGAGCTGATACACAGTATCAGACTAGATAAAGTGATCTTTGGGGTTATTTGGTTGAAATAGTCCTCCAGTGCTCGTGTCCGGGATGGCTCGGTTGGAAGAACATTGGCGGCTTCAGCCAATACATCCCTGGTTCGAATCCTGGCCCGGAATTTTTTCACCTAAAATGGAAAATTTACATCTGATCAAAAGGCTTGCTGTTTCCGTAACCGATGCTCCAAATAAACCCACTCCGACAATCATTCCTCTTTGCAACTCTGAGAAGTCTGAAATTTTAACATATCACAGACAGTTAGATTGATGCATGCCACGCAGGTGCCTGCTGTTGAGAGAATGAGACCTCGCTATTAAAGCTCGCGAGTTGGCAAACTTCTGTAGCAGATGGTACAGCTGTAGTGCAGGTGTGAAATACATCGTGCTTTTTCACAGGTGCTTATATTGTTTGGTCCCCCACCTGTACATTCGCGCACATTATACATTCAAACATATTGAAATTGTAATACATCAGCTTCATTACGAGATGATTACTACAGAATATGACCTGAATAGCATTTATCGCTCATTTAAAGGGGAATAGAAAACAATTTGATTATATACATGATGATGTTGAGAACAATAACTGTAAAAAATACGGTTGTAATTTTGATATTCGTCTTTTTATATATAGAAACTAATATCCATGTATATAGCTTCCATATTACTTAGTGTGTATAGCTTCTCTGAATCGTATGTCGCGTTGCATAAAATAATACCAGTGCATTTCTGGATATTTCCAAAAATTGGTGAATGGAATTTAATTTTTCTACATGGGCTAAATTCAAAATTACTAAAATAATTAGCAGGTTTGGGAATCACATCAGTTTTACATCATATTAGTCAAAAGTGGCGAGTGTATTTTTAGATATTTTTTTGAAAAACTAGGCTAGAGAGAAATACCAAAATATTTTTTTTTAGCTTAGATATTGTAACTTTGAAAATTTTTGTGATGTAAATTATTGTAATGTATTGTGATTTCCGTGGTTGACTCAAAAATTTACCATTAAGATTTCTTTTTCCCAAATCTTCCATGTTTTCATACATATAAAATGCACCTGTAAATTTCAATCTTTTTTTTCTAGTTTAAAAAAAAAAAAAAAAAAAAAAAAAAAAAAAAAAAAAAAAAAACATTTTCACGCAAGTATATATGGTGTATACTTCAAAGTGACGTGGGTCATGGCTAGATTTTTACTACAGCGCAACTTGAATAGTAAATTTCTGTTACAGGCGATATAGATTATTTATATTTAGAATTAGTTATAAAATAATAACAATAATATTAATAATGAATAATCAGCATTAGTTACCATGAATAAATGACACTCTATAGCTGACATTGTTTTATTCTGAACATATGAAAAATAAACTTTAAAAATGCATTTCTGTTACTTTAGACTTTCTTGATATTTACTTTTTACATCACATACCATAGAAAATAAAGGATACGTTAGAGCAACGCAGCAAAATGCTATCTACGAAACATAAAATGCAGCATGTATCAAACCCCTCATTTATTTTATCTGATTTTATGTTCGTCTATCAGAAAAATTGTTTGTTATATATTACCACTAAAATCTTAACGACCAATACATTGAGAAAACCGTTTTCCAATTTTTTAGGATGCACATTTTGTTAAGTATAGGTTTTATTTTCCATTAACATGCATTTCTTGAAACTATTATCATTTTCAATTAATTTAGTTGGCATATGCATAATAAAAAACTGCTTAGTTATTGAACATAATTTTTTTTAAAGTTCATTTGAATATTTGACCATTTTATTGATATTTTTATGTCATCTAGTCGTACATGTTCATTAAAAAATGGCATCTGGATTAAATTAAATGATATATGCATTAAATATCTTATAATTTATTTAAATTCAAATATCTCATTTCATTAGAATTAAAATATGTCTATAGAAAATTTTTATGATTTGAAAATTTCTGCAATTTTGAAGTTTAAGTACCAAATATTTCCTCCTTCTTTATAAGACTTATTAGCTGACCCGCCCAGCTTTGCACGGTTCCGTGATTATAATATTAAAAAGCACTGAAATTTGCGATTTTATCTCTAACTTGAAATACTTGGAATTACATTGTCTGAATTATCCGGCCACTGACTGTGTGAAAAACAGGTTTAAAAAAATGAAAAAATAATATTCAGCGGTAATAATTTTCAAAAGGACTGCAATGGAAAACGAGAAAGGAATTACTTAAGCAATAATTAGAATTTTGAAAATCTGAATGTCAGGTACACCAGGAGAGACTTTGGGCTACTCTCAAGAAAAAATTTTGCTAGCCATTGCCCCAAAACACAAGCACACGCAGACAGAGCGTTTTGTTATTTTATTAGTGTAGGTTTCTATGTATATTCAAAATATTTTCATTACTACTAATTCATTAGTTTTATGTTTTTTACCTTTTTTACATGCAATTTAAAAATAGATAAAAACATTATGCGTACAAAAATCTGTAATATTAAAAAATTGACGAAAAATCGATTTTAACAAAAAAGAAAAAACTCGTTAAAAATCACATCGAAAATCGCATTGAAAATCAAATTGAAAATTCCCGAAATTGTAAAATCATAGCAGACAATATATAGTTAATTATGCTGAATTTTGAATCATTTTTTTTTATCATTGTCAAATAATAGACGCAAAATTCTAAAAATCGCATTAAAGAATTCGTTAAAGATTCAAAAATTGCCGCATGAATTCCGAAAAAACTTCATTGAAAAGAAGAAAAAAGTACTATATTGTGTGAAAAGAATGAAACCGTTATTCCTTTCACTAATATGGAAAAATCGCCTCGAATCATATATAGAACGCTAAAAATCGCCTAAAAAATTAGATTAAAAAATTCTAATCAAAAAATCAGAAATCGGGCTTCAAGGTGCAAAACTACATGTATGGAGGTACATTCCCTCCAAATTTTTTCAACTCTACATGCAGCGGTCTCTTTAGAAATCGCTGACCAGCACACAAACTTGTCTCTTTATTATTAGAGATTACTGTGAATATCCTAACTAATAATTTTATTGCTGTTTCATTATTTTATTTTTTTTCTTTTCTTCCATGCACATCAAGAATAGATAAGATCGTGATGCATGTAAAAAAATCTATAATTTTGACAAATGTTACGAAAAATCGATGTTAAGCACACAGAAATTAAAAAAAATCGTTAAAACTCATACCGAAAATCGCATTGAAAATCATTGAAATTGAAAAATCATAGCAGACAAGATTTAGTTAATTAGGTTGAAAGTTTGAATAAAATTTCTTTTTATCATTGTCAAAACATAGCCGCAAAATGCGAAAAAAAGGCTAAAAATCGCACTAAAAAATTCGTTTAAAATTCAAAAATCGCCGCACAAATTCCGAATAAACTTTAATGAAAAGAGAAAGAAAAATTACTATATTGAGTGAAAAGAATGAAACCGTATTCCTTTCATTAATATGGAAAAATCGTTTCGTGACATAAAAAGGACGCTAATAATCGCCTATAAAATTAAATAAAAAATTCTAATAAAAAAAATCATAAATCGGGCTTCGATGTGCAAAACTACATGTATGGAGGTACCTTCCTCCTTTTGTAACTCATATGCAGCAGTCTCTTCAGAACAGCGCTAAAACACACACAAATTTGTCTCTTTATTATTATAGACTAGCTGATCCGCCCGGCTATGCCCGTGTCCGTATGAACAATTTTAAACGAACTTGAAATTTGTATGATTTTATCAATAACTCGTTACATGCAGAAATGCATTGTTTGAAATACGTGCCCGCTGACTATGTGAAAAATCGGTTTAAAAAACAACAACTAATAATAAACTCTAAAAATACTCAAAATAAACAATGTGAAAAGCGGGAGGGAATATGTGATTTTTGTGTGAAAGTGTTGGTATTTATCCTTAAAAATCACTGTTACGTCATGTAACCAATTATTTTTTTTTCACATAGAAATCTCAAGTAAAATATTTTGAATTTCAAGCTAATTATATCACTCTTAAATCGGACTATACCGTAAATGAAATCGATACTCGATGTTAGCTAAAAGATTTGCATATGGTATTATAATTTCAGAGCCATTTAACAAAAATAAGTGAATATTTTTAATCAAAGCATGCGTAATGTTCACTCTGTGGACAAATTCCTAACCGCAAACTTTTGTACCATAACCATAACTTGTCTGCAACCTAAATGTGACTTAACAGTACACCCTACCGTAACTTAAATATAACATAAATGTAACCTAGCCGTCACATTATTCTAACGTATCCTTAATCTAACCATAACAACCATACCTTAACCCTGCTGTTCTGTTCGGGTCTATTTGACCCGAAAATTTTATTGTTCAGTTATAAAAAAAATAGCGCAGAGATATTTCCATGAAACTTTTTGACTTTGTTCATTAGTAATATAACTATATATTCCTAGACGTATTTACGTTTATTTATATTTCCAAGAGATATTTTTTAACTTAGTCCTAATGTATTGTTCGGGTCATATTGACCCGAGTTAAAAAATAATTTTATCATGCACTTTTAATTTTGTTTGGAATCATTCAATAAAAATAATTACTGCAATGTATCTATTTCGAAATCTGTTTCGCTGGCACAGGTGTTAGATCATGTGACAGGAGAGCAAAGTCAAATGTTGATATCATTGGCGGAAGGGAAAAAAATGCACCTGTTAGTAGCGTTTCTTTTTTCTTGCTGTATTTCAATTTCTAATAATTTGAAGAACAGTTGTATCTCTGAGTATTAGTGAAAAAATGGCGAATCGTAGAAATTTGAGCGACGCTGATATTGCTAAATTAATGGAATCCTCTGACAGCGAAGAGGAAAATGCGTCTGAGTATGAAAATCATACAAGTGAGAAAATTGAAAGTGAAAGTTCTGACAACGATTTTGATATTGATATTCAAAAGACGCACAATATACAGAATATTCAGTCTAAGAATCGTGAAATAGTATGGAAATTGAATCCCCTTCTTCATTCTGGTCGATTAACGTCTGCTAATATTATAAAAACTACTCCAGGTGTCACAAGATATGCGACGACCAGGATAACTGACATAAAAAGCGCATTTGCGACGGTATTCAGTTCTACAATCGAGAACGAAATCATAAAAATGACTAATATAGAAGGAAGAAAAGTGTATGAAAAAGAGTGGAAAGATATTAGTACTGAAACTTTTCAAGCATACATCGGAACATTACTATTAGCTGGTGTATACAAATAATATGGAGAATCAACAAAAAGTTTGTGGAATCAAGAAACAGGCAGAAATATATTTCGTGCTACAATGTCCCTCGAAGCCTTTCATATGATATCGAGAGTAATTCGTTTTGACAATAAATCTATTAGGCAATAAAAAAGATCTGTAGATAAATTAGCTGCTGTTCGAGATATTTGGGAAAAGTGGATAGAAATTCAACCTAAATTGTATAATCCAAGTGAAAATGTTACTGTAGATGAACAGTTAGTAAGATTTCGTGGACGATGCCCTTTCAAACAATATATACCTAGTAAACCCTCCAAGTATGGGATAAAAATATGGACTTTATGTGATAGCAAAACTTCGTATGTACTGAATGCACAAATTTATACAGGAAAAAATCAAGGATCAAAGCCAGAGAAAAGTCAGGGTATGCGGGTAGTGAGTCACCTTACTTATGGGTATTCGGGGCACAATGTTACATGTGATAACTTTTTCACATCCTATAACTTTGAAAAACTTCTTCTAAAACGGAAAATGACTATGCTTGTCACCATTAGAAAAAATAAGCCCGAACTTCCTGAGAAAATGCTAAACAAAGAAGTACACAGCTCATCATTTTATTTTACAGAAGATAAAACAGTTGTAAACTACATCCCTAAAAAGAACAAAAATGTTATTCTTACGAGCACTTTCCATCATGAAAATGAAGTTAGCGACAGACCTGAGAAAAAACCACAAATGATATTAGATTATAATGCAACTAAAGGGGCGCTGGATAGTCTTGATCAATTTTTGAGTACATACACTTGTAAGAGAAAAACAAATCGCTGACCTATGATAGCATTCTATAATATGCTTGATACATCTGCTTACAATGCATTTATTCTGTGGATTTAAATAAACAGCAAATGGAATGAAAATAAATTAACCAAACGAAGGCTTTTTTTAGAAGAATTGGGGAAATCTCTAATTTTTCCACACATTGAAGTAAGACAGCTTCTTCCCAGAAGCGAAGATTCAGTCAAAGTTGTGAAGAGAATGCGTAGTAAAAGTGCAAACGTACCCTCGGAATTAGATGAGAACACTTCATTGTGTACTAAACGTGCAAGATGCAAGTTCTGCCCATCAACCAACGACAACAAAACTAATATATTATGTTACAATTGCAAAAAACACACTTGCAAAATTTTACGTAAGCTATTTTTGTCCAAATTGTAAATAAAAGTAAGTATTCAAATATTTTAAAGTTATTTTACTGGTGTTTTGTATTATTTGATATATATTTAAGCTTATTTTACTATTTTTTTATTTATTTCTAAAATAGTTATTTTCATTTACTGCTAGAAAAAGTAATATTCTATATCGGGTCACATTGACCCGAACACTACATACGTATAGTAAATGCGAACAGAACAGCAGGGTTAATGTAATTGCAACCTAAATATTACCTAACCAAATATTGGGTTCATGTCCATGGAATTTAGGTTGCCTTGTTCGGATCTTATTATCTTTCTTTAGAATATTTTCGTCAGGTTCAAATTTGGTTCGATTCAGATTTCAGGGATTTTTTGAAATTGGATTTTAATGTTCAGGTTGAATTCATGTCCATGGAAATTATTTTGCCCTGCTCGGATCCAGTTATGGTTCTTTGGAATATTTTTGTCGGGATCAGATTCGGCTTTTTATTTAAATGGAATTTTTGGGTTATTGTCTTTTTGCGTGTCCACGGAAATTATTCTGCCTTGTTTGAAAAAGAACATGCTTCATTGGAATATTTGTGTCAAGTTCAGATTTTGTTCGATTCAGATTTCGGCTTTTTTTTTTCAAATGGAATGGGTTCGGGTCTTCATGCGTGTTAATGGACATTATACTGTTTTGTTCGAATAAGGACATGCTTCACAGGAATATTTTCGTCAAGCTCAGATTTGCTTCAGTTCAAATTTTCAGACTTTATCAATGATTTTTTGGGTTCGGATTTGGTTCAAGTCCATGAAAATTTTTTGTCTTGTTCGGATCCGGTTGCGGTTCTTTGAAATATTTTTTTTCAGGTTCAGGTTTGGTTCGATTCAAATTTCAGGTATTTTTTCGAATGGGAGTTTTAGGTTCGTATCGGGTTAATATCTACGGAAATTATTTTGTCCTACTAGAATCCGGCTATAGTTCTTTCGAATATTTTGGTCGAATTCAGATGTGGTTTGGGTCAAATTTCAGGATTTTTCAAATGGAATTTTTTACGTTCAAGTCGGGTTTATGACCACGGAAATTATTTTGTCTTGCTGTGATCGGGTTATAGGTCTCTGAAATATTTTTATTGGTTGCATATTTCGTTCAGGTCATATATCGAGGTTTTTTGTAAAGAAAATTTTTAGGTTCGGGTCAGGTTTCATGTCCACGAAAATTATTTTTCCTTGTTCGGATCGGACTGTGTTCCATTTGATCGTCTTAACGGGATTCAGGTTTGATTCGGGTCATTTATCAAATCCATAGTTTTTTTTCAAATAAAATTTTTAGATTCGGTTCGGGGTTATACTCGCGGAAATTTTTTCTGTCACGGATCGGAATGTTGTCTGTATTTTTTTTTATTTTTTTTTTGGGGGGGGGGGTGGGTTATGTTTTAATTAGTCTAAACATCAAGGTTATAACCAGATAGATAATTTACTTTGCTTTTGATAATTTATTATGGTATATGAATCGTTTGCGGATTCAAACAATTGCACGCCTCTTCAGCAGTGCTTCCTATGCAGCAGTCTCTTCAGAACAGCGCTGAAACACACACAACTTGTCTCTTTATTATTATAAATTATGCTTTATTATGCTGTTTATAAATTAAGCTAATTCTAGTACATATGGTCATAGTTTATAAAGATTGAAATAGAAATTCTTAGAATGCAAATGTGAAGGTGTTATTTCAAAGGCCCAGGTGATTTACCAAGAAGAAGCACACACAAAAAAAAACTCCGAAAAAGCGAGAGTTACATTTTACGACGATACATTTATTTAGCCAGAGATAACAGACTGCAGGTCCCCATAAGGGGAAGGTAAATCTCAGAGATCTAGAGAACTACATGTTAACGGTATGATGGCAATCGGCGAAGTGACGACACAGGGTCATAGCCCTTATCGCCAAAAAGCATAAGAAGTTTTTTCATACAAAGAATTTTGGCGATATTTGATAAACCACACGTTCAGTATCAGCTAACTTTTGAGGTCTGGGAACCCAAGGATTATTTTTACATCTGCGAATATTTTATAGGGTTACAGAAATATTTTAAGCTTGGGAAGTATATGAGATAAGCAAACCGTTACATACATTTGACTTTTGCAGACAAAACTTTAAGTTATCCAGATGCGCAATTAAACAGATAAGACAGCACAATCAGGATAAACAGAGACAAAAGTATTTCTAGCTTTAAGCATTAATTGTGAGAATGAAAACAGGGTGTGGAAGGCAGATGTTAATAAAAATGTAACGGATAAAAGATTATGATGAACTAAGCCCAGAGCTTTCTTTATTTTGTTAATAAGTGCGGTATCTATGAGCAGATGTTTTTCAAAGACGCAATAGAAATTTGTGAGAAATGAAGTTCTATTATTATTTTCTACAGAGGGCTCCAAAAGATAAAAAGTTGAAACTTCTAATAGTGGGAGGATGAAAGCTAGAACTTAACTATTAAATGTAGAATTAATTTACTTAATGGGGTTTATTAGTGAAAAGGGAAACTAAAATAAAATTAAGAATTTATTAAAGGGAAATATTTATTGCATTTATAAAGCGGAAAAGATATGTAGCGATAATCTCCGCTACATAACTCACCCCTGCCACCACAAAAAAAAAAAAAAAAAAAAAAAAAACTTAATACTTGTATTAAAGTTTTTTTTTGCTACTATTGTCATTATTTTGAGGATACTGAATGTACCGTCTACCAAAATGTATACAAAAACACATATCAAAAGACATACAAGTATATATATATATATATAAGTACTACAAAAATGATTGATTATACTATTTGCTTGCAGAATATGTAAATAACAACAATGGCCATATATATCTTT
Organism: Maratus speculifer; assembly: GCA_964019185.1. Taxonomy (NCBI): domain Eukaryota; kingdom Metazoa; phylum Arthropoda; class Arachnida; order Araneae; family Salticidae; genus Maratus; species Maratus speculifer. Next base: position 42,052,788 of record OZ025291.1, on the reverse strand, counting down.
ATAATCATCATGACAGGGAGCTCCTTAATATTTCAAACTTGCTACAAAATATTTAATTAATATCGGATCCTTTATTCAATTTCTTTGTTGTGGCGCTGGTACCAGCTGTTTATTTCTTTTGTCATGAGCAAAAATTGAGAGAAGTATTTTATTTATTTATTTGTTTATTTATTTGTGATCACCTGTTAGCTTAGTATTTGATAACTTCTCTTTAAATTGATCCTTTTTGAGATCAAACTGGCATAATTGCAAGCAAAAAAATAAATATATAAAACACGAAACACAAATAGTATATATTTAAAACAAAAATAAAAGAAAACTAACTAAAATAATATGTTCTAAAAATAATGTATGTTGTTAAAAAATTGAAAATTTGTGCATAAGGCACAGGACTACTAAAAAAAAAGAGATGCCACTGGCATGCCCATAAAAAGGTTGTAGCCTTTAATCTTGTGTAAAAATTACAAGTATTATGGCTTCGGTTTAAGACGTCGGCCCTAGGGGAAGAGGGAGTAGTGGACGAACCCATATTGCGTACAATATAAGTCCGCCCCGCTCCTCAGTAAAATCGCACTGATCTACGAAAGGAGCGCGCTTGGAAGTCACATAAAAAAGTTTAACCTAAAAGAATTGGTAGGCCAATTCAAGGTGAAAATGAAATGTCTCGCAAGACAGGAGTGGCGTGAAACCTTAGGGCACAATTTTGAACGGTTCACGACTTTTGGGGGATAATTTAGAAAGAAAAAAAAACAAAATAAAATATAAGATGAATGTAATCCATCTCATAAATTAAATTGAAACAGTCAGTCCGGGTAAGGTAAACAAATAGTCAGGATTAGGTGCTAACACAACTGGAATATTTCAAAAATAAGAATGATGAATTTTTTTTTTTTTTTTTTTTTTGTATTATTCCACTGTCCAAAATAATTTGTAAATAATGTTGAAGTACAACGTTGTGATAAAATGCATGAAATGAAAATTAATTATTAGTGAAGGGTCATTCCATGTCAATTCAACCAGACCTTGTAACCCGACCCCCAGGGATTTTGATGAAACTTTGTGTACACACTAATTCTATCATGAAATGATTCCATCAGAAATTTTTCCTTCCTAGACCTCATAGTTTGTGAGATATGGGGGGTCCAATTCTTGGGGTTTTCTCAAATCGCACATTTCTGAGTCTGTATTTTGAGATTGCAGTTCCATCTTCAAAAAATTGTTTCTCTGGATCTAAAATATGAATCATCTTAAAAATTTCACTGTAAAAATATAAATAGATGCAGATTTTAATAAAAAAATATTTAAAAAATTTACTTGTAATATTTAGGATAAAAAAAATTAGCGAAAGTTGAGAGTTATGGTTATTTTTCCAAATTTTTGTGGCTTGACAAAAAAGGTTGTACACAAAAAGGCAATTTAAATTTCCAATTTCCTTTTGTTTTAAATAAAAGTTTAGACTTTGGGCTTTCTGTCTATGAAATAAAAATGATGTGTTTCGCATGACTTATGCAAAAATTTTGGGTACTTTCCAATTACCCGGATGAGTGCTTTATTTTTATATATTACATATGCACACAAAAAAGCAAATGAAATTTCCCATTTCTTTTTGTTTTAAATAAAAGTTTACACTTTGGGCTTTCTATCTATGAAATAAAAATGATGTCTTTCGCATGGCTTATACAAAAATTTTGGGTACTTTCCAATTAGCCGGATGCGTGTTTTATTTTTACATATGTCCACATGTATAGATCTATATAAATGCAGATGTATTATACATGTACATATATATGTATATATACAGTATATTCTTATATATATGTATAAAACTAGTGCCCGTCTAACCGAAAAGTACCAAATTTTGCCTTGTTTTGAGAATCTGCACCAATTAAGAGGAAAAAAATCTGACTAAGTTTAGCTGTGGTACTTAAATAATTACTGGAATTTCTATGAGTTATTGAATTTAATGTTATTTGATGCATGTTTTTTTTTTTAATTCTCAAAGTAAAGTTTAGGCTTTGTTTTTTCTGATTAAAAAAAATCTGACTGTAATATGTTTCCCCATTAAATTTAGTGAATGGTCCATATATTTCATTTAGTTATTTAATAATGGGCATTTTTTGACAATCTAAAGAATCTCTTACTTTTATTTTCAATAATTAAACTCAAAACAGATTTTTTTTGTACAGTATAAAATAGAAATTTTTTTCTCTTCACATTTCCATTTTTTCTTTCGAATGTTTATATATTAATTATTTGTGTTTAAAAAATGTTTATAACCTTGTATTTCCTTTTCTTCGTTAATTTTAATCAGTTTAAATATTTATATTGGCAAGTTTAAATGCACAAATGTTTAACAGAACTTAAATTTGTTTCTATAGTCTGACAGATTTAATTGCACCTGCCTTGTATAAACACCTTCTGATAAAGGCAGGGTAATGTTCGTTAGTATGAAAGCAGATGTTTTGAAATCAAGTTAATCAAATTATTGTCATTCTGTTGTTTCTTATCATAGAAGAATGATTTAACTTTTACTGTGCTACAAAAAATACATTCTGATTGTTACATATTTTATAGTTTATGATATGTATAAATATTTTTTTTGCTTTATTGTTTTAATATGAAGCCTGATATTAAACCTTCTACTAGTCTTCAGGCTTGCAGTATTGTAATATTAACTGGTTTAGAATGTCACAAAACTAGCTATACAAATAACAGAGAAATAGACTACATTGATAATCTCTGTGATTCAGAAAAAGAACTTTTATTAGTTAGGACTATTGCATTTATAAAACAAAAATTAAGTGAAAACCGTTTGATTAATATATGTGAGCATCACAGAATTTCGCTCTTAATGAAATATGAATTATATAAATGTGGAGATCCATTTAAGCGGCATAAAAAGCAAGTGAAAAAAGCAATTAGGGCAATTAATAGAGATTTATATACGGACGAAAAAGAAAACCAAAGTTGAAAGTCACGATTATTTTTCCGAAATTTTGTGACTTTATGAAAAAGTCTCTACATGAAAAGTAAAATAAAATTTCCAATTTGTTTTTGCATCAAATAACATTAAATTCAATAACTCATAGAAACTCCAGTAATTATTTAAGTACCACAGCTAAACTTAGTCAGATTTTTCCCCCCTTAATTGGTGCAGATTTTCAAAACGAGGCAAAATTTGGTGCTTTTCGGTTAGACGGGCACCAGTGTTATATATATCAATATACTGTCTATATACATACATATGTACATGTATAATACATCTGTATTTATATAGATGTATACATATGTGCATATGTAAAAATAAACACGCATCCGGCTAATTGGAAAGTACCCAAAATTTTTGTATAAGCCATGTGAAAGACATAATTTTTATTGCACAGATAGAAAGCCCAAAGTGCAAACTTTTATTTTAAACAAAAAGAAATTGGAAATTTCATTTGCTTTTTTGTGTGCATATGTAAAATGTAAAAATAAAGCACTTATCCGGCTAATTGGAAAGTACCCAAAATTTTTGCATAAGCCATGCGAAATACATAATTTTTATTTTATAGATAGAAAGCCCAATGTATAAACTTTTATTTAAAACAAAAAGAAATGGGAAATTTCATTTGCTTTTTTGTGTGCATATGTAATATATAAAAATAAAGCACTCATCCGGGTAATTGGAAAGTACCCAAAATTTTTGCATAAGCCATGCGAAACACATCATTTTTATTTCATAGATAGAAAGCCCAAAGTGTAAACTTTTATTTAAAACAAAAAGAAATTGGAAATTTAATTTGCCTTTTTGTGTACAGCCTTTTTCGTGAAGTCACAAAAATTTGGAAAAATAACCATAATTCTCAACTTTGGCTGACTTTTTTTATCCTAAATATTAAAAGTAAATTTTTTAAATATTTTTTATTAAAATCTGCATCTTTCTATCTTTTTATAGTGATATTTTTAGGATGATTCATGTTTTAGATCCAGAGAAACAATTTTTTGAAGATGGAACTGCAATCTCAGAATACACACTCATAAATGTGCGATTTGAGAAAAACCTAAGAATTGGACCCCCCATATCTCTCAAACTATGAGGTCTGGAAAGGAAAAATTTCTGATGGAATCATTTCATGATAGAATTAATGCGCACACAAAGTTTCATCCAAATCCCTGGGGGTCGGGTTACAAATGGGGGAAAAATTGGTTGAATTGACATGGAATGACCCTGAAGTAAGTGACCTTCTTTTTATGTACTGCCACTACATAAAAAGAGGTAAGTGTAACAAGGGAATTTACATGTAGTGTGAAAAAAAAAATCCAAATAAACATGCAATGTAAATTTGACAAACAAAAATGGACTAAGTGTATTTTAAAGAACTGTAATATGTAAGGGAATAAATATAAACATTAAACAAGATGAAATGGTTAAGTGTGAGCATGACAAACTGTAAAAATGTCAACTGTTTTTTTGTGTTAGGATGAGCCTTTTACACAAACAAAACGAAAAATAAACCGAAGAGAATTTAACGATAAGTGTGTTAAAAGAAAAAAATATCCAAGATATTTGAGTGAATGAGGTTTTCAACTACATAACTTCAAAGTAATTGTTATATTTACAGAAGAAAGGATTCATATCACATTATAAAAGTGTAAAAAAAATGTAAAGTCATGACATGACAGTGTTGTGTGTTATTGTGTGTGTTCATGAACCAGTTTTGAGAAAACAAGTGAAATTGGTGTACAATCCTCAACCCGAGAAACAAGAGAAAAAGAAGAAACCACATGACCTGATATGTTGCATATGACCTAAAGTGTATTCGCATGACCTAGTGTGTACCACATGACCTAGTGTATTGCACATGACAGAGTGTATATAGAAAAAAAACAAAAACAGTGTGATAGTGTAAGAAATCGCATGACCTTGTGCAAAAACACATGAAAAAAAATGTGTGTAAAAGAAATCACATGACCGGGTATCTAATATACCTTGACCTAGGGAAACGCACATGACCTTGTGTAACAACACATGAAAGAAAAATGCGTGTAAAAGAAATCACATGACCTGGTATCTAATATACCTTGACCTAGAGAAAAGCACATGACCTTGTGTAAAGACACATGAAAGAAAAATGTGTGTAAAAGAAATCAAATGACCTGGTATCTAATATACCTTGACCTAGAGAAAAGCACATGACCTTGTGTAAAAACACATGAAAGAAAAATGTGTAAAAGAAATCACATGATCTGGTATCTGATATACCATGACCTAGAGAAAAACACACGACCATAAGTTGAAAGAAAAATATAACTCAAAGTTGAGGGAAAGTAAAAAAAATGTAATTATACTACCAACAATCTTTTTAACGTTAAAATCTAATTGAGAACCAAAAAAAAATTTACAGCATGAAAAATGTATTAAATGTGGAACATGTAGCCTCTATAATAATAGAGTTGAAATGTTGTTAATGTTAATTGCATTCTTGTTACTGCAAAACAAAACCATTAAAGGGGGAAAAAGGTGTGCTTGATTGTGTAAATTTGTTTACAATGATTGTGTACACCAACGCGAAAAAAATCCAAAACCAAGTGAAAACAAAATTGACGACCCGCATCAAAATTTTCACTCTTACATGCCTTCTTTCTATTCCTCAACCATCTGCGCGCTTGATAGCCGAATAAAGAAAAATACAATGCATTTGTACACAAGGTTAATGTGAATGGAAAAGTTGTTAAAATTTAAAGTGTAATAGTAAATGTGAGGGAACCAATTACTAAATGATTTATAAAAAGAAAAACCAATCTGTCAAAATGTATAAAGAATGCTTAAAAGCGTAGTGAATACATCCTTTAGTATGTAGTGTGGCCAGGAAAATTAAATTAAAGAAAAACATTATTTCTCATTTGAAATAGACTCAGTTGTATGAAGCAAATGTCTTTGTATGTTTATATATCTCTTGACAGCTGGGCAGTTATGAGAAATAGCTGTATGTTGAATGTCAAAATGGGTATTACTTGATTCATTGCACCTCATGCAATTAATGCATTTTGGTGTGTTTAACCAATTAGGGTCTTTATGCGACATTGCACAGACAGGGCATATTATGTCATTAGGACAGAATTTACATAAATGAAATAAACTTTGACATGTAAAACATCTTTTTATATCTATGTACCTTTTAAGAGTAAACTTTGAGGACTGAATAATGATATGTTTATGTACAAACAAAATTTCAGCTAAGTGGGATGGCATTAGAAAAATCCAGTTAAATAAATTACAATGCTTTATTTTTATTTTGCTTTGAAATTGAATGGGAGGCGAAGAAGAATCAGTTAGCTTTGAAATAGCCAACAGAATGTCAGGTATGCCAAAATTTTCAGGCAACCGCATGATTACAACAGGGATAAAACTACTACTATCTTTCTTAGGGGTACTGAAAATACTGGACTGAGAAGAATTGTTACTTTCATTTAAATCATTAACTTGTTGATCACAAGAAAAAGAAGGATTTGTATTACAACTTTCATGTACTGTAGTGTGGGAAGATTTGTGAATGAGGCTGTTGTCTGTCTGTGTGGACATATTCTGAACGGATTTTAGACAAGCGGTATTAATCGAAGTAGTGCTATCTTTTTGAGTATTTGATATGTGAGGTTTAGTTTTACCTTTTAGTTCCTGCGACAAGTCCCGTACTCGTTCCAACAGTTTGTTATTTACTAAAAATAAATTTTCTTTTTCATGTTTTACTTTAGTGTATTCATCTTTGAGTCCCTGAAAGGTCTCTTTCAAAATATTGAGATCCCATTCGATTGTGAATTTGAGTTCTGCAAAATTAGAGACAAGTGTATCAGTGTTGTTTTGATTTTTTATTTGATTTTGTAATGCTGTGGCTTCAGCGATAATTGTGTCTGAAAACTTTGTTAAATTTTCCTCAGAAAATTCAAGTAAAGGGGATATTGAAACTTGTGATTGCCCAAGAGCAGACCCAAATTTATTATCTCTCTCTGACATTGTTTGGGAAGTAGCTGAAGCTTGTTTTAGCTCAATATTAGCTATAGATGTTTACCAAAAGAAAAATAACTAATATAAATCAAAAGAAAGATTTATAAATAAACTAGGTGCACCAAAACAAATTTGACTGTTACCCAAAGTATTAAAATTAATAATTTGCGGGAAATAACTAAAAAAATGCAAGTACAAACCTAAAATTAAATTTTTGCATTAGTCAGAGAGTAAACCCTGGTAAGTTACGAGTGAATCAAGACACATTTAATGGGGGGGGGTAAACACAGAAGGGGGAGAGCACTGAAAATAAAAGAACCAAAATGTAGGCACTGAATAATACCTTTTTCAAACAAAAACATGTAAACCCAACTTTTTAAACCATTTACTGCATTTAAAATAAAACATTTAACCCTTCAAAAAAACAATACCAAAATTCCCCCTTTTTTTTACCTGACAAACAGAAACTAAACAGTTTCAAAAGGCTTGTTTAAGAAGGTACTGGCAAACTTAATGGCAAAAATTTTAGTAAAAACGAGAAAAGAAATCTCAAATTGCAATTACTTAAGAACAAGTAAAGTCAGTAACCCTTAAAGCGCGGACACATAAAATACAAAAAAAAACTGTGCTATTTAAGTATGCAACACATAAATACTAAAACAGCATGTATTGAAACTAATAATACTTTTGAAAAGTGAGCATGAAAAGAGAAGAATGCTTTCAAAAGTGCAAATTAAATACTAAAATTTAAAATTTATATTGTTTAAGTTAATAACTACTAAAATTTCAAAAATGTACAATATTTAAATTAAAAAGAATCTTCTCTGTTCAAGCTGGTAAAAAAAAATAAAACAAACAAACTACTAATAATTTTTTGGCGATAAAATAAACGTGCTGTTGACATGCACTTGTTCAACTAAGTACATATGGTTTGTTCTAATCACTTTTGAATTGCTATATTTATTTATTTTTTATTATTTTTTTTAATCACAGCACTTTTTTTTAGCAATGATTCTTGACAAAAACTTGTAGGTACAAAAATGGGTGCGACGACCCCTTATTGCACCAGTAAATGCTATTGTACTTAACTTAATGATTATGGACGTCACACAATTTCATGCACCAAAACAACTGGTATTTGTAGCGTATCAAACGTATTATAGCATTAAAATTTTTAATTGATATTATCGTTAAACTGAACTGAGATGCGTGTAGGTTCGACGACCTGCAACGTATAAATTTTCTCTTTTTTTTTATAATAAGCTGTAAGGAAAGTCTTAGACATTTTGTGCTACACAATCTTTTATCATGGAGCGCTGACATAACTAATCTCCACAGACACATTTTTCTCACTAAAACACCACCGAGTCCATATTGATTGATTCTGCATATTTCACTTTTGATTCTATCTGCATATTTCACTTCTATGTTGCGGCATCACAACAGACCCGATGTGTATTCCTGTTGCATCCAGCAAAAACACACAAGATGAAATCCGAACACTATTTCTCATCGACACATGACACAAACATTTTCAGTTTCAGTTGAAACAAGAACTAACTCAAAATTTCCGACCTTGACATAGAAGAAACAGCACTGAAAATCCTCCGTAACAACTTTTCCAGACGGGAAAAAGCAAATGGAAAAATGTCGAGGGAAATGGGGATGTCTCGGATGAAGGGGGGAATAGGTCAGATGATCAAACACAGCTGGCCTTGGCACTTCGAAGAATGTTGCTTTAACAGTGCGTCGACGTTTGATAGAGTCTTTTCTGTCGAAGATTTTAATGGTTTTTTTAAACTCTCTGTGTGTGTGTGCGTTTTTTATTTTTTGACCGGAGGAAAAAAAAGGCCAGATGCACTAGATATATTCATGTGAAGGTGTCATTTCAAAGGCCCAGGTGATTTACCAAGAAGAAGCACACACAAAAAAAACTCCGAAAAAGCGAGAGTTACATTTTACGACGATACATTTATTTAGCCAGAGATAACAGACTGCAGGTCCCCCTAAGGGGAAGGTAAATCTCAGAGATCTAGAGAACTACATGTTAACGGTATGATGGCAATCGACGAAGTGACGACACAGGGTCATAGCCCTTATCGCCAAAAAGCATAAGAAGTTTTTTCATACAAAGAATTTTGGCGATATTTGATAAACCACACGTTCAGTATCAGCTAACTTTTGCGGTCTGGGAACCCAAGGATTATTTTTACATCTGCGAATATTTTATAGGGTTACAGAAATATTTTAAGCTTGGGAAGTATATGAGATAAGCAAACCGTTACATACATTTGCCTTTTGCAGACAAAACTTTAAGTTATCCAGATGCGCAAGTAAACAGATAAGACAGCACAATCAGGATAAACAGAGACAAACGTATTTCTAGCTTTAAGCATTAATTGTGAGAATGAAAACAGGGTGTGGAAGGCAGATGTTAATAAAAATGTAACGGATAAAAGATTATGATGAACTAAGCCCAGAGCTTTCTTTATTTTGTTAATAAGTGCGGTATGTATGAGCAAATGTTTTTCAAAGACGCAACAGAAATTTGTGAGAAATGAAGTTCTATTATTATTTTCTACAGAGGGCTCCAAAAGATGAAAAGTTGAAACTTCTAATAGTGGGAGGATGAAAGCTAGAACTTAACTATTAAATGTAGAATTAATTTACTTAATGGGGTTTATTAGTGAAAAGGGAAACTAAAATAAAATTAAGAATTTATTAAAGGGAAATAATTATTGCATTTATAAAGCGGAAAAGATATGTAGCGATAATCTGCGCTACAGCAAATAGAAGAATTATTTATTCATATTTAAAATTCTTATATATATATTTATATTTATCACATTTTGGGTAAAAAATGATTAAATATTGAGAACAAAAAAGTAGGAGACAAAATTGAAATTGAAATGGCAGATGTCGATCTTTCCTAGGGGTAACAAGAAAATTGGCCACACAATATAAAAAAAGAAACAGAGGACTTAAAACAGCAAAAAAAAAAAAAATAAATAAATAATAATAATAACAATAACGATAATAATATTACATTTCGTACATTTAATCATAAATACATATAGCAGTTTTTATAAAATATTGTTATACAATGAAATAGAGTGAATAAAACTCGAATAAACAAAATTTGAAGCATAATTTCAATACTTCAGCAAATGAATGATGGATTGTTTGGAGCTCTTTAAGCGTTCTAACTTCCTAATAACTGTTCTGGCACAGTCATCGTTCTTATAAAAAAAGTTTCCAGAACTGAGCGCGATCCTTCAATGTCAGGGTCGTGATGAAGCATTCAGGCAAAGAGTTTGTGGTCTGCATTTTTATGGAGAATATATCTGCGGCGCGCATATCACGTATTATTAATTTACATATATGTAGACAATGTTAACCCTGACAGTGCCATCTATCCGCTTATTTTAAAAGTATTTTTTTTTTCCCTTCTCCAAGCAAAATTCCATTTCCTCACAATTACTTTCGTAAAATATCAAGTCATTCTGACCAGTAGTTTTAAAATTATCGATTTTTGAAATCTTAATTTAATTATAATCACACCGTATATCTTTTATTAAATGCAATCAAGAAAATGTAACTGCAGTTATTCTACATCCAAAAACGAATAAAAAGGCTTAAATGTGCTGATTCATTCAAATAAAAAATGATAGGCTTTAAAAATAATAATTAAAAAAAAAAACTTGTGAATGCATTAAATGTCATTTTAAATGCGTTTATGGGAATTCTTATACCATTGATGCATTTAACATTATACGAGGATCTAAAAATTCAAAATTACAGCTCAGAAACTTAGTTTTACGAATTTTACGTGGGTGGTGATTTTGACCTTAAAGAGTTTTTGATGATTCCGTACTTTTAAAACTGCACTGAGCTAGAAAAACTGATATTTAGTTGAATTGCTAAATTATAGATTGATTATGAAAAAAGTATTTTTCCCAATATAATCTATATTCTTTCAGGCTTTTTAAAAATAAGTTACAATTTTTACTGAATCGTAAGTACAATAGTTTAAATTATACTTATTCAACGAAAGAGGATTTTAAAATATTTTAGAGTGGGTTTATTTAATATGAGAAACGTTTCAGGATAATTTACTTATAATTTTTATTGATTGATTATGTTTTTAGAATTCGAAAAATGTAAGAAAAATAAATAAATGACAAGTCCAAAATTGCACGTTAAACATGGAAAGTTACGTGCGTTCATTACTATAATTAGTTTTATAAATGTTTAGATCTTGATGCAATAGCTGTTGTACTCTTATGCAAAAATACAGGAAAGCAAAATTTATAACTGTTTTATACATGAAATTCAGCATTAAGTCATTAATCTGGTCCCATCTAAAATATTACGAAATCAACATGACAATCTAGAATCATTATCTGCCATGAGATACCATTGAATTAGAATTTATTGGGAACAGATACATTCGTCGCAAAACTTGCGACAGGGTTGTTTGATGGGAGTTTAAAATTTCATTACTATCCATGTATCGGTGAAATGCAAGGTTTAGTCTTAAACTTACTACAAATGCATTTGAAGTTTTGTTAGTAACAATGTTTAAAAAATATATAAATATATTTCTCTACTTTTTGATTAAATATAAAAGAAGAAACGTTTATCCATGCTATCAAGAAATTTCACTTTATAAATAAAAAATTACGGTACGTCTAAAAGATAAAACGTAATCAATCACATAATTTTTCAGGATTGTTATTTAGTATTAAATGTCGTTTAAACAAATGGCATATATCACAATATCATGTTTTATCTTATAAATCGATAAAATGATTTAAAAGTAATGTTGAATCAATTTAAACTTAATCCTAATATGTATTTTCTTTATAAATATAGCATTTCCTACTCAGCAATATATTGAATTAAATGAATAGTTATATAAATAATTATCTTCGTATTAAATGTCATAAACAAAATGTAACTTCTGTGATTTTCATTCAAAAATGAAAAAAAAAATGCTTAATTCTGCTAAGTCATTAAGTCGAAAGTTATAGACTTCAAAAAAAAAAAAAAAAAAACCTTGTGAATACATTACAGTTTATCTTAAATACATTGTATGAGAATTTTTATACTATTAGTGCATTTAACATCATACTTGGATTTAAAATTTCGGAATAACAGTTCAGAAACTTAGTTTTGCAGATTTTACGTAGGTGGTGATTCTAACCTTAAACAGTTTTTGATGATTCCATACTTTTGAAACTGCACTGAACTAGAAAAACGGATATTTAGTTGAATGGCTAAATTACAGATTGATTATGAAAAAGGAATTTTTTCGCAATATAATCTAGGTTTTCTCAGACTTTTTAAAAGTAAATTACAATTCTTACTGAATCATAAGTACAAAAGTTAAAATTATACTTATAACACAAAAGAGGATTTTAAAATAATTTAGAGTGCATTTATTTAATAAGAGAAGCATTTCAGAATAATGTACATATTATTTTTATTGATAGAATACATTTCTGAACTCTCAAAATGTAGAAAAACAAATAACAGTTCGACTGTAGCATGTCAAATATGGTAAATGAGGTGCGTTCGTACTATAAATAGTTTTAAAACTATATGTATCTTGGTACAATAGCTTTTCCACTCTCACTCTAAAATACATGATTGCAAAATTTATTATGGTTATATATATATATTAAATTCATTACTATGCCAATAATTTTGCTCCATGTTAAATATTGTGTAATAACAATAGCAATCTAGAATCATTACATATCATGAAATAACATTGTATTAATTACGTCAGATAGGATTTAAAAGAGTAATCATTATGGCAACATATAATCACTACATATGATGTGTTTTATTTAATTAATTAATTTTAATATCATTTAATAAAAAAATAATTAGAACCTTGTTTAGATTTTAATTCAATTTTCATAAAATTTGAATTTTGCAATGATTATGCAAAGATTATATTATTAAATATCAAAATAATCGGTTGGATAGTTTTTTCATCTTTTATATGCGTTTTGACGGAGAAGACCACGACTATAGGTACATTCCTTTTGTATAATTACGAACGTTAAATCGTTAAATAATCGTTAAATAAATTAAATCGTTAAATCGTTAAATATAATTAATATTAAAATAATTAAAATAACAAAGTCGTTATAAATGGAAGTATCATTTTTACAATTTCAATATGTTTCATATAAATGAACAGAAAGGTATTAACTTTAATTTGGTTCTGTATTTTTTAAAAATATCAATTTAAATACAAATTAAAAATATCTTTTAAATAAAAAAGTTAAAAATAATGCAACTTAAAAAAAATCCTATTTTTAAAAGTAAGCATATAAGGTACCCTGGGGTAATAACGCCAGCCGGGGTAATAACGCCAAGTGCTTATATTTTGCATAATTATGAAATAATCAGGTAAATGACACCCATGTGCTCTGCGCAGATGGGTTTTGAGTCATATAAATCGCAAAAAACAGCTTCAAGTTAATTTGTTTAATTTTTAGGTCTTATTGTTTTTACAAACAACTAAAATTAACGCTTGATCTAAAATTTGCGAGATACGTTTTGTGATGTGTAGACTATCTTTTTATCCGGAAATACTTTGTTAATTACATAAATTTGTAGTGCATTTCATGAACTTTTAAAATGTTGTTGAAGATTTTAGATATCTTCTCGAGATAATTTGTAATTTAAAATGTACTGCGCAATAACTTTACCGGGGTAATAACGCCAATCCTTGGCATTAATACCCCGGTTGATTCCCGACAGTGGCCGAGCTACATCCTAAATACTGATTTAAATAACAACACAGTTAAAATTGTGCAATATTTCTCATATTTATATTTAAGCGGACCTTTTTGAGCAAAAAGAAGTTCATGGTCTGATATTCTTTTGCCCCATCCCCACCCTCCCACACCACACCTTTATTTTTCTTAAACTTTCACAAAAAAATGAACATTTTCAATAGCTTAGAATGCAATTTGTCAATTTCTAAGTTTGTAGAGTTTGTATTTTTAGAATTGGGCTATCTACATGCAATTATTCCATCTTATTTTATAGTTTTGCTTGCATGGCGTTATTACCCATATAGGTGGGTAATAACGCCAAATAGCATTGGTCAAGAAAAAACGCCATTACATTTTATGAATACATATCTGTTAAATTATTTTATTTTATATAGATAGTCAATGAGTTGCTGTATCAGATCCTATATTTGTTTGAAAAATACAATCTAAAACTAAGCCGTGAAAATTGGTAAAACCTTAACGTGGCGTTATTACCCCAGGGTACCTTATATTTTTCAAATTAAAAAAATAAAAAAATAAAAATAAAGCAATAGAACAAAACATATTCGAAGTGTAATTAATTTACCTTAGACGGTTCTTGAGATGTAACAATTTAAATGCGATAAATGGTGAAAATTTTCATCACCAAGAAAAAAGCATTTTCACAAGACGTCGTTTTCATTGCAACAATTTCTTTCAAGACAGATTTTTAAAGCAAACAAAAACATAATAATTAATATTTCTTGTTCTCATTAAGAAAAAAACATGATTTAAATATCATTTTAAGCAGAAGAAAACTAAGAAATTTTAATGCAGTGATTTTACTTTCTTTTTATTTTTATTTTATTTTATTTTATTTTGTTTTGTCTTTGACCCCCTTAAAACTCAATATCGTACATGCATACTAAACATCATTAACTAGCACCATTTGAGAAAACTCGAGTTTATTTAGAACAGTAACAGCCTGGAAACACAGGCAGATGGACAAACTATCCGAAATCAGTTATGTTTACGACTGTGTTTTAAAGCGCTAAAAGTAAGTAAGAAAGTCCAATTCTTTGCATCGTAAGAATTAAGAAAAATAATACGTTGTACTTGTTTCATGTAACTCTTTCTAGCATTTGAATTGCATTCTAGTGAAAAATCATCTTTTTTTTCCGAATATTGATGAAATCTAATAAAATGTTAAAACCTATAAGAAAGATGAGAAATAAACTTTAGCCCAAACTACCCCTTGAGACTTTATTATTTTAAATATTTGTAGCAGTACTTTGAGAGCTTACTCGGCATAATCAATCTATTATTTTGCATTGAATATGCTGTTCAATTACATACCACTTGACATAATAAACATGTATTGATTAAAAAATAAAAACCGGAAATTATAAATAAAGATCAGCAATATTTTTGCGAGTATAATTGTGTAATCGATTATATTTTATACTTAGCAATAAGTGCAATGCCATCCTAAGCAATTTAACTTATATAGTTTGAAAAGTTTTCATCTGTGTTTTATTTTATTTAAAATTTTAAAGCTGGCAGCAAAAGAAAACGACATCATAACATATCTCAACTACATCGGAAAATTTTAAAAGGCTATCGAAATAATATTAATGGATTTCTGCCTTCACTTTAAAAACAGGAAAATATAAATCTAAATAAAGCCCATTACACGTAATTGGAAATAAAATAAATATCTTAAGATATTATTATATTTTAGAAAAAAAATCTTTAGAATACTTTGCATGGAAAAACAAACATTTACTGGTCACTTTTCAATTTTAGTAAAATGAGGTACAGAGAATCGAATGGAAAATTATTAAAAATTTTAAAGCACTAGCTAAAACAAACAAATAATAATAAAAAAAATACATTTCACTGAAATAGTAACAAAAATGTTTAAAGCACAACAAAATTTATTATGTTTTTTTGTGCTTAAGAGCAAATACGGGTACTATTACTTTAATTATCTAAACTGTCTTAGGTTTTAAATTTGAGAAAAACTGATAAAAAGTTTCTAATTATTTAAGGTTTTAAGCTGGAATTTTACATTTTTCACAGTTTTACGTGATTTAAATGGATTACCTTTCACAGCTTTAGTTAATTTTTGCTTAATTAAAGAGATGTTATGTCAAGCAAAAATACTTAGAATAATACTTATATATATATAATTAATAATGCTATACATATATATATATATATATATATATGTATGTATTCATTGGTTCTTTTTATTGGTATTGTCTGAATAACTTTGGATGTATTTATAAAAGTATTTATATATGTATGTATATATATATATCGTAAGCTAAACTCGTTGATATAATCATAAAAGTCTCTAAAAGTCTAAATCATTTTTTTCAGTCATACAAACATAGACTATACACATTTGGGAATTTTTTATAATATATGATATTTCCTTTTAAATATGCATTTTATGCAGTATAAATCTCCAAATTATAAATTTGCAATCAATGTTACCCAAACGTGCATGTATGGATTTTTCATGTTACAAAAAATATTATTTTCTGGTGATAAGCATTCCACAAGTTTTAAAACAAATGTTTATTGATTCAATAACATTTTTTAGATATCTTCGAATATTTTATAAATAAAAGACATTCTTTAGTTTCAATTCCCAAATCGCAGACAACTTACAGCGCCGAAAATAAAATCTAAATTTAATAGATAAGTTAGCTACTTACAATGGGAATGCAATTGGGGAATATTTCCCCAATACCTAGACAATGTCCAAAAGAACTGACTGGTAAATCAATAGGTTTTATTACATTTAACCATTTGTTACAGCTGCAAAATTCAGTTATGGATTGAAACTTTCATTTCTCTTATTTCAAAATACCAAAGATGGAAATAACCTTGCTGAATAAAATGCATTATTTGATTTCAATAAATATTCGAGTTTTATATTCTGTATAAGTAAAAAATTGTCACTATATATAAGTTCTTATAAGTCATTTTCGAATGAATAAACGTCATCTAAAAATATATATATATTGATATTTTTCCCTTAAAAAATAGATATATAACTTATTTAATTATAATTAATTTTTCTATTAATTAGCAGCAGTGAAATTACTCTTGAAATTATTTAATATTTGATAAGTAGCTATCACATTGCTAATAAAGCGTGAACCAGCATAATGAAAAATGTTTAAGAAGGGGATCGAATCCGGAACCCTTGGAATGGTCATCCAAGTGCTCTATCATTTAAATTTCCAAGACAATGCTTAGCTTGTCATTTCTCACTCACATTTTCTTGGTAAGGCTATAACTGCAGCAAAGGATGATAAGGTCTACATGAGCATACAATCCTGTACCGTAGCATGAGGCCCAAATAAATCCAGCCTCAGTAAATACATATAAAGAGCACTTAGAGCGCCATTTCAAAGGTTTTGGGCTCAAACCGCGGCTTGGACATTTTTCACTATGTTAGTAAAACTTAGTTTTTTTTTTTTTTTTTTTAGAAAGCTTTAAAAATTTGATTAAGGGTTGAAATTTCTTTTAGTATTGGGAGACTTTCAAAATTCATTTTATATCATTTTTTGTTGATGTCTAATCATGATAAAATTGTTTAATTTATATGTATTTAGGATTTAATTATATACACTCCTTCTTTACATCTCTAATATGTTTCTTTTGCAGCTAAAGGTTAAATTTACTACAAAAAATACTTTATTTTATTATTTTTTACTGCACATGCATATTTAAAAAATATAATGACTTAGAACTCAAATTTATATATCAATTGCTTAGTGATATTAATTTTTTAGAACTTAAATTTATGTATCAATTGCTTAGTGATATTAATTTTACTTATTCAGAGTGATTGTAAATTTATGGTACAAACTTTAGAGTTGATATGGAAAACTGTAACAATCATTTATTGTATAGGAATCTATGGGCTCAGGTGACACGTTAATGTACAAACAATAGGGGCCGGTTTTACCCTTTTGTATTTCAAAATTTCTCACTCATACCAGAGAAATCTTATGCTATTCTTTTCTGTATTTAAGACAGCCATTTGACGATCACATGAAGAACACGTATTTTCTTAATTTCTGATACGTATTCGAAATCTTTTAATTAATAAATCGTAAAACTTGAAAATCTCTCTGACACAGAAAAAACAGGAATTTGCGTGTTTGATTTCATACCGGATTTTAAAATTTGATTTAATAGTGAAATTTAATAGATAAGAACTATTTCTTCATATAATCTTGAATTAAATAAATAAATAAATAAAGAGTAGGTATAAATGAAATATTTTGAAAAAAAAGGCATTTTGACCTTCTGATATTTTTATCTAAATATGTCCCTTAGAAACTACAATAATTGATTGCTACAGTATCCCGTTACAACGGTTAAAATTTGTACCATGGATTTTGACGCACCCTGTATGAAGAATTATAAAACTCTTTTAATTGTAATCATTTCATTTTAAAACATTGCACACATACATACATCATTTTAAATTATAATGAGTTGAATGTAATAGCATTTAATAAACATTTAAAGAAAACCTCTAGGAAGTAAATTTCTTTTATTCGAAAGATTTACTTAAAAAAAGAATAAAATAGTAATATCAATAACTAACTTTTTATTAACTAACGTATTTTTGATAAAAATCTATCCGAATTTTCAAGAAATTTTTTAAATCATATGTGAAGTTAAAAGAATCTATATTCAGCTTGAAATATTTGTGGATTCCATGGGCAGAATGATTTCTCCTTTAACGAGATTTTAACGATTCCGTAATTTGAAAATTGCATTCATAGAGAAAAAAATTATACATTTTTTAAATTACATTACATGGATTGATTATTCAAAAAATATTTTTTCCAGCATGACTATTTTATATGAAAAATATTTCTCAATTATTTACAGTCTTATATCATTTTAGATTTGGTGCATACATTTATATGTTCAAAGAACAGATAAGTAACTGTAGAATAATTTAGAAAATATTTTGACGGCAATTAAGCATATGATATAGTGTTTTATGCTTTATTATTAATGTGAAAATATAAATTACTATTTGTAAAATACTTGAAAATAAGTTCTTGTGATATCTATATTTATATATGCCATTAAAATATATTTTATATACAACTAGAAGCACTGTCTCGAATGAATGATCTGAATGAATATGGAAATATTGTTCTATTTTTGTTGTTAATTAACATTTTGAATAAAAAAAATTAACAAAAACATGCTTTTTTTTTTCAACGGCAAACATAATGTTATATAATAGGAACATTTGTTGCACAATCCTCGGGGTAGAGTTATTGCTGAAATCATGAAAAATGCAGCATAGCAGCTCAAGATCTTGAGCGACTTACACCAAGCAATATCGATCCATATCAAGGGCTAACAGAATCGGAAGTTTGGTGAAAATCTGTACATTTTTTTATTGAGATACAACAATTGCATAAAAAAGGCAGCATAGAAGCATCACCTGTTGAGCAATTTACACCATAAACTAATCAACATCAACTTATGTGAGGGACTACCTAATATAAATTTCAATTAGATTGCGTAAATTAGTTGATAATATAGAGCTATTGCAAAGATCAGTAAGAATGCAGCATAGCAGCGCCATTTATTGTGCGATTTATAACAAAACAATATCAATTTATGTCAAGAACTAAAAGAATCTGAGATTTGGTAGAAATCCTTGTATAAGTTATTGATGAATAACTGAAGCGTAAATCGCAAAGAATTCTGCAGAGCAGTTGTTGAACAATGTCCACCCTTTGAGCATATAAATTAAAAACTGATCAGATCTATTTTATATCACGGTCTTTCAGAATCTAATGTTTTGTGAAATTCCGTGCATTAGTTCGTGAGGTAGAGCCACAAAAATATTTTGTCCCATACAGACCCACAGACAGACATTATGAAAAAGCATGTTTCTTTTGAATCTCTTAACCCTAAAACGTGTGAAACCGTCAAAAATCTGAATTCGAAAATTTTGACGAATCTAATACTTTCTTCTTGTAAAGATAGAAAAAAGTAAAAACAATTATTAAACTTCCTTTAATATCATAATTTCTTTTAAACAAGTAATTTGTAACTAGTCTATAAACTTGAAATATTCTGTTTTGCGGTTTGTCGACTTAATGCAAATGAGAAGTTATTTGTTTGTGTGTATAGAGGATTTCCAGTAACTCTTTAAAGCGCAGATGTATAAAGCATTAAAGTGTGTGTGTGTGATTCAAAGCTTCAAAAAATGAAATTACATTTTTTTCAGATGTTTACAGCTGTAATTAGAAAAGTATAAAAGTTTCTAGAAGTAGTATTGCTTTCTCAAATTTTGTCGAAGTATATATATAGTTTTAAATATTTTATTTAATCATTTTTTTATATTTCATTATTTAAATTTCTGTTACCATATATTGCCCCACCAGTGGCCGAGAGGTTCTGCTTCCGAAACCGGTAGATGGCAGAGGCTGGGTTGCAGCCCAATTGCGGCCATCGGCCTAACAGTTCGGTGTTTTCATCGAACTTTGAATTTCCTTGCATAAATACGGGTTAGGTTCCCTAGAAAGACCCCCCCCCCTCCACGGAGGGCACCCCCTTTTTTAAGGCCTCTAACCCAAGTGTAGAAAATTTGCTGACATAAATACAAACAAACAAACTACTAAAATTTATAACCAATTTCAAAAATGTATTCTTAATGAGCATTACTTGTTTCAAAATTTAACTTAAAACTGCTACTGTAATTAAATATTTTTTTTATAAATTAAACAAAATATAATAATTAAATAAAAGGATGTTTTCGATATAATAGATATTTTCAATTTTGAAATATACAGAAAGCTTTTCTATGCTGTGATTTGTCATTAAGTGGGTCTATAACGTAACTCGACTCTATAAAATTCCCTATAAATTCCATCCTGAATTTATTCCACATGTAAAATTTCAAAGTTAATAAGGAAACAGTTTCTTGCGATTCGACAAAACTTTAGAGAAAAGTTCAACGATTTAGTCTCATACTTTAGATTTCTTCAACATTATGCAAATATGTAACCTTCTGTAGTTTCAATCCCCCCCCCCCCCCCCACAAAAAAAATACATTTCAAAATAAAATAAGCTAGATTTGATTATAAAAACAATTTGCTATTTCTATAAGTAACATAGTTAGCAAAATTCCCCATTGCTGAGGAAAAAATATACATACATATATAAGCAGACAATTCAATACGAAATATTTCCGTAGCTTTATCAATTTGTTGCAGCTCAAAAATTTAGTTTTGAAACTTTTAGTCTATGTATTTTAAAATGGGGAGTTGGTATTTTAATTATGGAAAAATATATCATTTGCTTTAGAAAAAAATTTAAATTCTATATTTTTTACGTGTATAGTTTGAGCAAGCAGATTTGTATCTAAATTTTACATTTTTTATAATCTAGTTTAGTACATTGAAAAGGACTATATTCGATACATTTTGCATCTAATACAAAATGTTTAAAAATTAATTTATTTATGCATTTTATTTTTATGCCAGAATGGTTACGCAGTAAAAGAAGTTAGTGTGATGGTTAAATTATAACTGTGCTTCTTCAAATTTCTAATTAGTATTTTCATTTTTGTAAATGATTTTTTAAATTGAACATGTGAGATCGATATATAGTTGATTATTTTAAAGTATTCTCTTTTTTATAGATTTTGGTTAGAGATTATGTTTTTCTTGAGAAAAAATTAATTTACGAAAAAGGTAAAATTTAACCTATCCCCAGAAAAAAAGAAACTGCAACAAAAATTTACTAAAAATAGAAATTTAATAAAAATATATATTTTTTTTAATTTTACTATATTTGGTTTAGCTTATTGTTCAAAAAGAAGTTTTTTTTACATTAATTTATCTGATAAATCCCAGCAAAAGATTAGCATAAATCCATTTTACCAACTTAATTCTAAAAATTATCAGAAATTGGGAATAAAAACTATCTCTAATCCGAAATTCTAAAATTAAATATATAAACATAAAGGTGAACTTAACTTCCTGAATGAAATACCCAGTAGCAAGAACTTTCCATTAAAAAAGTATCGCATTCTTAGATTGTTTCTTCATAATTAACAGGTATAAATAAATTAGAAACTTTCAAATTCTGGAATAAACCTATTAAATTCAATTTAAATCGTCAATGTAATTTATATACTCTTTTATATTTCATTATATCATAAATTTACCTTTTATTCTTTACAAGAAATGAGAAATACTATAACAGTCTTTAATATACAGCAGTAAATATTTTAAGAACATCACACTTTTCAATACAATTTTTAAGAACAACATTGTAAATAATAAACAATCTTTTAAATCAAACACTAAATTCAACTAATGATTTGTCAGTCAGTTGTCACTTATTTTTCAAATAATTAAATTGACATATTCATTATTCGCAAGAAATTGAAAAAAAAATCAGAATATTTTCTTAATTTATATTCGAAATTATAATTCTATGAAGAAAAAATAGCTTTATCGGAAGTAGTAATGTATTTAAGAGCAACACTAAATTAATAAAATTAACAATAATAATAGCAACTCTTTAAGATAATAAAATATACTATGCTAAAATTGTATAAACATTGAGAAAATATTATTGCAAATTTGTTTTACAGAGAGCTTGTTTTTCAGGATTGCTGACAGGACGAACTTTATTTATTTATTTATTTATTTTTTAAGAATAAATTTAATTGAAAATTTGCTGAAGATGTTAATGAGTATTTTACTTACAAATTTGATCAAATTCGGGGAAAACAGACGTTCTCTTAACAGTTACTGGAGAAATTTCACTGGGAAAATCACTAGAGTTCCACCAAGATTCGATGACAATTAAAGACGTTTCATTTCCAAATATAACTCCTAGTTTTATATATATATATATATATATATATATATATATATATATATATATATATATATATATATATATATATATATAGATAGATAGATAGATATATATAGATATATATATATATAATCGTTGATGTCACAAGCAAAATATAAGATTTATGTCACATGTAAAAGCTGCAAAGTACTTCATAAGCAAATGATCCAATTCACAAGAAAAAGATCCAAAATGCTTCACAAACAAAATATCCTGCATGTTGATGAAAAACGTCTCTATAACAAAGCAGTATGTGAAGAATAACGTCATTTTGAACCAACGACGCGGTCATGGAATCTTTGATTCACAGTCAAAATTGGAAAAAGGTTGTAATTAAATAATGAAATCAAATCAATAATTTCCTCATTAAATGAAACAGAGACAATGATCCTTACAAATAATTTATTCGTGATTCATATTATAAGGAAAGAATTCCACTAAACTCCGGTTTGAACTTACAAGGAAGGTCTCCATACGGGCATACTCCAAAAAATCCGAAAAAATTACAGAATTTTCTTCTCATATAGTTATATATGTTTATAAAAAATTTTCGGCGGAACCTCCTTATAACGTCCGTAAAAAAATAATAAAAATTTCGTTTATTTGGCGATTTATCTCCGGTTGGCGAAAAAACGAAATTTTGAAAAATACGCTTTTTACGCTTCGAATACTTTTTAAAGAAAAAAACTTTCTATGTTCAATTTATTTAAATAAGTTTAGTTTAAATAATTTTAGTTTTGCATTTTTACTTTATTTTAAGTGTAATTTTGTCAGATACGTTTATATGTACTTATAACAAAATGAAATTAATATATTTTATTATTTAAAACACAATTTAAATTGATTAAAATTGTTCCAAATTGAAAAATGCACTGTTAAAAATCTGCTGCATTTTGTTGCAACGCACTCCCTTGCTTGTATAGAAAACGGTTACTTGGCCGTGAAATGGAGCTTTCTCATTGGTTGGAATAGAGATATTATATACAAGAGGTGGAGTGCGTTGCAACAAAATGCAGCAGATTTTTAACAGTGTATGACACGGTCAATTCACCGTGCTATGGAGCATTCTCATTGGTCAGAAGAGAGATATTCTATAAAAGTAGTGGAGTGAAGTTGCAGTAAATGCTGCAGATTTTTAACAGTGAAGTTAATTAAAATCAATTTTCAGATTCGTTAAAATCGTCTGCTTTTGGCGAGGAAATGCACTGCTTGCCAAATACCGCGTCGCTTTCAGCTTTTCACGCCAATTATTCCAAACTATTTTATTTTTTTACATATCTAATAATGTAATTCCGCCGCTAATTTTAACTGATCCTTTATTACCTACATGAGTAGTTTAATTCGTATTTTTTTCAAAAAATTCTGAGTATGCCCCCAATGGAGACCTTCCTTTTTAGTACTGTTGCAATATGCCGCCATAGCAAAACAAAAAGGCCATATCAAAAGATGAAAACTGCAATTATTTAAAAAAAATTACCTACCAGATGACAAAGTTTCGTTTAACTCTTGAAAAAACGTAGAATTACGTATTTCAGTCAGTGCAAATCGTTTTATATAAAAGGGCGCATGCATTCAGTACATGACAACAACATTCAGTTTCGCAAACAAAATTTTAAAAAGCGAGTCTTTAACCAATACGAAATTAGAAACGGGAGATTTTTTTGTTAATATAATAATAAATTTATTACACTGAAATAATAAATTTTATTTAGGTAAATTGCTATGTGAGGTATAGATATGCGATACATCATATAATATGCTATGTGAAGAAGTTTCGTTTATTAATTTGAAAATACTAAAAGAAGAGTTCATACAGAAACTTATCTGATTAATAAAAAATAATGTAGGAAACCATAGCTCATAAACAATATTCCTAAAATCCTCTAATAAATTATACAGTTTGAATCTACTGAGGATCAATTAAAAATACGAAACAAAAAATTCAAAAGGAGCATTGTTCTGGAAAATATTCGAAAACTAACAATTAACGGCATCTGTTAATTTTCTTCAACTCGAAAATGGATACCATTTACTCTAAATTATCACGTATTTGAAGTTTGTAAAATACTAAAAGAAAACCTCTTTCTAATTAGGAAAATTTTTAAGCTGTAACTTTAGATTTTTTTACTACCTCGCGTGATTTAAATGAATTATATGCCATCGCTTCATGTAATTTGCGTACAAACGGATTTATAAAATGAAAGAAATTTACCCCTATAGTTATAGAAACGTAAGAATTTAACAGTTAAGACAAGCATAACGTTATTTTTCTTTATAGGATGATTTATATAAAGGCAGAATTTTTCTATGTTTTAAATGCTTAATATGTTTGATAAAAACTTTTTATTATATTAGTTATTTATTGTTATTATTATTATTATTATTATTATTATTATTATTATTATTATTATTATTATTATTATGTTTTTCGGATTAGCAAACGATGTACCATAAATGTCAGTTACAACAGTTTGATTTTTATTTAATGGAAATTTAAGTGTAGTTCATGGGCTTATTCAATTAGGGTAACTGAAAGTATAATAAGAATACATATGGTTAAAAATTACTCAAAAAACGTAACTTCTGTGCATACGTTTCTTTAATCATGTAAGAATTTTGAAAGTGTCTGTAACTTCTGTTTTTTATATAGTTTTTTCTAATGACGTACACTCCTCTTGATGAATTTGATTTTGAAAGGGATAGGGTATTTTCCAGGTTTGTATACGCCCACTTCTTTCCTCATAATATCTCATTTTTTGGAAAACTTTTGTTCCAGATTTTTATTAAAAAATGTATTTACATACATATTTTTTCATTTTTAATTCATTAATGGAAATTGATAAGACGATTTCTATAAGACATAAGAAAAACAATTCAATCTTATTTATCTAATTATTATTTAATTTTTCTGTTACTTCACATCGTAGAATTGTTAAAACATTTTTACTATTTGTTGAATTTGCCCAATATTTCAATTCTCTCAACAATAAGTCATGCGAAGAAACTTTTTCGCATGAAGTTAGTTAAATAATTACATTAAAATATCTAACACGAGAAACATTTATCTTCAAAGGATAATTTAAATATCAAATAAGCTATTCATAACCAAATAAAAGTAATTATTATCAGAATGAATATTAACGGAGGAAATAATTTTCTTGTGACTTTTTCACAAATACGCTGTAGGCATAATTCACAATTTATGATCATAATGTTGAAAGTTAAAACTGCTAACATGTAAAGTATGTTAGGATGAGAAAAAATAAACATGGCAACTTAAATTGGATATAGATGATAATCCACAAAAGCTTGCCGTGTATTGTTTTATTAAAAAAATTCACAGAACTTAGACAATATTATAACGCATCCAATATATATATATATATATATAGCACCTATTCTTCCAAAGATACTAGAATCAAATAGAAAATACTTAATTCTACCAAATTTAATGTGAAATGCAAAACTTTTTTCAAAATATTTTTTTTAATATAAAACTGTCCATTATATAATATTGTAAGTAGTAGACAAAGAATCACTTAACATCTAAATATACAGTTTTCGTCAAAAGTAATAGGCACCCCTTACAAATAATAATAAAATAAAATTATAAAAATGAAATAATAAAAATAATAAAAACATAAATAAACGCTTTATACAAATGTGCCATTGATGGGCTGAAACATCACTCCAAACATAGATAATAACTTTGGAATGGCTGGTAACATGTGGCAACTAAAACAAAGGAAGTGTTATTTTTTAAAAAGAAAATATTTCGAATGATATGCCTATCTTTATTTGAAATTCATAGCAAAAAATAACATCCAGATGTGATATGATTGCAAAATTTATATCATTTAATTGTAAAATGCCTAAAAAAAGTGAGGGGTCTATTGGAAAACATCATGATGCTTGTCTTTAATGAAAGCGGCAAATATGGGGTAGGGAAAAGCAACTTAGCGCACCATTTTCGATCAGAAAAAAAAATGCTTCGAATGAATTTTCGGTATTTATTTGACATTTGCAGCGACTTGTACGATCTGCTGGCAAAACTTATTTCATTCATTTCTAAAGTACCTCACATTTTTCAGGTACCTGTTGAAAAATATTATAATCCATGTCTTGCTTGAACGAGGCAAATCTGAAGTATAGATAAGCGATATGATGTAATGTTCTCGACGCGCAGATCAATCTGCTGTTAATAGATTCAAAAAAGCTTGATCTCACATAAACAAGGCAAGACTGGGCCGAAAACGCGTCACAACAAAATGCTACAACAGCAAACTAATAAAAAAGTCTGTTAGAAATAGAAAAAAAAGTTTCTTGGAGTTCTGTTAGAAAGCAGAAGAGAGATTTTAAGTTCTCAAAAGGTAAGAAGATGACTAACAAAACCTGGGTTGAAAAAGTGACATCAGGAAGTTGCTTTTAAAAAACAAGCAGAATCACACGAAGTGGGCTCGTGTACATCAATATTGATAAGAGGATTTATCAATATTATACGGTTTGATGAAACTAATTTTGCGGTAAATATTCCAACTATTTAAAAAGAATATCTTATTAAGAAATTTTCTATGACAAAAATTTACGTGGTGTCAACATCCAAAAAGACAGTTATCTTTGTTATTAATCAGCCTCTACAATGCTTTTTTTAAAAGTAATTCCATTGTATTATTGGACTGGTTAGCGCATTCCACAGACCTTAGTCCAATTGAGCATATTTGAGACATATTAGAATATAAAATCAAAGAATACAGCAGAGTGAAAAAAATGTGCAACAGTATAAAAAAAAAACATTTCACGGATTACAGAAAAATAATTAAAAACAAGGTTTAAAAGTGTAACTTTCGAATAAATATCGTAGGTTGTAACACATTGCTTCTTTTTCGTAAAATAAAAATTTCTTCTATTTGGAAGTAAGTATTTAAACAGTTGTACACCAAAAAATTCTGCTATTCACAGACGTTTCTAATAAATGTTTTTTCATTGGTAATTCAGTCAATTCATTGAAAAATTTCTAATAATGGGTAATTGTTGTGTAATTTGTGAAATTTATAATGGTTCAGAAAACAACAGAAAATTAGTAGATATATTTTGATTTATCAAAAATCTCATACAACGTCACATTAAAATGAAGAAGAAAAAAATAACTAAAAAGATTTGTCATATTAATAGATATGTGTTTAAATTACTAAAAATTAATTCCGTACATTTTTTTACTATTCGAGATCATTTACATTTTTACATCAAACTGAATTTCAATTTTTATCTTATATCCCAAATTCGAATTAATTGACAAGATATGGTATAGAAAAGAAGATATAATAAACTTTTCTCTCTGGAAAAATGAATATTTTTTTTAAAGTGCATAATATACTTAAATCATAAATGAATGTTTTTAATAATTAACAAAAACAAGAAAATATTTGACTTGAAGTTTTAATGTCAATTTAAATCCTGAGTTTATATATATTCCTCGAATTTATTAGCATTCTTAAACGAATATAAGCGACAACTAAACAACATGTTTCAAAATAGTTCGTAAGTTCTTAATTTCGGTTGTAAGAGAAGTCATTAATGAATTATATGACTTCCATAAATTTGTGTAAATAAATTTCTTCAAATAACTCAAATTAGATAAATTTGGGGATTATACATTATCGGATACATCATGCAACAGATTTCTAAGATATACTCTAGCATAATTTATTTAAGTTATTTTCTCTTTTTAAATCAACGAAAACTATTCCAGAGAAAGATGTTACATAATTACGGAGATTAAAATTTCTCGTTTTGAAAATGAGTTATGATTGTAATCAATGATAAAGGATTAAAATATTTATGCATAAATACAGATGTCAAAAAATGAAGAATGTTAGAAATTAATGATTTAGCTTTATGCTTTCATGCGGTCCATTATTTATGAAAATAGCTTACACTATGAATGTCGAAGATGTGCAATTTAAAACTGAACTTTTACTATCAATTTAGTAAATGAAAGCGAAATGTAACAGTTTTGTTCTTTCTCAGAAGTTTATAATATAACCTTGTGTGCATTCGAAAAGAGTTCTAATTTATAAAAAAAAGTATTAATTGAAAAATATTTTTTTTATTAAAATGTTTTGAGCATTTCATATAATTTAACCCTTTAACGTTCATTGGTTTCGCCACGAAACCACAAAATTTTAATTCCGATACGCAACACTGACATCGGTATTTTTATCCAAAAATATCCCTTTTATTTTGTGTGTGAAAAATCACGTTTTCTTATTGAGAAATATATTTGTTCTTAATTACCGGTGTCATTCATTTATTTCGACATCTTAGCAATGAAAATGCTATGATCGTTAAAGGGTTAAGGGGCCTCTGTAATTTTTCTTTTACCTGGAGGTTCAATTTAGCAACATGTCACATTTAATTTTTTTTCTCAGCCCTTATGAAACATAAATGGATGACATTTTTAATATAAAATATTTAATAATTTTATTTAAAATATTTTTTTATATTCGATATTGAAATTTTATTATTATTATTATTATTAATAGCACTTTAATAGTGCTATTACACGAAGGGTCAAAGTCGCATCAAATATTAGGAGTCTCCATGTTATCCTATGACTCCAGGGGAGTCGCTCGCTTTCGAAGCGACTCTTCTATTGCCATAGGATAACATGGAGACGCTTGTAATTCGACTGCTTGTGTAAAAGTGCTACTAAAAGTGCTATTTCACGTGTGGCCAAAGAAGCTTCAAATTGCAGACGTCTCCATGTTATCCTATTGGACCAGGACAGTTGCATACTTCTCCAGCGCATCCTCATGTCCCATAAGAATACATGGAGACGCCTGGGATTCGAAGCGTCTTCGACCACACGTGTAATAGCACTTTATAGTGGTATTACACAAGCACCCCCCAAAATAATTAAAAATTGAGTTTCTTATATATATATTTTTTAATTTTTTTGTTTATTTTTTTTCTTTATTACTTTTGGTGCGGGGTGCAAAAGTTATCTTTTATCTATCTTAGCTTACATATTTTTTTAAATAAAATTCATTCATATCTTCCGGTGCCCCAAGCGCCTCAAAAATAGTTTAAAATTGAAATTTTCGTGATTTTTGTTTTGTTTTGTTTTATTTTATTTTATTTACTTTACTTTTTGTAATTCATTTGGCCCCGAGTTGGAAAGTTGTTATTAATATGCTACATAACTCAGCAGTTCCCATATAATTTTTAATCAAAATCCATTCACGTCTTTAATGCATCAATTATAATTTAAAAACTGAAATTTTTACTATAATGAATTAAGAATTATAATTTACGAAAATATTTACTAATTTTGAAAATAGTTTAATTAATAACGCATAAAGTTATAAATAACATTAATTTTACAATAATAAGTGATATATAAATTTAAAAATCAAAACATTAAATCATAAAAATTACAAAAATCGAACTTACGTAGAGAAAAGTTCTACATCCTTCATCTTGGAAATTTACATATGTTTAAAGTTTGTAATCTTTTATGGCATCAAAGTCTTTTATATGGCTTCTTGATTCTATTCTATTCAATATAAAACTGTGTCTCTTTTCTTGTCCAAATACAGTTTCTGATGCCCCAGACACTAGTGGAACGCATCTTTTAATCACTTGGGTATGGCATGGATATTTTAACCATTCATTCGTTTTTACGATTTTTATCATATCCTCAACTTCTTTGTATTTGTATTTATTTGTATTTATTTGCTTTGAGGTAGGCGCTACAGCTATTCGCCGGCATAACCTCCAATGATCACAAGAAACCATACATAACACTTTATTACAGAATATCCAGTACATATATTATCACAGGGACAACACAGACACCCATGCCACTAGCTGAACTCAAACCAGGGATCAGCGGTGCGGCTCAACTTCTTCGCAAGGCAACTTCATCAAAAGAGATGGTTTAAAACGTCCAACTCGTTGCCAGTCAATAAATTCAAACTAATTCTTCGCTTTGAAGTTTATTTAGGATACTCGAAAAATTCTCACTGCTGGTGATTTTCAATTTTTATTTCTAGCACAAATTAGCTTTCGTATTGCTAAAGATCTCATATGCTCGCTGTTATATGTGAGCATTGAAAATAGCAACTTTTTAGGGTTGCAAAAAAAGCTATTTCTTTGTATAACAGCATCTACTATCTTTCTTAAATTGGGTTCCAAATATCCTGAATATGTGATGAGTTTCCAAATAGGACGCGCTCCTTCAATTATGGATTGCTTTGTTTTGATATGGAACCATACAGGAGCATACACCTTCATAATATATGTTGTAAGATTAATGAGATTATCAGAAATATTTTCTGTAGCCACATATAACCTTATAATTTTACATGCAGTTATTAACCATCTTGAGTGATAAACTGGACAAGGTACTGTTAATGCCAGATCAGAACCACATTCACCAAGTGATATTGCAATGCAAACGTCATATAAATATTGCTGGTCATTGCTGTGAACCCCTCTGTCTATGTTATTTGGCAAATTGCTCGACCTTATTGAAGAAAAAGAAGCTATATGTAGCTAGTCTCAGGTTTTGTTTGCTGTTACAATTAGCCCACAAAAAGTTGTAGGGCCAACTGTTGCGCCATCTAAATAATTTAATAGATGTCGTAAAGGCAACTCATTTGTATGAAGTAAACAAATGCACCATTGTAAAGGTCTATTGAGTTCCAGCTCCAACATGTGAATAACTCCTCCTTTGTCTCCAACATTTACATTTGTTCCATCTCATCCAATTATTTTATGTTCATTTAGTTGTATGCTATTGGATGAAAAAAAACTCATTATTTCTTCTTTTACAGCTTTTGCTTTGCCAGTTAATACTGTAATGTGTCCAATAACAATTTTTAGTGAATACTTAAGAGTTTTGGGGCACTGGAAGAAATTTATCAAGGATGAAAATTATTTGGATGCATGCTAATATACTAAAAAGGCATCTTTTATATTAAGCTGATAAAGTAATTTAAAAGAAATTACAAAAAAATAAAAATTATATATTTTTATAAAAATTTCAATTTGTTTACTATTTTGGGGGCGCTTGGGTCTCCAGAAGATATGAATGGATTTAAATAAAAAAGTGTGTGAACTAATATATGTATCTCTATGTAATCTTATGGCCCGAGGGGAGTCATTTCAAAAGCAGGCAAATCTCCTGGCCTCGTAGAATAACATGTAAACGCCTGGAATTTGACTCTTCTAGTATAGCTCTATTATAGTGCACGAGGAGTCAAAGTCGCTTCAAATTCCAGGCGTCTCCATGCTATCCTATGGCACTAAGTAATCTCTTCAAAAGCAAGAAACTCCCCTGGTGCCATAGGATAACATGAAGACTTCTGAAATTTGACGCCTCGACTAATAATTTGAAGACCGTGTCCAAGTTTTCTTTCTATATACTCAATGTCCTTAAACTGTACCTGTACGCTGCACACGATATTGCGCGTTACATTGAAGTCAGTGGCAAACTGGACACAAGACTAGCTTGTTTATAACCTTCCTGCAGTTTGTCACCTGATTCAATTATCCAAACATGACTAGTTCTTTATTTTGACTGTTTTCTTTAGAATACCATTGATTGCTCAAAAAAATCTATTTATTTCGCGAGATCTCCGAGAAAAAAAACGGCGAATAAATTGTATATTTCTTCTCATTCCACGCATATACATATGTATACTTACGTATTGAACGCTAAACAGTTGCATCTTTCTTTCAAAGTATTAGTGTTGCCTTTCGTTCAGTATTGTATTTATAAATAGATATATATATATATTAAGTAGAATAAGTTTCAAATTCTACTGTTACATTTTCCATATTTTAGTAATTGTTATTATAATTATTATTATTAATATTATTATCCTAGAATACCTTTTAAATTTGAAAGAAAAGCTATGTTCAACATGTTTAAAATCTTCACTTGAATAACATAAGCACTTGTATTTTTGATTAATGAACTTTTTTAGCTCACAGGTTATCAAAGAGTGAGATCTAAATCAACGCAACTTTTGTACGTACATACTTGTGTATATATGTGTGTATGTTCGCAATTGGATAATTCTTTATGTAAATATTTGATTTGCTTTTAATTTGGTATACGAGCATTTTCATTGGGTGCTTCCCTGATTAGTTTTGGGGGTTCATTCGTTAAGTATGAGGGGGAACAGAAGGCTACATAATTCATTTTAAAAAATAGGACTTTATGGAGAATTACCCGATTTTCTTCAAATTTAATGTGTCACTACATTTTGAGAAAGTGCCTTCCTCATTAGATTTGGAGGTTCATTGGTTAAGCAAAAATGGATTAATGTTTTAGTTAATACAACTCCTATTTAAATTATTTTTTCATATGTTTCTTTGTTTTTTGAGATTTTTCATCCTGTGAAATAAGGGTTTAATATACAAGCGTGAATACCGTGTGATATATATGCAATAAGTTTAAAACATAACAATTTTTTATTTAAATTTTAGAAATATCTTAAACAGAGACATCTCTTTAGTTTTTATCTAAGGAAATTTAATATCGATAAATGCACTTATAAAAATATCTCGTTTATTTATTTATTTATTTATTTATTTTGTATTCTAGTTTTTCTTTATTATTTATTTAGGTCTATCATTGTGTTTGCCGTACAATCAAAAGTATGAAAACACGGAAAATTGGGTGCAGGAAAATGTAATACTAACTCTACGAGTGAGCAATTAGTGGTATTAATTTTTGGCTTATGCACCACTTCACTTCCGGCAGAAATGGATCATTAGATTCCCTATGACTACTCTTCCGTAATAGAAAGGATTTTTTCTTGTGCTCGATGTCTTAGGGTCTTGTGCGATCGGCTCTTGGATTAGTACTGCATTTTCAATACTGAACAAACCAATCAAAATATTTCAATTTCATGGTAGTACGAATTATTGATGTTGTTCAAGGAAGGGCGTATAGGCAAACCGAAATTTTAAAAACATTTTAACTGAATTAAAAATTAAACAAAAAATACAAGTTATTATTGCCGTTTCTAATTTCTGCAGTTTTAGGTGCGTTCGTAATTATCTAAATAATTAGCACCTATAGTTGTTGTTCAATCCGTCCATCTGTCCGTCCGCGCGTCCGCATATAACAACTCAAAAACTACCCAACCGAATCATTTAAAATTTAAATTATATAATTATTAGATAATTTTGTCGAGTCATTTCAAATTGTATGAAAATTGGATGCATAGTTAAATTACAGGGACAATCAAAATTATTCCGATAAATTGCGGTCAATAAGGAAAAAGGACGAGTTTCATGTGCATTTTAATGGTCTTACATTCTTTCGAGCATAATAAAATTGATATGCATCTATGAAGTATATATTATAATATACATTCTGTACAATATGTGGTGCAAAGAACATTTGTTATTGATTTACAAGGCCCGACAAAAGTATTGCATTAAAAAATGGTATAAGGAGAACATTGTTTGGTGCGCGTTTTAATTGTATTATACTCTTTAAAATTTTTTAATATGGATAAACGAGGTTACTACAAATTATTTCCTACATAATATAAATCGGATAGTATGTACAGTGACACATAAAAGATTTCGGCTACTATACTGTACCTGAAATGCTGTATACTATTACACTAAGATCTGAATACTGCGTAATCATATATATTATAAAGCAGAAGATTTGAAACTTCCAAACGAGTGTTTTCAAAATTTTCCCGACGGATCTTTTTGCAGATTGTATCATTCAATAGGAAATATTTTTGAGGAGGTTTATGATGCAAATATACAGGGATAACTCTGATTTTTCGTACTAAATTTAGTATTTTTCGGTAATTTTTGACGGAAGGGTTGCAGCAACTATTTTTTTGGCGATAATTATATTTCAAAAAAGAAATGAAATGCTTTCTCTAATGGAAAATAATATAAACATTTCGAAAAAAAAAACTGTTAATTCATTGATTTAAAATAAATAATGATAAAAAGAAAAAAAATCCGTTTAATGCAAAATAATATTATGAAAGGAAAATATTTATCTTTAACGAAAAAAAAAAGAATATTTATAATATTTAAAAAGTAACTCAATGTGAAAGAAAGTTTTGAAGTGACACAATATTTCGCTATTTATTTCTTTCGAGCCAGATTAAAAGAAAACAACATCGCAAAAATTTCTTTAGGTAAAACATAAGTATTTTTTTTCTTTCTTTTTTAAAAAATATTTTCCCGTTATGTGTTTTATGGAAGAAACTCGCAGAATTAATTTTTTAAAAGAAGGCTCGAATTGTTATTTGTATGTTTTTTGTTCAATTGAGTGTTTCAATCTACTTTTGTCGCCAATCAATGCAATTCTAAATAGAAAAAAACACAAGATGTTCGCAATAACTATTTTTTCTCTCTCTCTCTCTTTTAATGAGTGAGATCATGTTTAGGAAAAAATTTTACATTTAACTTAAATACATATGTAGCAGTTAATACCACAAAAATGAATAATATTTAAATTTTAGGGTAAATGTATTTCCACATACATAGATATTCTAAAATAATTTAACTGCAACTTTTAAAAATTTTTTTGGCACAGATATCTCATACGCACTACATTGGTGCGATTTGTCTCTTACGCCAATACCATATACACATCTGGGTAATTAAAAGACGCCAAAGTGTCATTATTTTGCTTGATATGGCAACCCGGTTGTTATTGTCTATTTATTAATAAATTGTCTACTTACATTTTTTTTTCTTTTTTTTTCCCAATTATGTAAACTATTTTAATCTCGGCACATTTGTCATACATGCGCCATATTTGCGCGACTGCAACAAAATGGCGATTTTATGCCTCACTTGGTTACCTGGCTGTTGTTTATTTATTAATACATTTTTATTTTATTTTATTTTTTAAAAGATATAAATCGTTTTGTTTTATAATTATTAACTAAACTCTTAAAAATTTATTGTTATTTTCTGTTTAAAATAACAGAAAATAATTGTAAACTATATATGTAACTGGTATTTGAAAACAAAATTTTCTCCAAATCGGCATCAGAAGAAAAAAAAACGCGCCAATGTGGTGCGTATATGTCATGTATACATATTTTCCACTATACTACAGTATTTAAACATGCTGTATAAATAACGATTATTGTTTTTTCGAAACATGTTTGTCACAGATATTATATACACACTGAGGTATCTGACTATCGCCAAAACGGTGTTATTTTGCCTGATATGGTAACACAGCAATAGTTGTTTCTGTATTAATAAATTGTTTATTTACTTTCAATTTCTTTTTAGAAATTCAATAAATTGTTTTGTGCTATAGTAACTTTATTTATTTATTAATATTTTCGTTTTAAACTAACGAAAATAATTTTTAAAAATGCCTATTTCTTAGCTAGCGTTTTTCTTAGCGTTTTAGAAAACGAGGATTTTGCCGCATTGGTATTGGAATGAAATCTTGCAAATCCGGGTTTGTGCCAGAGTTTTTTGTGAAATATGATATTTTCAAATGTAAATTGAGTGCTACTTGATTAACACGTCGGCCAGTTTCGCCAAACTATTCAAATTTACATAAATTCATTTTAAATAACGAAAGAACAATAAATATAAATAAAAAATACAAATTAAATGTCGAATTAAAAAGCACTTATGATGTAAAAAAATACATGTATCACGTTTAATATCAGTTGCTATCTTACTTACGATCATCGATTATTGACATTTATTCCTATAATCTGCTATTAATTTTTTTCTCGACAGAATAATCAAGTAGAACCGTACATTCTACAAACTCCAGTTAATATTACAAAAATAGAGCTAAATAACTAAATTTAGGTGCAAATGCACACACACATGTGGTAAGAAAGAGGCACAAATGTCTATGCACCATGTTGGGGTGATACATTTCTGGCGCCACTTTAACGGAAACTTCGTTTTCAAATGACAAATACACTTCTATTTTCTATCTTAATTTTCTATTTATAGAGCATAACATTTTGTATCATTTTAAAATGCAAATGAAAGTAAATAAATAGTTCATTAATAAATTTAAAAAAATAGCTGAATTACCATAAGAGGCATAAAATGTTCATTTTGTTTCAATCACGCCAACGTGATGCGTATATGACATCGGTATCAAAAATGAATTTCACACATTCAAAAATCATTCACATTATTTTTCTAAGGAAAACTTTATTTAACTTTATTTATTCTGCTGCATTCCAAAATCGGAACACTGTATTAGATTTGCCAAGAGCAGATATACGTTGCGAAATATAATATAATATTGATAGAGGATGTATTAAGGTTTCCACAGATACCCATATCCTCAAGTTGAGAGATTTAGAGTTAAAAAACTATCAAATGAAAATGAATCACTTGAAAATTGTTTAAATTCAGTGGTGAATCCCGGGTCCCGGCTATCATAATGCTCGCTATTTTAGAAGTATGGTGAGTAGACAATATTTAAATTGCCCTTTTCATAATTGCCTCATTTATCTATCAAACTCTACAATAAATGGTCAACTGAAATATTTTTTTCTTAAAAGGCCGAATTTTATCGAATGCATAAGTTGATACAACAACATAATATTTTATTATTATTTTAATACGTTTTGGCGTCAACGGGCCTTGATTCCATTGTTGTTGTTTTTTTTTCGGCTCAGTTTTGTTTTTTTCTAGCTCGCTGAGTTTTGCACTGATGAAGAATGTGGAAAGTAGATTCGAAACAGCTGTTGCTAACTTTTAATGCATTTTTGGCGCATTTATAATCGTTGGTTTTCTATCTTTAAATACAATGGCGTTTTGTATTATTTTCAGAAATGTGAAAGAGCATTCGAGGTGAAGTTGCTTTAAAAAAACACAATCATATTCAATATTTTGTTTGATTCATGTTTTGTTTTGAAAAATAGACCAGCGCAGCTGGCTCAGCCTGCTAGTTAACTATATAAATATGTAGCACTTATAGTCATCGTTCAGCCTGTCCGTCCGTCCATCTATCCGTCTGCATATAAGAGAGCCAAAACTACCCAACGAAATCGTTTCAGATTTAAAATATATAATTTTTGTATAACTTTTAAGAGTCAATTCAAGTTTTGTGAAAATCAGATGTATAGTTTAATTACAGGGACAATCAAAATATTCCATCACATTACGGTCAATAGGAAAAAATAGTTTCAAGTACATTTTATTGATGTTATACTCTGTCGAGTATAATAGAATTGACACGAATCTATGAAGTATATACTAAAATATATTTTCTGTGCAATCTATTATACAAAGAATATTTATTATTATTTTACAGGGTTACACGAAATTAGTCCATTGAATTATGTTATACGGGGAAATATTATTTGGGGCGTGTTTTAATTATAATAAACTATTTCATATTTTAGGAAATTGATATACGTTACTGTGGTTTATTTAAGCTATTTCTTGTATAATTTCCTATATAATTTCCTGTATAAGCAGATATTATTTACAGGAACACACTAAAGATTGACCAGAATACTGTATCCGAATTACTGTATACTATAACAGCAAGTTCTGAATTTTTTTTATTTTCGTTGTAGTATGACGCACCCCATTTATTACGCTTCACATGCAATTTTCAACTTGTTTATTTATTAAATTATTGTAAAAAGTTAATAAATTTTTTCTATTGTAAAGGTTTATTTTTATGAATTAAAATATTTTAGAATACTGTGTACATATTTTTATCAAATTAGCAAAATAGTTTTATAAACGTATATTCTTTTAAAAATGAGCAATACAAGCTCTATTTTTAAACATAGAAAACAATATAAACACACATAAATGAATCAATCATAAAAAATAATAGGTCAATAAATAAAAGTTATTATAATTTTTTTAATAAAAGTCAAGGTTTAAGTAAATTGAAGAAAGGCATCATTATTAATAAAAGGTTAAAAAATAGAACTATAAATACTTATTTTTTACGGTATCAGCTATAGAAAAAAATATATTCAGCATTAGCCGTCTATTACATTATTTTATTTTATTTTTTACCTAAAATAACATTCTGCTATTAACTCCTCTTTTTTTTTCTTATAAAAACAATCACGTTTATTTTTTTTTTATTTTTTTTTTCATTTTTGACATACTTTTAATTAGAAATGCTTTAAAAATAATTCAAAGCTTTTTTTTTCTTTTTTCCGAAAGATAAACTTCATAAAGCTCAAAAAAATATTTTCTTTCGCTTTCTTTTCTCAGTTTTTAGATTTAAAATGATGGAATATTTAATTCAATAAAAACAAGCTGCGACTTCGGAGAAAAAATACATGTTTCAGCCTAAATTAATTAGCTACAATAAATACATAGAAGAGGGTGTTAATGAATGTAAAAAAAAAAAAAAAAATGGATTTACTTTAGTGAATATTATTCAATGCCTTATAAAAGCATCTCGAACCTTATAGAAATTAATATTTTTTTATCTTTCAACTAAACCAATTACATATTTAATTCCATAGTACATGTGCGTTTGTTCATATCCACATTAACTTGTGAATTACAAACTTAAGGCTGCTAATCACTCCGATTTTAATTTATCCTTGGTAATGTTAAGTTTCTAGACGTTTGATGCATTCTTATATTCAAAATATCTCCTCAAGAAATCAATATTTTTAACTTCTTTCACTGTTTAATGATGTCAGTTTATTTCTTACTTCTCAAAATATTTCAAAAATCTTTGCTTAATTTAATATTCCATGTTTTTAAAACACACAAACTGGTAGTAAATATTTAACAATTCATATAAATAAAAGCATAGACTTTAGAAATATTTTCAAAACTAAGAAAAAAAGAGGCGACCTTTAAGAAGATCACACAGAAAAAAAAATATATGGAGGAAATATTTTGAATATAAAAATACATAAAGTGCCCATATACCTAAAGTCACTGAAGGGATTCGGAAGTTGCTTCCAACTAGTATGATTTAAGATTCGATAAATTAAAATATGGATTACTTTATGAATTCACTCTCTCACAAAAAAATAGCCATGCCGTAATTCGTGCCCGAATATTTGACATATATTGTCAATAGTCTACTGCTTAGGCTAGCTTGGCTGAAAACGGGCTTGTATATTTCTCTGAGAGAGAATCATTGAAAATAACTTCTGGCCCATCATGTAGATAGTTCAACAAAATAAACCACGTGTAATGCTGCTTAATTTAAATGGTGGGGACATAGACTGACTACTGTCTTTTACAGAATCATACTGATTGTTAAACTTATCATACGAATGCATTTTTCCCTAATTGAGTAAAGCAATGACTTAAATCCAGGATCATTGTGTTACATTGTCACTGCTCTCACGTTTGAGCCACCTGGGCTTAAAATTTGTCAGCATATTTAATTCGTATATCCTTTTTGGTAAAAACATCTGTCTTCTCATTTAGGCGACACCCCATAGAATAAACCCCAGGTGATGGAATTTCACTTAAACGATGAAGAAGTAGGTACACTATTAGTTTTAACTCAATCATGCATTCTCAAAAATAAAACTTATTTTTTGTAGAGTCAACAACCTCTATCTTTATTACGTCATTCTTGACGGTAATTTTGTATCAAATTACGAGAGTTTTATCGATACGTTAGTTCTCAAACATTTAAGGAAAATATTTCTTTAATAATGATCAGTTGAATGCATTATAAGAAATGAGTTTTATAGCTATTTAAACCTGAAATACTGCGAATTTGGTTGCTTGTTTATTTTAATCCTGTAATAAGTTTTTTAGAAAAACAGCACTTTTTAACGCTTTTCAGAAAATGTTGAAAAATAAGTAATTATTGTTCCTGCTTTAGTTATTTTTTAGCTGTTTATGTTTTTAGCAATTTTGTTTTTTTTATTTATTTGTTATTGTTTGTTATGGTTTAATTCGAAGAAAAAAATGCTGTGTATTCTAGAAAATCTTTCGAAAAGGATATTTGGTAAAACAGTGAGTACCCCGTTCAGAGCCGAGTGGCTCCATGCGGTTCACGCAGGGAGGTCACGAGACCTCCAATGAGGAGGAACCAAGTGACGCCCGGCCCCGCGACAGCGCCCGCTGCCGGCCAGGAAGACAAGCGAGGACACCCGGCCCACGGACATGGCCTCAGCGTCGCGGCCTCGGCCGCTCACCATCCGCAGCCACCGACACGGCACCGCCCGCGCCCAACACGCCGATTGGAGCAACCATGCAGGTACCGTAGCAAAAGCTGACTGAACAACCGCTGATCCAGAGACCCAGCCTTCCGGGATGACTTCCAGGATAGCGACTCGAATTCTCGTTACGTACAATGAAAACCCGGAAAACCTTGTATAGTCGCTTCGTCCGAATCGCGCCTACAAGAGGCCTCGGACTCCTCTAAGCGAGTGTTGCTTTCGAATGATCTGGGAGATCATCATGCGTTCGAAGACTGCGGTCGAGACAGCCGAGAGCTCAATTGGCCCGACGACCAACCCGATCCAGCGTCTTTGTCAAAAGCTCGCCAACGATGTCGACGATACCTTTCCTGCTATAATTGCCAAAGGCAAGATCGGACAGCGTTCAAGTATGGAAGTTAGACGGGAAGCACTTTTCCCTGATGGACTTTCACGGGGGGCACTCATAGACGCAGTGTCTAATCGTACTCAACCCGTTCCCGCAAAAGCACGCAGGGTTGCCTTTAAAGAAGCGGGCTTGATGGTCGCCAAAGGCACCATGTCCCGTTAGTTCCTGGTTGAGGAAGAAATCACCCTGAATTCTCCGAGTGGAGACCTTCGGGAAGATCTCATAGGTCGACCGGTCGTCCTCAGATCGGTCCCACCATTGCTGCCAATCCAAAAGTGCCTCGCCAAGGAGCTTCCTCTTGACTTGACGTCCTGAGAGAGGAATAAGTATGTCGACCGACGGTTGACACGCAGCTTCCTTCGCAAGGGAATCGGCCAGCTCGTTAAAGGCGTACCGGACATGAGCTTTAATCCAGTGCATATGGACCCTGATTCCTGTATTTGCAACCAAGTTCCTAATCTCAGCTACCGCTTTGTACCGAGGCAACAAAGAGTAAAGAGCTTGAAGCGCCGATCTCGAATCCGAGTAGATATCGAGTTCACTGAGACCCCTCCGAAGGGCGTCCGCAATCGCTTCATTGATCGCATGGACCTCCGCTGCGAAGACAGTCGACCCATCAGAGAGACGGAACCTTCCCTCCGCAACAACACCATCCCTAGTGGCGAGGTGGTAGGCACAGCCAACCCTCTCGCCCACCAGCGTGGAATCGTCCGTATAATAAGTTACGGAGACTTCCGGCTGAGTTCCGGCGTCCAAGGTATTCGTGCCGGATAGCGTCGTTGGGGTCGGTACTTCCAAACCTCCATTATCTCTAGCGAAAGGTTTGGTCTATCAACGCTTTCGCCCCATCTCGTGAGGGTCTCGAAGTCGCGTTCGATACGAGCACGGAGGTCCAGGGGTATCACCCCGGACAAGACGTTCAACGCAGCGGTTGATACCGTACTGTAACACTTGGTGACGTACAGCAGGAGACCTCGCTGAATACTCAGCAGTCTCTGACGAAGAGCCACTTTGCTGGAGTACCAGATAGGGGCCGCATACAAGACTATGCGCTCGGCCACCACCGAGTACACCGCCTTTCGAACATCGGGCTTGAGTCCCCACGTAGCAGTTGCCAATCTGGTGAGCTTGTACTGGGCTCGGGTCGCCTCCTCTCGGACGAGGTCTAAGTGAGGCATCCAGCTGTAGTCCCTATCTATGACCACGCCTAGGTACTTGATTTGTTTGGAAAACTTAACCCTGTGTCCACCCATCCGGATGCGTAATGAGGGTTCGTAGTCCATATTTCTCTTAGGTGGTATAATAGTGTACAGGCACTCGTCGTAGCTGAACTCCAGGCTGCATCCTATAGCCCACGCCAGGATCTCTGCGAGAATCCGCTGGACAATGTCAGCGAACCTGGAGATAGCCGTAGAACGTGCAAGGATGAGTATATCGTCGGTAAAGACAAGTACGGTCCAAGCCTCCTCAATCCCAAGCCGTCTCAACAAGCTATTGATTAACACCAGCCACAGGACCGGCCCGGGACACGAACCTTGCGGCACCCCAACATTGAAGAATTGCTCTTCTGCGTTCGAAATGACCGATCTATTCCAAAGAAAAGAATCGATCAAGCCCAGGAGCTCTTGATAAACCCCGTACTCCGCCAAAAGGCGAAGCAAGTCGTCCCGCCGAGCGCTGTTGAAGGCATTCTTGATGTCGAGGCTAACGAAACAGGTGAAATGGCCTGTTTTTTTATTCTGCGAAACGTACTTGACCACCTCATGGAGCGCATCAATGGTCGACCGGTTTCGTCTGAAACCTTATTGTCTACCATCGAGTACGACATTAGACTCGAGGAAGCCCATTAGTCGAGTTCCGCACAGCTTTTCCAAAATCTTCCCGATGACGGGAAGTAAACAGATAGTACGGTAGGAAGCGGGGTCGCTTTTACTTCTACCTTCCTTCGGAAAGTAGATGGCGATCGCCCGCTTCCAAATTCTCGGAAACACGGACTATCTAAGGCAGTGATTAAACAAGGAGAGCACCCACTGAGGGTGCCAGCGAAAGACCTCTCTGATGATCCCCAGACTGAATCCATCGTAGCCTGGCGCCTTGTCGAGCGCCATCGAGTCGATGGCCAACTCTAACTCCCCGACGTCAAACAAGTCCGGGTCATCAGGCCTTTCAATCGCTGTCTGCACAACCTCATCGACCTGTCTGAAGTGGTGTCTCGCAAGGGCTGCCTGGATGTCATCCCATGTGGATGCCACCACCCCGTCGGCAAGCTCCAGAATAGCTGGAGCTTCAGAACGCCACCTGCCTCTTACCACTCCACAGACCTGACCGATTTTGTCGGTTGAAAGTTTGTCCGAAAGGAATTTTACGGAACAAACGACGCTTAGCTTGCAGAATTGCCCTCTTGTACTCCGCCCGCGTACGCTTAAAGAGAGCCTCAAGTCTCTCTCTCTGAGTCGGGTCAAGCGTCCGCTTGTACAACCTCCTCAGTGCACGCACTCTAGACCTCTGAGACTCCAACTCTGGCGTCCACCAACACGTCTCTTTGTCTGCGGCAGGACGAAGGATATTTGGTAAATAAAATTTCAAAATTACAGGATACCTCTTTCAAATAAACATAAAATTCTTTTTTCAATCAAAATTAAAATTTAAGTAATTGATCCATATCCCCTCTATAAACAGTAGAGACCACGAAACCCCGAATGTCAGCCCAAATTCACATTAAATCATTGACAATTTTGTACCTGAAATATTTTCTTGTAAGTGAAACATTTCATGTGTTTCCCGTAAAAGATGGCAAATGTACGCTCACAGTTTTCCACGTACAAAATTTTTTTAGTGCTGTTCACAATTTCAATATGCTTGAAATAGTATAAAACATTAAAGTGGATTAGAAAGGATTATTCTCCATCGACCGTTAACACTATTAATTGATTGTCTCTGTAAACATACTTTATATTCAATATAGAAAATACCAATCAAGTATATAAATTTCATGGTATTACGAATAACTAAAGTGCATTAGAGTAATAACAGATAAACAAACAAATCGAAATTTTAGACACATTTCAACAATATTGAAAATCTTAAGAAATAAATAGTAATTTGTATTGTCATTTATAATATTAGCATCTTTTTCTTTTGTAAAGAGTTAATGTTTTTTTTCCTTTAATAAAAAAGCTAATGTTACCTTAACATTTTTTTAATAACCAAAATATTTTAAAATAATGTACACACATTTTCATTAAAATAGACCGGATATTTTTAAAAATCGCTATTT
Organism: Maratus speculifer; assembly: GCA_964019185.1. Classification (NCBI taxonomy): domain Eukaryota; kingdom Metazoa; phylum Arthropoda; class Arachnida; order Araneae; family Salticidae; genus Maratus; species Maratus speculifer. The sequence continues at coordinate 42,008,255 of OZ025291.1, read as the reverse complement.
ATTAAAAATGAATAATACAAGCTCTAAATATAAACATAGAAAACAATATAAACACATAGAAATGGATTGATTAAAATAGTAGAAGAATAAATAAAAATTACTACAAAATAAAAAAAATTAATGCATAAGTAAAACGAAAGAAATGCATCTTTATTAATAAAAGATTCAAGCAAAAGATCCATTGAAGCTTCATAATTTTTTACGAAACATGCTATAGAAAAAATAAATTCATCATTAGACGTCTATTACTTTAAATTTTTTAATGAAAATGACATTCCGCTTTTAACTCCTCTTCTTATTTTTCGTATAAAAACAATCATGTTTTATTTATTTATTTATATTATGTATTTTTTTCGTACTTGACATACTTTTTATTAAAAATGCTTTAAAAATAATTCAAAGTGCTTTTTTGTAGGAAAGATAAGATTTATCAAACAAACAAAAAAAAAATCCCTTTTCGATTTCTTTTTTCAGTGTTTAGATTTAAAATGATGGAATATTTAATTCAATAAAAAACAATAGATTTATGTGAAGAGTGACGATTGTGGAAAAATATAAAATATTTGCTATTTTAGCTGTTATAAATTTCTTACTGTAAATACGTAAGAATTGATAATAATGAATGAAAAAATGGATATATGTTAGTTACTATTATTAAGAAGCGACTTATAAAAGCAATTAATTTTTATGTTTTAAGTAAGCAAATTTAATGTTTAATTTTACAGTGAGTGTTTGTTTCCATATATCCTCATAAACTTGTGAATTACATATTTAAATCTGCTAGTCACTTTAGCTTCCAATTCCCTCTCGGTAACGTTAATTATATCGGCGTTTTATGCATTCTTATGTTCAAAATATTTCCTCAGTAAATTTTTTTTTATATTTTCTTTCACTGTTCACATGTTAAAAGCTATCAGTTTTTTTTCTTAGTTCTCAAAATATTTCTAAAATCTTTGCATAATTTAATATTTTACCAGCTAATTTTACTAACGTGTTCTATGCACGGGAATTCATGAAGTTATTTTAAAACAAAAACAAAAGATTATCACTCACAGACAGTGGTTGGGTGCACGCATCCTGACGTATTCTCAGTGCATCTTCATATCTTCTTGAAGCAGCATTGTCCCTTGTTACTTCCATTCGTCTTTCTTTTTTTTTCTGTCATAGAGTTTCCTCTGTCTCATTAGCACGCCTTTCTGGTTCCTTATGTCTTCTTTTTTCCTTTGGTAATTGCCAGTTAGTAACTTTTTGTGCTTAGGCCCCTTATTTTGAAAACTTTGATTCCAAACGTTATTATCAAGTCTTAAAAGATATGTTAATATTAAACAGAGAAATATGTTATAGTCAGTAAGAAGTGTGTCACTGTTTTCAAAAATAAAAATATGTAAACGTCTATCATCTTTTTTCACTTTGTTTTTAAAATTAAAATCCATCATAAAAAGTATTAATATATGTAAAAAATTTCCATCAAATAAACATAATAATAATTGAAAAATAAAACGTAAATCAGCATAAAACTCAATGACAACAAACAACTTTAAAATATATAAATAAGAAATACAAATTCTCAGTTAAAGTGCTGAGTTATTCAATAGTAATTCGATTTAAAATTTACATTTTTCTAGTGCGCATTTTTAGTGAAATTTAACTTATTATGTTGCTATGGTAGCAGACAATAAAACTATATAGTAAGGAAGTAGAATAAAATGTTTTGCTAATGTTTGTGATATGTTTTTCTTTATTATTATTATAAAAAAAAAAGGTTATAACTATATACATTAAATATTCTCTAATTATTTGCATGTGAGGTAAAATAATAACCTTTCGCAACGTGGTTTACGTAATATGTGTATATCGCATTGCAATAAATATTTAGAACTGGTCAGAACTTGCGACAAGACTCAAGACAAATAAATTCTATATTGAAAAAACAACAATAAAAACATCAATGCTTTGTTTACGTAATAACAGAGTCATATGCTACGTACGCCATGGATTAGACATTAATAATCCTGAATCAACAATGAACAAATTTTAAATTAAGTTTCAGTTTTAAAATTTTTGGTTCTGATAATTTTAAACTTCTGGACATCACACATTTTCAAATGTTTCACTGTCGTATAGGGGGAAAAATACCTTTTAATTTCAATATTTTAAAAACTGTATCGCAATTATTATTATTATTATTATTATTATTATTATTATTATTATTATTATTATTATTATTATTATTATTGTAATTTTAAATAATTTTGCCATTGTGGCAACAGAAGTATGTCTGATAAATCTCAGATATATATATATTCTTGTCCGAGAACAACAACCATTTTCTAAATGATTAAACAGGGTAAAAATTCGTTAAAAAATATAAAAAAATCTATTTAAGATTTTAGAATTTTTTAACACAATCATGCATGTGTCACCTGCCAGCAACCCGTGTGCCTAATTTCGTCGCCCTTCGCCCTGCGGTTTTGGAGTTTTTGAGAGTACATAGATATGCACAAAGATTTTAATAATGTAGATGTTTAAAAAACAGACGAACAAGGAGTAAAATTTTAACACTTCCTATAAAATTAAGCATAGTATAATAATACTTTAAATGATTCTTTTAAAGTAGGCGCTTGATTTGGATGGCTGTCCGTATTTCGTACATATATTGATAATCCTTTTTTCTAGAAGCAGCCGAATGTTGTCTATCGACGTTACTTAAACTATATAGCATCAGCAATTTAAGTCAAATGTTATGGGATCGATTCTCAGTTTACACATTTTATCACCCAGTTTAAAATCTTAATTCGTATAATAACTTCAAACGGTTTCCATCCTGTTGTAAGAGTCTTGCTGGGGATACTTGACTAGCCTACGTGGGGGGTACGTGAGATCCAGGTTTCACTGCAATGCAAGCAATCATTAAAATGATATAACTCAGTTGATTTAATGGATTTTTAATACATTGTGCAATGATTAACACACTCAAGGATAACATTCATATTCGCAAATAAGATTTTTCTATAATTTTGAAAGAATCATATTTTTTTAGTAATTAAAAAAAATGCAGAGAAAACAACATTACAATTTTGTCCTTTTGCAAGATTGTCCAAAGGTTAAAATCCGTAATGGTGTAAATCACAAAAATGATTACTAAACTCACAAAGATGTTACAGATGACAATCTAATTTACTTTCTGAGGATTTATTATATGATTGAGATAAAAAGATTAACTATGATAAGTGCAATGATTCAAATCACTGTATTAATATCAGTATCTTGATGGAATTTACACGTAGTTATTAATCTTAGAATATACATATAAATACTTAAAAGGCTTTGAATAGAAGATATTATATATTTACTATATACCTTTAGATCTTTTGCCCTCGTATACTTTTTCAAAAGAATTAAAGAAGATAATTGGTTAGAAATAGAAAACGTAAAAACTAAACAAAAACAAAAACATTCTGCATGCGCAAAGTCACCCTGGTTGTTTGTTTACGCACGCGGACTGTTTTTGCTTTGTTTTAATAAATAAATAATGTCTATTTTTTCTACACCTTTTAAGTATTTATATGTACATTTTATGATAAAAGCATGTGTGCATTATCGAGTTGATTGAAAAGGGGAGGGAATAGAGGGCGTATTTATGAGAAATGGGTGTACTCCAAAATGAAAAGCTTTAGAAAAGGTAAGTGAATGAAAGAAAAGTTTGAGAAATGCTGTACTTAAACTATCAATATGATTGAAAATAAATAGTCCATTACCTATGATATATTACGTTAAGCTGTCAAAACACCAGACAGACAAGATGTTACTTCGCATAAGCTTATGAGAGCAACAGGTTGTCGTCGCAGGTAGCTCAATAGGGGGTCATTCCATGTCAATTCAACCAGACCTTGTAACCCGACCCACAGGGATTTTGATGAAACTTTGTGTACACACTAATTCTATCATGAAATGATTCCATCAGAAATATTTCCTTCCTAGACCTCATAGTTTGTGAGATATGGGGGGTCCAATTCTTGGGGTTTTCTCAAATCGCACATTTCTGAGTCTGTATTTTGAGATTGCAGTTCCATCTTCAAAAAATTCTCTCTCTGGATCTAAAACATGAAACATCTCAAAAATTTCACTGTAAGAATATAAATAGATGCAGATTTTAATAAAAAAATATTTAAAAAATTTACTTGTAATTTTTAGGATAAAAAAAATTAGCCAAAGTTGACAGTTATGGTTATTTTTCCAAATTTTTGTGACTTCACAAAAAAGGCTGTACACAAAAAGGCAAATTAAATTTCCAATTTCTTTTTGTTTTAAATAAAAGTTTACACTTTGGGCTTTATATGTATGAAATAAAAATGATGTGTTTCGCATGGCTTATGCAAAAATGTTGGGTACTTTCCAATTAGCCGGATGAGTGCTTTATTTTTATATATTACATATGCACACAAAAAAGCAAATGAAATTTCCCATTTCTTTTTGTTTTAAATAAAAGTTTACACTTTGGGCTTTCAATCTATGAAATAAAAATCATGTCTTTCGCATGGCTTATGCAAAAATTTTGGGTACTTTCCAATTAGCCGGATGCGTGTTTTATTTTTACATTTGTACATATGTATAGATCTATATAAATACAGATGTATGATACATGTACATATGTATGTATATATACAGTATATTGATATATATATGTATAACACTGGTGCCCGTCTAACCGAAAAGTACCAAATTTTGCCTCGTTTTGAAAATCTGCACCAATTAAGGGGGGGGGGGAAATCTGACTAAGTTTAGCTGTGGTACTTAAATAATTACTGGAGTTTCTATGAGTTACTGAATTTAATGTTATTGGATACAAAAACAAACTGGAAATTTCATTTGCCTTTTTGTGTAGAGACTTTTTCATAAACTCACAAAATTTCGTAAAAATATTCATAACTTTCAATTTTGGTTTACTTTTTCGGCCCTATATAAATCTCTATTAATTTCCCTAATTGCTTTTTTTCACTTGCTTTTAATGCCGCTTAAATGGTTCTCCACATTTATATAATTCATACTTCATTAAGAGCGAAATTCTGTGATGCTCACATATATTAATCAAACTGTTTTCACTTAATTTTTGTTTTATAAATGCAATAGTCCTAACTAATAAAAGTTCTTTTTCTGAATCACAGAGATTATCAATGTAGTCTATTTCTCTGTTATTTGTGTAGCTAGTTTTGTGACATTCTAAACCATTTAATATTACAATACTGCAAGCCTGAAGACTAGTAGAAGGTTTAATATCAGGCTCCATATTACAACAATAAAACAAAAAAGTATTTATACATATCACAAACTATAAAATATGTAACAATCAGAACATATTTTTAGTAGCACAGTAAAAGTTAAATCATTCTTCTATGATAAGAAACAACAGAATGACAATAATTTGATTAACTTGATTTCAAAACATCTGCTTTCATACTAACGAACATTACCCTGCCTTTATCAGAAGGTGTTTATACAAGGCAGGTGCAATTAAATCTTTCAGACTATAGAAACAAATTTAAGTTCTGTTAAATATTTGTGTATTTAAACTTGCCAATATAAATATTTAAACTGATTAAAATTAACCAAATAAAGGAAATACAAGGTTTTGAACATTTTTTAAACACAAATAATTAATATATAAGCATTCGAAAGAAAGAATGGAAATGCGAGGAGAAAAAATTTTCTATTTTACACTGTACAAAAAAAAAAAAAAAAAAAAAAAAAAAAAAAAATCTGTTTTGAGTTTAATTATTGAAAATAAAAGTAAGAGATTCTTTAGATTATCAAAAAATGCCCATTATTAAATACCGAAATGAAATATATATGGACCATTCACTAAATTTAATGGGGAAACATATTACAGTCAGATTTTTTTTTAATCAGAAAAAACAAAGCCTAAACTTTACTTTGAGAATTAAAAAAAAAAACATGCATCAAATAACATTAAATTCAATAACTCATAGTAATTCCAGTAATTATTTAAGTACCACAGCTAAACTTAGTCAGATTTTTTTCCCTCTAAATTGGTGCAGATTCTCAAAACAAGGCAAAATTTGGTACTTTTCGGTTAGACGGGCACCAGTGTTATACATATATATATATCAATATACTGTATATATACATACATATGTACATGTATAATATATCTGCATTTATATAGATCTATACATATGTACATATGTAAAAATAAAACACGCATCCGGCTAATTGGAAAGTACTCAAAATTTTTTCATAAGCCATGCGAAATACATCATTTTTATTTCATAGATAGAAAGCCCAAAATGTAAACTTTTATTTAAAACAAAAAGGAATTGTAAATTTCATTTGCTTTTTTGTGTGCATATGTAATATGTAAAAATAAATTACTTATCCGGCTAATTGGAAAGTACCCAAAATTTTTGCATAAGCCATGCGAAACACATCATTTTTATTTCATAGGTAGAAAGCCCAAAGTGTAAACTTTTATTTAAAACAAAAAGAAATGGTAAATTTCATTTGCTTTTTTGTGTGCATATGTAATATATATAAAAAAAAGCACCCATTTGGCTAATTGGAAAGTACCCAAAATTTTTGCATAAGCCATGCGAAACACATCATTTTTATTTCATAGATAGAAAGCCCAAAGTGTAAACTTTTATTTAAAACAAAAAGAAATGGGAAATTTAATTTGCCTTTTTGTGTACAGCCTTTTTCGTGAAGTCACAAAAATTTGGAAAAATAACCATAACTCCCAAATTTGGCTGACTTTTTTTATCCTAAATATTACAAATAATTTTTTTAAATATTTTTTATTAAAATCTGCATCTTTTTATCTTCTTACAGTGATATTTTTAGGATGATTCATGTTTTAGATCGATAGAAACAATTTTTTGAAGATGGAACTGCAATCTCAGAATACAGACTCAGAAATGTGCGATTTGAGAAAAACCTAAGAATTGGACCCCCCATATCTCACAAACTATGAGGTCTGGGAAGGAAAATTTTCTGATGGAATCATTTCATGATAGAATTAATGTGCACACAAAGTTTCATCCAAATCCCTGTGGGTCAGGTTACAAATGGGGGAAAAATTGGTTGAATTGACATGGAATGACCCTAGGTTAAGCAATGGCTTTTTCTTTTAAAAGATTCTGTGCTCGAAATACAGCTTTGACATTTCTTCGTACACTTGGGAAAATAAAACATGTATGATATCTTTGACAATCAGTAAAATTGAGAAAAAAAATAGCGATAATTGATTGATTATGTTATATCCAATTAATTAATTCAACATAATATGTTTCCGAAATTACATGCACGCAAGTAAGTATTAACGTTTAATTTTATACTCCTATTAAAATGTCCGAATATACAATTCTTATGTATGTATGTATAGGAATTTCCTTTTTGCTACGTATCATTTAAAAATTTAGATTTTCTACAAATGCCTATGTCTAAATATATATATATCTAAATATGTTTTAAAACAAAAATAATTGTTAAATATATTAGAAATACATAATCATACGATAAATATAAAGTTCCTTTTTTAAGTCTGTGTTTTTGTTTTAACTCGTTACAGATATTAAAATTTACAATAATTTTCCTAATTAGTTTAAAATAGCAATTATAGCCGTTTTTATTTGATTGCATCTTTCCCTCATTAGACATGGATTAAGGGTTTTATACTGCAATAGAAAATAGAAAATTAGATGAAAAAGAATTTAAACAATTTATATTATTTTATTTTTTTAATATATCACGTGTACTAAAGTATATAAAAGAACATAAAATTCAATCCATCAACATGGAATATAATTAACGCCTACCTTCAGAACGCGCTGTTCAAATTTCTGTAATGTACTACAATGTTGTAGAATATCTTCCTGCTGATTTGAATGAATGAAGTCATTTAAATAAATTATGGTGGAATATAACTCTAAAATATTATTAACTGGTAATTTATCACCTCATATATAATTATGTGGATGCTCTTAAGAATACATAGTTAATATAGATATAATTTAGGAAATCTATTTTATGTAATGTCATGCAGAAACTTTTACAGCTGAATATTCTGTAATCTATTGATTATATTGACTATTCCATCAGCAATGTTTTGTTTTTATTTGCATTCATGTTAATATACCAATTTATTTTATTATTTATTTATTTATTTATTTATTTATTTATTTATTTATTTATTTATTTAACATTTAGAAAGTGTATCCTATATCTAAATCAGACAATAAAGAAAATTCCTATTTTTTTTTTTTTTTTTTTTAATTGACAAATATATGATTATTTGAATTTCACGAATTCTTAATGCATTTAGACACAAAAAATGGAAAAGCGTGATATATATATATATATATATATATACATATAAAACTTTGCTTTATGTCATAAGAATTGTGAAACAGGTATCCTCAAATCTAAAGTATTTTTTACTCAAACTTTATTTCAATTAATTTATTTCACATTTTACCAAACTGAGAAAAGATGCATTAAAAAAATAATAAAAAGTAAACGGACAAGTGCGAGAATTACTTGCACTCAGGGATTCTATAAATTTAAGTATAATCAACTATATTATTAAAAATAATCGTTGTAAAAAATTAATAATATTTTGTAATATATATATATATATATATATACAATGGAGGGTTGCGTACAGCTGCATATACTATAGAAGTTTGAATGGGTATAACATAAAGTTGAAAGAGATATGAATCCTAAATAATATAAAATATTTCTCTTCGACATAAATTTATTTTAATGTAGTCCTAATATCTTTTTATGAATTTAATACTGTACTGACATTACGAGTAATGCATATTTAAACATTGTTTAGTATTTTATAAGTTAAATTCGGCGAAGTAACAATCTTTTTTTTACAGTGTAGATAAGACAAAACCCCTATTTAAAGTCGAAAGTTCTCATTGTTATAAGCAAGCTTTGGAAGGAGGTCGCGAGGTTTCTTTGACGCCTTTTTCTGTACTGCGTTTCTCCAAATAGGATTTTGTATAACTTTTAAAGATTAGTGTGACCTATTTGTGATAACTATTTTCGTTCATATTTTAAAGATTGGAAGTTAAATTTTATTAATTGCTTGAGACATATAAACAAACAGCCGTGACTAAAAGTGTACTTTGCGTAAAACAGCAATAACTCAAGTAGGAGAGACTCAATACCAAGATCTGACTATGTATGTGGCATTTATTAAAGAGAGGTAAAACTTACACTCTCGTGGGGTGACCCCCGGTGAAAATACAGAAGCAGGAGCTCTACATCCTTACAGCAGGACAGTAAGAGATAGAATGATTCCTGACATCAAATAAGGTAGCCAAAATGCGTCGAGCTAAAATGTGGTTGCCCTAGATCATAATAACCCTATACGTATAAATCATAAGGAAAGTTTAAATTAAAAACGTGCCAACCGGACCGTTAATTTGGCGATTAATATATCAGCGTACAAATATGCATGTCAATACTGATTGCTGGGAAAACTATTTCTATATGCATAACACAGATGTCAGACGCCGCTTTAATATAAACAGAGCGTTAGATTTTAAGCCGAAAAAGGAGTTGTAATGTCTGTTAATTTGGAAAGGAATTAAATTATTGCCGCAAAGGAGCATATGGTTTTAAACTATCATTCTATGTACTATTTGAACAAACGAAAGTATGCAGGCTCAGAAAATGATTTTAGGATGAGAAAAGATTTGTTTTTGATTTATTTTATTAACGGCCTCAATTAAACATGAGAATCTACATAACTGCAATTTAAAGGAAAGAGATAATATATTCTTTTTAGAAAGTAAAAATGATGTTTAATTGATTTGAAATTGGGAAAGATAATTTAAATTTTAAATTTGAGAATTTAAATTTTAAAAAAGAAGCTAATAATAATATGTGATGTTATGTTACTTTCGACATCACATATCTCTCCCCCTTTCCCGGAAAAACTATTATAACCCACATGAATTTAGCTCGATACATTTAGTGACGTAAAATAACAGTATAATAGCACATACACAATGGAAAATAAAGTTGCAACTAAGATATATATCATCTAGATAAATGAGCTCATAAAAATATTTTTAAGCATATGCATTAATAAAAATATTGAGATTTAATTTCTCAAATAATATATATATATAAGGTATACCATTTTTATATATTTGTTGATTAACATATAAAATAAAATCTCTTTATTGAACTAGAGATCATAATCTGGAATTTTTTTTTTATTGTGCACCGGTGACTTTAAAATATTATACTTCCAGATCTTTCATATTGCTTGACTTCAAGTCCTCAAGCTGAAACTTTTTTGGTGTCCATGACATGTTGAATATGTCCCAACCAAAACATTATGTTGCAATGTAAATATCAACAATATCAACACAAACAACTCTATGTTATGAAAATTTTAAAATTCAATAAGCATATATATATAAGGCATAGTTATAATAAAATATAAATGACACATATAAAATATCTAGTGTGGCTAGAGAAATCAACGATCAAAAACAATTACATGTAACTAGATTAAATTTACTTAATCATGACAGAGTTTAACTTTTTTTGAGTCGGAAAAATTTAAAAAGGTGGTCCCAATCTGTAGCATGTAAATGAAAACTGAAAATGTGAAAACCTAAAGCATTTGTTCTGATGAAATGCACAAGTATTGATAAAGGTAAAAATTTCTCTTGAATGTGTAAAGAATGTGTTTGTAAAAGCGGTGAGTACGTATGCGAGAGTAAGTATTTGCAGTTAAAATGCAACCATTAATTGGGCTTCTACTGAAGATACGGCTGGTATAAATACCAACAAGGTTGCACTTACATTTAACTTTTTTATAAAATACTCTCAACACCAAAAGATTAGAAATAAAGTGTGAATTAATGTTTTATAAAACTACACCTTGTCTAAAAGAAGTTATGTTAAATTGAATGTAAGTTCAGAATTACATTAAAGTCAAGTGAAAGAGTTAAATAGGCATACAAGAGTACAAATGGGTTGAGTTGATGACTTCCTTATAAAGTAACAAACATCATGAAATAAAGATTTAATTTAGAATATTTAAAGTGTCATTTTATTGTAATAAAATATTTTTCTTCAAAAAGCGAAGATTTTAGAAAAAAAAGTGACATAATTTTGATTTATATGTGTCATGCCGATTATAAATGTGTATGAATAAAGGAGTACAAAATAATTTACAAATTGAAATATCAGATGCTGTATTCATATGTTTATGACAGCAATATGCATCATCATTGCTAAACTGAAATCCTAAAGATCATTATAAGTTTTCAGTAATGCATAAATATATATTTCAAATGTAAATAAAAGGTAATGTAAAGAAAAGAATTGTGTATAAGTGTCACTGACTGTATAAAAAAAACAACAACAAGTAAGTGTAAAAAGAGATTAAAATGAAAGTTATTGTAATGTATGTTACAAAAAAAATGTATAAACATTAATCAACCATTACGCAATACGCATACTATTGCGATGCAATATGTAAGTAAGTACAATTTTTCATCATTTACGATGTTAATAACTAATGTCATGAAAACATAACTAGTTAACTAGTACTTACAAGGGATATGCGATTACTGAATAGTGTTAATGTAAGCGTTAAATGTTCATGTGAAACAGTATGTGTGATGAAAAGGAATGAAATGGTCGTGTTAATATCCTTGAATGAAAACTTTGATTTACTTACCAGAAATGGTACATTGATTGACACATTGATTCGTAACATTAATTCGCACATTGAATAAAATATTGATTAGCACTTTGATTGAAAACATTGATTCGAACTTTAACTGGAAAATGATTCGCATTTGGATTAACACTTTGAATGAATTAGAATGTATGTAACATTGACCAAAAATGTGTATAGTGTTTGATAACGTAACTCATTTATAATTTCGACAGAAATTAATTAATTGGTCTACACCCAATAAGAGTTTACAAACACTATGCAAACATGAAAAAGAATGTAAAAAAAATTTGTAAAATTTTAATGATATGTCCTAAAATGAAAAAAAATGTATGTGATAAAGTTATATCTCTTATATAATCTGTAACGGCACACTTGAAAAAAGAAAACATTACATGAAAAAGAGAACACCGTTACATATTGCGAAATGGCTATAGGCTATGGTAAAGCAGTATAAAATCTAAACGGTTTTTGCTATATTCTCTTTAAAAATAAGAACAGTTAAACCACTTTACCAAGAAATAACTTGTGAAAATGTCAATTGGGAAGTGTAAAAAAATGTTTATGTCACCTACACTAAAAATGTGTATAGTTTCAAAAAGCACCCAATGCATGTTATAAAAAAAACTGAATCATAGTTTAAATAGTCCTGACTTGTAACTCTCCATAATAACATTAATTGAAATTGTATCTAATGTGTGCAATGTGTGATATGCAAAATTCGCAAATAATTTTACAGAAATTACCAAAAGTAAAATTAACCTAATTAAATCTTGTAACCTTACGAAAAGTTTAAAAAAAAATGCAATCTATATATCTGTTTTTTTTTTTTTTTTTTTTTTTTTTTGTTTTTTTTTTTAATAACAAGTGTGATTCCAAAAGAAAGAAAAGATTCCGAAAGTTATATTTCCTACATAAATATGCAACAGTGCGCGTGTAAAAATAACCATGAGCGGATATATTAAGTGTTAATGTGTGTAAAATGAAAAGGCACGGTTGCATGTTACCAAAATGGTTATAGGATATGATAAAATAGTATGATAAATCACGAAGATTATTGTACATTCTACATCTGAGTAAGTGCATTAAAACTACTTTACCAAAATAATAAGTTCTGAAATTGAAATGATAACGATGATAAACTGTGATTTAAATTAATGATAGAAAAAATGAGAGTGTGTCATTTATTAACTTAAAAAAATATTGAGAATGAATGAAATAAACCAATATCATTTTGACTTGGCAAGCATTGGCGACCAGCGCCATACGGTAACAACCAAGTACAAAAGATAAACACTTTCAAAAAAAAAATATTTCCGGCCACGAAATAACCAAATGAAAGTGTTCATGACATTCTGAAATATTAGATGTTGCATTATAATATGCATTTTTGAAAAATTAATTTTAAATGTAAAATAGTGAACCTGACACCTCAAAATAGTTGTACCTGTAATAATAATGACACATGCATTGTTAATTGCTTGAATGATAGAAAATGTTTCTGTGTTGTAGTGAAAGAATAAAATGAGATGAGCGATGAAATGTGTAAACCTCGTTAACTGATATAGCACTGAAAATACATTTAACAATCCTCTAAATTATTCCTGTAATTATTTTTCTCCCAAAAAAATTATCCTGCATGCTGAAAAAAATATCAAAACCTCTAGTGTTAAACATGCGTTTATATCTAGTCGAAAATTGTAGTCAGCCAATTACTAATAATTACAGTACGACTGATAGTATCCATAATCTAATGTAAAAATGCAAAAGAAAAGTAAAAAAATATTTATAACTTCTTTATGACTACACCGACAAAGTATTAAAAAGATGTTCTCTAGCGCACACTATGTGTATATGTAAAAAAAAAACTTACATAACTATACATGTAGTATATTTAAAAAAAATGTGTACATGAACATTTTCATTTTCAGCTATACTTGTAGTATTAATTAAAAAGATAAGTTGTAATGTAGTACCTTCAACAAATGACAAAATACAAAATATAACTAACTTTAAGGAATTGCACTTTCTTAAACATGATAAGGTAACTTAGCTTTAAAAATATTCAGAAGTCTTGTCTATGCAGAAGTAAAGAAAACGATATAAAACAAAAGGACAAAAAGTAATTTGTGAATTGTTAATAGAGTGTCAATAAATTATCCACTGTAAATAAGATGAACTTTATGTAAGCAAATCATTAAAATGTGTGGTTTAAAAAAATGTAAATTAATTTGAACATTATCATGAAAACTAAAGTGAAAGGTGATAAAAAAAAAACTGAGAAAGAATTACACCTATAATATACGGAATTGCCAGGCCACAACTTGTATGTGAGTATAAATGCTATACCATGTGTCTACCTAAGCGGTTTATAACAAAGTATGTGTACCCTAAAATAAAATTATTTATTTGGCAAAATAATATTGTAAGTGACATAAAGAAGAAAAAAAATATAACAAAGTTTCAAAACACCTATTTTTAATACTAGAGTAAAGTATATACTATTATATTATAAGCAAAAACTGTACAGTGAATATTGAAATTTGCAGAGGGGGAAAAATGCAGAATGTCTAAATATCAATATAAATTCCAAAAGTTAGGAGGGTACAGCAACACACGTGTAAAATTGATGAAACTTACAAAAAATATAATTGGCAAATGTAAATGTGTGTGTGAAAATAAGTAGGCATCGCTGTACACAACTAACTGGTTAAACTTATAGATTTTCTTTTTTTATTGAAAATGATATTAAAAATTTATTAATTTTCATGCAGAAAAGAAAATTTTATTCATAAATTGTGTCAAAAATTAAAATAATTCACCAACACTGTCGACTTACCTAGAGAAATGACCTCAGTGGACAATCTAAAATTAAACTATTATAAACATATGCAAAAATTGATTTTCTCTTTTTTTTAACCAACAAAAGGAGAAACATTCTTGTACAATTATTTTAGTACCAAAAATAAAAGTACCTCTTTTTTTTTCACCTGAATAATAATATAAGTAAGTAACTATTATGTCTAGTCTGTTAGCAATTCGATCAATAATTAAATATTACATTTCCATGAAACTGTCTATACTGAAAATATAGGTATTATCTCTAATTTTAAAAGAAAATGAAGAAAAATTTTTTTTGTATTCAACAATAATACCTGATGTAGATTTTCTTTCTTTCTTTTTTTTTAATCACTTTGTAAAGCACAATGGTAACATTAAATAACTTACCTTATATATTACCTTAAAATGATCAAACACATGTTTACAAAATCTAATATAAAAATAATTATAGAATCCACCTTCAACTATTGTGGATTATAATCTCATGTAGTTCATCACTTGCCACAATTGCAAAATTCACTTAGTAACTGTAGATAAATTTATTTAATGAAAATGTATAAGATCAAGAGAATGAAATATGTAAAATATTAATTCACACCAAATTCACTAGACGTGTATAAGATGATATAAAAATGTTTTTTTTTTTTTTTTTTTTTTTTTTAGCACTTGTGATAATGGACAGTTGTTATTTTCCTAACTGTCTTTTATTTATTTAACACAACTTTCTGTGTTTTTATGAAAAAAAAACTGATGACAACACTTTTTTCGTGCTTTTTTTAATGCAAACGCGTTTACATATGAGTTTCGGTAACATTTCCAGCAATGCTTTGATGCACACACCAATAATAAAATAAAACGTAATCGAGGAGAAGCAGCTGATTGCATTTACACAACGCTGCGAGAAACAAATCTCTTTCTGCGCGACGCACACAAATAAACAAATAAAAACAGCGATTCCTTTGGCTAAACACAAACCGCACCAAAACGATCATCAAAATAGCATATTTCACGTTTTCTCGTCGCGGAGGGAAATTTGTCTTAACAAGCATATTTCACTTTTTTTTTCTTCGGTAAGTGTTATGCGGGAGGAGGGAATCGAAGAATCATTAATCCTACTAACAGTTCACGATTGCCGGAAAAATCAACATATCAGGATCCCAGTTGTTACACAGTGACTTAGCACTTTTTTTTTTTTTTATTCTCGTAAACATTCAGGACGATCCAACATGAGTCACTAGTGTTGAATGATTGCAGAGCATCTTACTCAACGTAGCATCTTAATCCTACACCGGTAGTAAATTCGGAAACATTTTCCGCGCTCCATAGGTGAAGTGTCTCACTGAAGCATAATACACATAATAGAATTCCTCTAAATGAAGGATATCATATAACGCCAATCCACAGTGATGATAACGAATGGCAAGTACGGGAGATTTTCGTCTTGTAGACAGTGAATTTCACAAACATTCTCTCGTACTGCAGTGTAGAATCCATAAAAGTCCAATGCAGCATTGTTAAAAGTTCAATTTATGACGAAAAGATAGTCTCCACTTGAAAATATAGTCCGCAAATAGCAAGAAAGATTAGTTCAGAGGGGTCACCCTAGCCATATTAAATCATATGAGTCTCCACTGGTGCTCGGCACCAATTTATGTGATAACTATTTTCGTTCATATTTTAAAGATTGGAAGTTAAATTTTATTAATTGCTTGAGACATATAAACAAACAGCCGTGACTAAAAGTGTACTTTGCGTAAAACAGCAATAACTCAAGTAGGAGAGACTCAAGACCAAGATCTGACTATGTATGTGGCATTTATTAAAGAGAGGTAAAACTTACACTCTCGTGGGGTGACCCCCGGTGAAAATACAGAAGCAGGAGCTCTACATCCTTACAGCAGGACAGTAAGAGATAGAATGATTCCTGACATCAAATAAGGTAGCCAAAATGCGTCGAGCTAAAATGTGGTTGCCCTAGATCATAATAACCCTATACGTATAGTTCATAAGGAAAGTTTAAATTAAAAACGTGCCAACCGGACCGTTAATTTGGCGATTAATATATCAGCGTACAAATATGCATGCCAATACTGATTGCTGGGAAAACTATTTCTATATGCATAACACAGATGTCAGACGCCGCTTTAATATAAACAGAGCGTTAGATTTTAAGCCGAAAAAGGAGTTGTAATGTCTGTTAATTTGGAAAGGAATTAAGTTATTGCCGCAAACGAGCATATGGTTTTAAACTATCATTCTATGTACTATTTGAACAAACGAAAGTATGCAGGCTCAGAAAATGATTTATTTGTTTTTGATTTATTTTATTAACGGCCTCAATTAAGCATGAGAATCTACATAACTGCAATTTAAAGGAAAGAGATAAATATATTCTTTTTAGAAAGTAAAAATGATGTTTAATTGATTTGAAATTGTGAAAGATAATTTAAATTTTAAATTTGAGAATTTAAATTTAAAAAAAGAAGCTAATAATAATATGTGATGTTATGTTACTTTCGACATCACACTATTAAAGGTGAACACAATGCAAACTATTTGCTAATTTCATTGAATTTATGTGAGTAATTCTTATTAATTTAATCTGTTTCTGAGAATTTGTTGTTTGTTACTTTTATATAAATATTGGGCTTTGCATTACACAAGTGGTTCTTAACATGAGGCGTATGCCCCTCAATTTGAAGGTCAATCTGACATTTCAGGAAGTAATTTCAAATTTATAGTTCACTATTCACTGTGGTTTTTTTAAAGTTATGTTGTACACTAAAGTTAAAAGAAATTCATGGAACATTTAAAAATTAAATCTTAAAAATACGTTTTTATCTAGAAATTTTATTTGAAATCATGATTTAAAGTGGATTAAAACTAGAATCATTATATGAACAGATTTTAAATGCTGAACAGTGTTGAACAGTAGATCAGTTTTGAGAAATGACATAGTTGAAAACAACTTCACACCCAATTTATGTAATTGAGATAGTCAAAGTTGCTAAGAAACATTGGAAAAAAAAAGATTAAATCTACGCAAACTTCTTCAAACGAAAAGTTTAAATAGAAAAAATGAAAAAGCATATTTTTTTTCGTTAGTAATGCCTTTTTCAAATTTTCTTAACTTTTTCGATTATTTATGGAATGAGCATGCAATTCTGCTGGCTCTGTCGTGTGCCTCAAGAAAAAACTTTTACGCATAAAACAATGTAAAGTTACATGTACATCTAGCTAAGTCTCACATATTCAACATTAAAAAATTCAAACACCTAAACGTGGTAGCATTACGAAATTAATTAATATTTGTAGATGAAGAAAATTGAATATTTAGTACAAAAAGCTTTTCATTATTTTTAATTTTTATTAATTTTTGTTATGTTTTTAAGGAACATTGATATTAGGAAACAAAACATTTAAATTTTTATTTCTTGGCCTCGTAAATATAGTCTATATGATATGTTTTTACATTAAAAATTTCATACAGCTTAGGTGATAACGAGATAAATTATTGTATTTCGCTAGTCAAATAACGAAGGAGAATGTTAATGAAATTGCAGAAATGCGAATAAAAATAAAACATTTTCTATAACTTCAGTTCATTCTAAATGGGTTTTGAATATAGTTTTACTGATAAATTATTCTTGAAATATTTTGGCTTGATATCATCAATTTAACAGAACTATATCAATGATTTAAATTTAATACTGAAACGATTAAGCATATAAACAATTTATTGCAGTTGTGCAATTTATTTCAGTTGTCAGTTTTCACTTTCTTCCTGAAATTTTTAATTGAATAAATTATGCACAAATGTTTGTTTTTCGTCATTATATAACTATCTATTATTTAAAAATGTAATTATAAACTTTGAAAGTATTTTAGAAACAATTTTATGTTACTTGTCGTGGAAATTGAAATAATCAAATGCTCTTTATTATACTTACTGTAAAAGATATACCAAAACAAAGAAATTTATTGTGCTTTAAAACATTCTCCCCAAAACTGGCTGTAAAACATATACAGCAAAGTATATTAAGCATTAAATATAGAAAAAAATTATAGAAACAATTGTGCAGAAAAAAAATCAGCTGTTTACGTTTTCCAACAACAGTAAAAAAGATGATTCTTTCACAGCCAGTGCTTACATCAAAGTAGCTTAATGTAAAGAAATTTCATTTACTGAATCGTTTCGAAAATACTATTTATTATTTGAAATATTTTACTATAATAAAATAATTAAATTAAAATTATCCTTAAAATAGAAATGAGTTCTCTTATCCAGACACTTTTTTTTATATCTTCACCTTAAATCTTTAGCGAGTTTTTACTGCAGTCAATGTAGCTAATTCCCTTTTTCGAATGTCAAAAGTTCTTTATTATAGTTGAACAAAACCATGTCTTGGTTTGTTTAGTTTCTAAATTAAATACATCTCTGTTATCAAATTTCATGGAAAAAATATATGTATGCAGTTTCGAAAAAAAATGTTTTGTCATTCTTTTTCATGACAGCTTAAATTTAAAAAAAATGGATAGATGAAGTAAAGAAAAAAAATCATTTAAATTAGAAACATTGAAAAATATCTTTAGAGCGATGTTACTGATAAATGTGAAAGAATTCCTAATTAGCTTTAAAATAAGTCTTTTAACTTAATGTTTTACTTTTATTCTTTAATGACTTTTGCAACGATCTGAAACTTTTTTTTCAAAAACAAAGGAAAATTAATTTTATAAATGTGACTAAATTTTGAATGGTATTTTTATCTACATCATTTATGTTTTTGTAGTCATTAGAACCAATTTAACAAGCTACGTTATATTCTTGTTACATTTCAAAACAATTTACACATTACTTATTATGAAAGATTGCATGGCATATTTTGCTAATATTAAGTAAAGCATTGCTTTAATGCGTGTAACAAATATCACAACTCAACAATTTTGTTTTATCTCAGTAAATATATTAGCATTTTTTAAAACAATGTCGTTCTAAATGGATTCTTAGATTAAAATTTATCCGAAAATATTTGAAGATTTTTTTTTTCATGGGAAAAAGGAAAAATCTAATTGGAAAATTGTGCTTTAGATACTAAATCATCTGTGTATGTCATATAGTAGATTCTAAAGGGAATTTTCTTTACTTAGGAAAGGACATTAGGAAAAGCATAGCATATCGGAGTCCGCTTATTATAATGTTTTAATGAATATAATCTAACGCAAACTTTAAAAATATAAATCTATTCTTCACTGCACACATTGCATACATGAGTTACAATGCATTAACGTACTGTAAGTCATACATGTAAACATTAGAAACAATACATTATGATCGGCTATGTTTTAAAGAAATCACATTGTTTACAAGTATGCTGGAATAAAACCTAGACTAATTACCTTTTAATAATTTTTTTAATAAATTATTATTACAAATGTGTACAATCATTGTGCTTTGCAAAAACAGCGATTCAAATTATATATATATATATATATATATATATTTGGTACAGGGAGGAGATTTTTCAGAAAATGTCGTCACATTTAATATTTGGAACAAAATTTCACTAGGCAACAATGAAAAAAGGAAAAGATAACGTTATGAGACAACAACCGTATATGACTGATATTTTATTCGAGGTTAATTTATTGGAATATTATAAAACATTGTTTGATTACAAATAATATCCATTATTCTGCCAGCTGCTATCATGATTTTATGTTTAAAAATGTATAGTAAATCTCAGACAATGATTTTCGCTCTGAAACGATATTTTTAATTTATTTATTTATTTATTTTATAACCGTTTAAAGATTATGAACCATCATGCATAATAAAATCTTAGATGAAAGTATTTACAAAAAGTTTTAAATTCTTTGATTGAGATAAATCTTGAAAGCTGCTGTTATATAAAAACTACATTGTTTTACATTTTAATCAATAACATATACCTAAAGTAGGGCAAGATTTCAGGAACAGAAAGAGCGAAATAAGACTTAGAATTGTAGAAACCACAATAAAGAAAATAGATTTTTTTTTCGCCAAAGGCTGCAGACCTCTAAACCTTTCTTTCTTAAAAAAATGTAGTTATCTCTTCCGTATAAGCATATGGAACACCTACAATAAAGTGCATTACCGATTACGTATTTTTTATTTTTATTTTAGTCAGAAAGATTCTATTTAATGTATCTCTCTTTTTCATTCTTTTTTTTGTTTGTTTGTTTGTTTGTTTGTTTGTTTGTAGAAGCGAATAAATGGTATTTTTGTCAATTATATATGAATAAAAATATGATAAATGGAGGAAAGGATATGAACTAAGCAGTCAGCCTATTTTGGAAAAAAGAAAACAATTTAAAAGTTTGTATCTGAACATATGAAAGAAGTGTACCTGGTATTCAATGATTTTACTCTCCGCGTACACACCGACGAACTTTAGAACTTAACTCTCCCAGGAGAAAAAAAATATATGTTCAAAGCTATGAGAAAAAGTGCCAAATAAAACGTTTTACATTGTGGCAAACTGACAATCAATGTGCATCGATAAGTCAAATCGAAATTGAAAAACTAATTTTAATTCACCTATTCAGTCGATACTATATTGTCGATTTTATTTTAGAGAAATATAAAAAATATATAAAATCCGCGAATTGCAATCAAATTGTTGAAACGTTTACTAGCAAACTACAACAAACAACAATTGAAGCATTGTGCCAAAAAATATATGTATTATTTTTCGCTCAACCCATGAATTTCTGAGATATTTATGAACTAATTTTTAAATGTAAAAGTTTATGAAGACAGAGAAGATAAATGTTTTGGAGTCAAGTAGTTCTTAATAAATAAATCACATTTTTAGGTTTAAAAAATTATTTTCTGATGATTACAGCTATTACAGGAACAAACATAAATCGAAATTACTTATAAAAAACTCTGTGTTTGGGTATATAGCTATTCCTTTACGAAAATGGCTGTTAGATTTCTATAGAAAAAGTTTTGTAGAATCTCATAGAATTGTGGGGCGTTTTTCTATAAGCCAGTTTTAAAGTTACAGAAATATCTGTCGAAGTTCAATCGAAATGTCTATAGCAGAAAGAAATATAATAAACTTCTATTAAATTTTTTCTCTCCACAGACATTTTTACCACCACCGATTAAATGTTTACAAGTATTTCTGTACCTTCTAAATTTCCATATAAAAAACGGGCCATAATTCTATAGGTTTCTATAAAAGTTATTCCGTAGAATTCCAAAAAAATATATTAGTAGAATCGGTAAGTGTAGTTAAAGTCCACTGTATGGTAATGAAAATTTAAATAACACATAAAAATGTTTTAGGAAGTGCAAATGTCAATGTAGATTTAATAAAACAGAGAAAACATACGATATGTGCGACATATTATTTCTACGCATTGTAGAAGTAAAGAAAATATTGTTTATTAAAAATACGTTTAAAGAAAATCCAATGGAGTTTATTTTGTTCTTTGGCTATTGCTCTTAAAAAACTATTACTGTGGAATAATCATTTATTGAACTATGCTCCACACTCTAATTTATATAAAGACTTTCAAAATAAATACAAATGATTAGGATATATGAAACAAGTGAAGGAAAGTAAAGAACCCGATCTCACTTCTTATGCTTTACATCAAGTAACATACAAACCGAAAAAAAATCAAGTTTAAAACAGGAATTCGTGTTAATTGTTCCACCAAGACAATATCGCTCCCAGACATATAGCTCAATGCTTTCCAATATAATGCAGGGCTCCCAAATGATCCGCCAACTAAACATCAGAATTTTCTTAGAGAAATTTTCTTTTTAGATTTTTCTAGCAATTTGCCAATAAACCAGCCTTGGAAGTTCATTCTAGCACAAATTCTGTAGAAACTTATCATGAAATTTTCTGTTAAAAAATACTGATGTTCAGTTCGAGGACCATGTTGGAACCCTGTATATGTATAATATCAAATTTATTCAGATGTACTTACTTACAACTATGATTAGTTTTTGAGAACACGTTTATGGTCTGAGGACATGAATATTATATTCGGAATGGTTAATATTGTCCCAAGCCAGCAAGCGTTACCGTAGATTTTATGGAGCGATAATTTTTAGGAATAGTATAAAATCTTTAAATAATAAACAGTAACATATGAATCTGACAGATTGTCTAATCTATAAATGAATGTGTTGCACGAAGTATAAAGAATTTCTGAAAAACCTAAAATATCCTATTAAAACCGATTTTTTGTGGGGGGGGGGGGGGTGTAGAAATTAAAAGTTTTGATGATTTTTCCCAACTGTAAGGATCATATTTGACTGAAAAAATATATAGCAAAATAACCGATTGCAGGATTCGCCAACGGAGAAGAGACAAAAATGTGTAGGTCCGACCTTTTTGCAAGCGTTTTTTGACACAAATTACACAATTGTGTAGGTTGAATTACTTCTGCAAATATAAAAAAAAAAGTATAAGCAAAACCATTGTTGTTTATTAAGATTCTTTTCACGAGTCATACAGATTGAAAATGTTTGATTTTTTCCCCCTTTTTTAGAAGAAAGGTTGGGGAAATGCAGGCATAAAGAAACATAACAACTACGGTAAAGATCGCAATTCTCGCATTTCACTCTTGTATAGCAAAAATATTTTGAAACTGGCAACTCCTGGCAGTTGTACGATAGCCCAAACAAGGCCATTGTTTATCTGCATCCAACGTCTTATTTTCAGATGGTATCTTT
This sequence comes from Maratus speculifer, assembly GCA_964019185.1. Taxonomy (NCBI): domain Eukaryota; kingdom Metazoa; phylum Arthropoda; class Arachnida; order Araneae; family Salticidae; genus Maratus; species Maratus speculifer. Next base: position 41,984,943 of record OZ025291.1, on the reverse strand, counting down.
ATACGTGGATTATAAAATTAGTATCTGCATGAATCGGTACATTCGTTTTCAATCTCTTGGAAAATCCCTCTGTTGTCAAGGACAACATTTGATCTTTTGTCTTTTGATAACTGTACATCCAAAAGCTTCTCAGCCAAACTTACTTAAAAAGATAGTATATAAAGCTTTCTGTTAAACGTGGTAAATTTTTTTCCTTTAGATTCTCGTTTGTAAAGAATCCACGAATTTACCTTAGCTAGATCAATAATAACAAGGTCCACTTTTTGTTTAAAAAAGTTTCGATGTGACGCCATTTGCCAGTCGCAGATGTCCTCAACCCCCCATAATGCATTGTAGCTTATAATAATCCAAGTGCAGGCAGCACAAAAAGGAATATTGTAAAGCACAAGTAAAAAAAAAACTATTTTATGGAAGAGAAGATATAGGGGAATCTGATTATCCACGACTGATAAAGTGATGTAGTACCTAAGTCAGAAATTAATACCATCAGTGGTTCACTCGTAGGTTTACCATTGTGATTGTTCTTCACAGAAAGGAATGAAAACATGGAGGACAGAGAGCAGGAAAACAAAATGATAAAGCTAAAAGTCAATCATTAGTGGTATTAATTTTCTGTTAATTCACCATTTGAAGTGTACAATGTTAATTTTATTATTTATTTTTAAAATTACTGTCTAAAAATAATTCAATATTTAGATTTTCATCTTTTAAATTCATATTCTGATAAACAGAATTTTTATCCGAAACAATATCCTGTATTTCATATTGAAAAATATAGTTAGTAGTCAGGACATGATCGTGACCAGCAAGATTTAAAAAAAGTAGAATTTGCTTAACACCAAAATAGAATATATCCGAGCAGAATTTAAAATAATTAATAATAAAAATAAATAAATAAATAATGCTAACACAACAAAAACTCAATCACCGGATTAAACGGATGCGAAACCTTATATCAAATTATTCATCTATGACAACTTTTCTTGTATACCTACGCAAGCAATTGAAGGAAAATAACCGAAATATGTTTTCACATAAAGGAAGGAGCTGTGTTTCTGCGGCATTATTTTATTTCAAAATCTAAGCATTATATACAACGCTTATAAGAAATTACTGAGAATTCAGGCTTAAAGATGAAAATAAATATCATTTAAAAATTATTATGATTACAATAAGAAATCATTTTTCTACAACGTGAAAGAAAAATTTTAAAAATTTTACTTCTTGTTTCAAAAATGTGTTTTTAAACATTTATGACTTCACATTATCTTGATCTGAATTTCAATATTCTCAAGTAGTTTATTTCGTTCACATAAAAATTGTGTAATTTAAACCCAATGAGTAAAAACGTTTTTACTAAGCTTAGAGTATACAGGGTGTATCTAAACTCTTGGGCAAAACTTTAAGGGGTGATAGTACACATCAAGACAAACAATATTAAATGGGAAATTAAGGGTCCCAAACGCTTTCCGAGGGAGATAGGCGCAATTAAATTTTAGGGTCCAAAATGTCAAATAAACATAAAAAACGGAAAATTTTTTCGATTGATTTGCGGTTTTCACTAAAACTATTCTTTGTGTCACTATTTTCTTAAAAATAAATTTTAAAGATAAATTTCAAAAAATGTCGATAGAGGGAGCTTTAGACTTTGGAGAAACGAAAAACTACGTTTGCCGTTATCTTTTGCATCTCATTAAAATTTTTTGGAACTTAAATTTTGAGTTTTCATTTAAAGTTTTTGTTAAACTTAAATTTTGAGCTCAAAATCTGAATAGTTGGGAGTAGTTAATTAGCGCAAACTGAACTGTGTCAAGTGTTCAAGGGTTTAAATTTCAAATGATTATAAAAAACTGAGAAATTCGTCGTTTCATTTGCGGTTTTCGCTAAAACTATTCTTTAAATCAGTAATTTCTTGAAAATAAATTTTAATGATAAAATTAAAAAAATGCCGATAGAGGGCGCCTTAGAGTAACGTACCTTGGAGTAACGCGCCTTGGAGTAACGTACAACTATTTTGAAACATTATTTTTTAAATCTCATTAAATTCTTGCAAAAGCTTATACTTAAATTTTTGTGCTCTAAATCTGAATAGTTTAAAGTGGTTAAGTTCGTAAACTGTGTTCAGAGGAGGAAGTGTAGGGGGAAGAGCTTCAAATTTGAAATGATTATAAAAAACTGAAAAACTGGTCGATTCGTTTGCGGTTTTCGCAAAAACTATTCTTTAAATCAGTGTTTTCTTGAAAAAAAATTTTTTTAGATACAATTTTAAAAATGTCAATAGATTTGGAGTTTGGAGTAACTTTGAGTAGACTTTGGAGTAACGTACAACTATTTTTAACCGTTATTTTTTTAATCTCATTAAATGCTTGCAAAAGCTTGTACTTAAATTTTGGGCTTAAAATCTGAATCGTTGGGAGTAATTAAGTAGCGCAAAATTGAACTGTATTCGAGGTGGGATTAGGGTTAAATTCCAATTCCTGAACACAGTTCAATTTTCGCTTCTTAACCTCTCCCAACGATTCAGAATTTGAGCTCAAAATTTAAGTCTATGATTTTGCAAGCATTTAATTCGATACAAAAAATAACGATTAAAAAATAGTTGTTGGTTACTCTTAAATTTAAAGCGCCCTCTAAAGAAATTTTTTGAATTTTTTTTTCAATTTATTTTTAAGAAAATACTGACATAAAGAATAGTTTTAGCGAAAACGGTAAATGAATCGACTAACTTTTCTGTTTTTTATAATCATTTGAAATTTGAATTCTCCCCTCCTCTCCCTTGAACACAATTCAGTTTGCGCTACTTAACAACTCCAAATGATTCAGAGTTTAAGCTCAAAATTTAAATTTTTGTCTAAGCTTCTAAAAAAAACGTAAAAAATAGTTTTTCGTTACTCCAAAGCCTAAAGGGCACTCTATCGGCATTTTTTGAAATTTATCTTTTAAATTTACTTTTAAGAAAATACTGATTTAAAGAGTAGTTTTGACGAAAACCACAAATAAATCGACCAATATTTCCGTTTTTTATAATCATTTGAAATTTGAACCGCAGAAAACAGATCAGTTTGCGCTTCTTAACCACTCCCAACTATTCAGATTTTAATCTCAAAATTTAAGTCTAAGCTTCTGAAAACATTTAATGAGATGCAAAAAATAACTGCAAAAAAATAGTTGTTCGTTACTGCAAAGTCTGAAACGCCCTCTATCGACATTTTTGAAAATTTATCTTATAACTTATTTTCATGAAAATACTGACATAAAGAATAGCTTTGGTGAAAACCGCAAATCAATCGACCAATTTTTCCGTTTTTTATGTTTATTTGAAATTTTAGACCCTAAACTTTAAAGGCGGCTATTTCAATCGGAAGACGTTTGGAACCCTTAATTTTTTATTTAATATTGTTTGTCTTGATGTGCACTATCAACCCTTAAAGTTTTACCCACGAGTTTAGATACACCCTGTATAAGATGCCTTAATTAATAGAAATAAAAATAACGAAATCACATTATGAATGTTTTTTACGCACTTTTGCGAAAATATATGGCAAGCACCAAAAGGTCCTACCTTGATAATAAAAGGGAAGAAACACATCTCCGGAATGCTTTTGGTATTAGAGGTATCGTTCAGTGTTCAGCGTATTCAGATTCCAATACTTTATTTGAAATTTAAATTTCCAAATATCTACCATACTAAAGAAGTATTTGTGAGGTATATATATAAGTTATACATAATAATCTAAACACATAAAATGTACTTATAGAATGGTATGAGTTTTATATAAGATAATTTATGCATCTTCTAAACAGTTATTTTATTTTACTTTCCGTTTAAATATGTAAGTGCACAGATATTTATGTTTCGATCTTCATGCATTTATTATTATTACAATCACTATAACAATTTTACTGAATGTATACGAAAATTATACATAATAAGCTAAACGTATAAAGTGTACTTAAAACATTGTATAAGTTTTATATACGAAAACGACAATCTAAAATATCAATAATAATAGTGTGTGAAAGTTTTTATTTGTCGTTTAAATGTGTAAGCAGACACACATTTATGTATCGATTTCTGTGAATCCATTATTATTAAAATCACCATAATATTTTTACTAAATTACTAAATTTACAGAAATTGTGTGCCATATTAATACATATGAAAGCTGAGAATCTAGAATATCTCGCTTCTGAAATTAATAAATTTTTATGGATTGCAATTATAATCATAAAAATTATCTAGATGTAAAAATAAATTCCAAAATATTACAATAAATATCACTAGTTGCCGGTTTTACATCCCAAGAAGCTACTGCGATACTTTTTTTGCTTCCAATCACATGTACTAGATTTCAACAAAATTATTTCGGAAAATTCATATAAGGGAAATTTAATCCAAAGCTGGGTTTTAAATAGTTTATTTTACCCATAAATTTAATTGATTTCATTTCTCTCTTAAGTATCCTTTTTCTTCCAGTGTACAAAATTCTGTAAAAAAAAAAAAAAAAAAAAAAAAAAAAAAAAGCTTGGAAATGCTCATACTAAGTACAAAAGTCGCTTACATTTTCTATATATTTTCCATAACATAATTTCTCGCTATGCATTTTTGAAAGAAAGAGAATACAATTTCCGATCCGCAGTATGATTACGCAACTGCAAGAAATGGATTAATCAAGTGACGCCATTTGGATTGAAGTCTGCTCTTTTATGTATTTTTAAACAGTCAGTACTAAAGTTTCTATAATTGTATTGCTTTTGTAAATAGCAGAGTTTTCTTTCTTATGTAACTTATTTCGTTTGTTAGACAGAAAGATTTCTATAAAGAATTTCAATGAAAATTAATGTTACACATTCATAAAATGTTTTGACAAAAGAAATAAAAATACGTGAAACATTGGACACTTTGACAAACCATTAAATATTTACTTTTCTTCAACAAGATAAATTTGTAGAGTTGTAACTTAGTGTAGGTGTAAACATATTTTTTATCACATATGGAAGCATATGTATATATCAATGGAAATGATTACTGAACAGTTTTTTAATTATATAACTGCTTAAAAAATTATAAAAATACAATATTTTTTAGATATTGCAGCCAACATTATGGTGGGGGCGGGTTACCTAGAAAATCACCGAAATAAAAATGAGTGAATCATTGACAACTTCGACAAACCATTAGATATTTACTTTTATTAAACAAAATAAGTTTATAGAGTAATAACTTAAACATATTTTTTAGTATATTTGGATGCATATGTATATATCGATGAAAATGATTCTTCAAAAGTTTTGTTTAAATTATATAATCGCTTAAAAATTGTAGAAGTATAATATTTTTAAGTTTCTACAATCAAAATTACGGGGAGGAAATATACATAGAAAATGGCTAAAATAGAAATGGGTGAAACATTTAACACTTTGACAAATCATAAAAAAATTAAATATTTAATTTTATTCAACAAAATAACTTTACAAAATTGTAACTTAAGCATATTTTTTAGTATATATGGATACATATGCATGTATCAATGGGAATGATTAAGGTCTTAAAAGATTTTTTAAATTTTATAATCACCTAAAAACTGTAGAAATAAAACATTTTTAAGATATTGCAAAAAACATTGCGGTGGGGAATGATATACAATGTCATAAATAGTTCTACCAAGTGTTCCGATTTTCGTGGAACATCCCGAATTTTAGGGGCTCTAAAATCGTTCCTGTGTAACCACTACAATCGTACCAACTTATGAAAGGTTCCGAATTAATATGATTTTATAGCATTTAGTATTCCTTCTATACAGATTTTTGTGGCACTGGACTTGGTTATATAAGTCATGATGTTATCTTCTATAAATCATATATCATTTATTATCTAAATTCTCCTTTTTAGCACGATACTTTATTAAAGCTTCATTCTAAAGATTATCAGCTCTTTTCAGTCATTAATAAATAAAAAGAAAATGTGTTTTCCTAAAATGAAATTTTAACAGTGCAAATACATATTTAACTGACCATTAAAAGGGATGTATAAAAAGAAAATTAAGGAAATGCAGTTAACTACATGCAAATTAAAAATGCCTTCATTCGTAATTTTTTGATCATGTTTTGTTTTCATTCAGATATTTTTTCAAATGATTTCAATATTTAAAATTTAGATAAAATACAGCAACTGATTTAATTTGAAAAAATAATTATTATACTCATTTATTTTTTACGAGCCCGATTTCCATTAAAAATCTGTAATATTGTTAAACTCTTCCACATAATTTCAATGATTATATTGCTTAGCCTGTCATTATTTTCAATTAATCAATTTTAACATCTGAAGAATATACGCTTAAAAAAATTGTTTTAATAAAAATTGTTATGTGCCACATTAACGCTCAGAATAATAATAATATTTTTATTAATATATAGAAGTAAAGTCTTCCTTTTTAATAAATTTTATTTTTTGTAGAAATATTTTTTATCAAAAGACTAGCAGGCGTCGCCCGCTACGCTAGTCTGCCTATCCAGACGAATCTTTGATTTTTTTATAGTAGGTTTTGTTCCATGTAGGCAGACGATACCGTGCTACCTATAATTAAAATCTCAGTGTCCAGAAAGTGAAAAGAAGTGAAGTGTTTTTTATATTATTATTATTCCAAAGTTGTGCTTGAGAAATGTGCAGACGATAATGCAGCAGTGAGCTGCGAGTGAGTGTTATTCTTTTAATAAAGTGTTCTTTAATATAATCAGTGCCTATGGAATAATTTGTGTAGTGTGTGCATTTATTTTACATGGTCCGACGTTCCGGGAGGTGAAAATAATTATTTATGTGAGTGAATAATCATCGAATTTGAAATATGTGCTGATGTTATGTTAAGAGTTCTATTAAAGATCTATCCAACGTTGAACATGAGAGTCTTCGAATAATATCGTGCTCAAATTAGTGAAGTGTTATGCTCAAATAAATGAAATGTGTCTAAGAAGATATTGTTTTAAGAGTTAATGAATATTTTGACAAATTTTGTTTTGATACCGATCGCTGGAAATTTTTTTTCGGAACTATGCTTTTTGGAAGCAATTAGAAGTTTAGATGCTGCTCTTCATATTTCATGGAAATTTTCTTTGAAATGATTTTGCCAATTAAAAATAAAGAAGTCATATGTTGCTTAAATCTGAAGATTAACTGTTTAAATTATTGTGTGATTAAGATATGCACAAATAAGTTGGCTTTTTGTATATTGAGTGGACTTTTTGCATATTGAGAGAATAAAATTTTTAGTCTGTTTTCGTGGGATATGATAAGAGGAACTGTGCTGATTTTTTTAAAAAGTTTATCGCCTCCAGAGAGACAGTGCTGGTTTTATTTTGTTAGTGTGAAGAACGACGATAAGACCTGAGTATGGTCTGCGTCCCAAACATTGGAGTTTATGCATTTTTGTCGTGAATGTCATGGTGCAGCAAGTGAAGTGTGTGGGCAGTATGAAAGTTTGATTGCCCTGAATGCTCACAAGAACCTTTCAGCTTTGTTTTTCTTGAACTGTGCTCTACATAGCCTATGACGACTTTGCCCAGTTGGACTTTTTGCTGTGATGCCTTCTGGTGCCTGAAAGGACTTCATCCTGATGAGTTTTTCTTTCGATCATGAACTGTGATCTACAGTGCTTGAAATGAGTTTATGAATGAGCTTTTGTTTCAAGGAATCATGGACTTAGTTGTGACAGACTGTATCCTGCATACTTTCAAGAGCTCTGATAAACTGGGGAACCTACTTGGCCATGACGTTTTTGCGACGACATATTTTCTCGACAGAACTACCGGTTCTGGTACTTTGTGTGATTTGTGTGATACTTCTGCAGTAAAAGTGAAATTTTTAAAATTCTTTTTATTGAAAATGAAATGATTTTCTTTAGTTTAATAGAAAATAATTAAATGGATACATTTTTAAGTAGTTTATGTGAAAAATATTACATAGAGATATTTATTAAAAATGAAGTGTTAAAACCTTAATAGTTTTGCTATATTTTTAAATTTAAACTGTTAAATTTAATTTTGAAGTTTAAGTATAATGAAGCTAAAAATTGTTACATCTATCTATATATATATATATATATATATATTAATTAACAGGCCTGCATTTGAGGATTTTTGAAAAATATAAGATTTGAGAGTATATTTGAACTTTGAATAAAGTGTGTAATGTTTTAATAGACTCTTTTATATATTTAAAATTTTTAATAAATTTAAAGTTTTTAAAAAACTTATAAGGTGCTTAAATGGTAGGAAATCAGTTTTTGGTGCTGTCTACGGGCGGAGATTTATGAATTACTAATGAAAGTTTATAGATATTTTTGAGTAATTTAATATTTTAAATTTTGTTTTGTGACATAGCTCCAGAGGTTTACTTGATCTTGCTGATTTCCTGGAGTTTATGTCCTATTCTTTTTAGTTTAAAAGTTTGGTATTTTTTTTTTATATATATAATCTTAAAGTTTAGCATATTATGTTTTAAAAAATCAAGTATATTTTTTTCAGTATGGGAGGTTTCTTGATTATTAGTGTTAGATTTAGGGAAACATGATCTCACGAAAACTTTGGCATATTAAGTGCAGAATATTCTAAATAAATTTGAATTTTATTTACTGGATGAATTTTATTATTTATTTTACACCAGTCATTGATTTAGTGCATATAATCTATAATCGGAGATAAATATTTCTTTTCTTTTTCTGTATTTTCATAAAAATATTAATTTTTGCAATATGTTTTACAGATTCTTTTTTTTTTAGAGTTTAAGAGTTGATTTAGAGTTTAAGAGTTGATTTAGAGTTCAAGAGTTGATTTAGAGTTCAAGAGTTGATTTAGAGTTTAAGAGATGATTTAGAGTTTTAGAGTTGATTTAGAGTTTTAGAGTTGATTTAGAGTTTAAGAGTTGATTTAGAGTTTTAGAGTTGATATAGAATTTTAGAGTTGATTTAGAGTTTTAGAGCCATGGAAGAGATCCACCATTTTAAGTGTTAGGATTTTCGAGTTTGGTCTGGTACATTTATTTTTATCCTGTTAAATGTGTATGCAAATGTTCAATGAAATATGTATTAAATATGATTTATTTTTACAGATAAAATGAATAATTAATGTTTGTTTATTTCTGTTTTAAGTATAGTTGATTTAGTATGTAGTTTTTCTGTAATTGTGCAATATTTTTTGAATATAAATCACAAAAATAGCAATAGATACTTTCCATTTTGAGAAATGTTTGAATCTTTTGTGTTGAAACTCTTAAGTGAATAGTGTATGACCACCCCACGAAAGCTTGAAGATCCGCTGAAGTTTTTCTGTTGGTTGAGAGGTAGTTGTCATAGTGGAGTATGGTTTAAGCAAGTTTGGTGTAATCAGAATTTGGAAACTTTTGCTATGGAGTTTTGGTTAAAGGATTTTTTTCAGTTGTTTAGTGTCATGTTCGTCAGTGCTAAATTGAAAAATAATTTTTAAAGTTGACTTTTGTTAATTGGAAGTTGAAAGTTGATCACGTGTAAGGCTAAAAACTCAACTCTTTTGATGAAGGAGTCTTTGAAGATCTGATCCATTTTTTTTATTGAGTTGATGGATCTTTTTGCGGATATTTTTTTTTTTTTTTTTTTTTTTTTTTTTTTTTTTTTTTTTTTTGGTATTGAGTTTAAGCAATTGTGAAATGTTGAAATAGATATGGAAATAAATTAATAAAGGTTTTGTTATATTAATGTAATAGAACAGAAGTAAATATTTTGTGTTAGATTCAACTGTAGGATTGCATTTTTTTTAAGTTGTTAGAATTGTCTCCTGAACATCTTTCAGCTGGCTTGTCAAGTTTTCTAAATGTGTTAGACTTGGTCAGATAAAATTCAATCTCCAGTGAATATAAGAGCAATAGTTTGTTAGAACCATGTTGTAGTGTAAGAGCGAATGAACCTTATGGGCTAAACTTGGTTTAGTTGGAGGTGTTTAGTATGTGATGGACTCTCATGGAATTGCTTGTTTTCAATTCTTGGGCTGAATTTTTGAATATTTAATGGAGATTTTTCGGAATGAAAATATTTGTTTTGAAAACTGATGTTAAATTTGCTAAATGTTTCTGTTTTTAGTGGAGGGAGATTGATTTTCAGATGTTAACTTTGCTCCTCGCTGAGTGACAGAAACAATCATGTGATAGTATATTCAGTCAGCTGTGTAAGTTTTAGGGCTTGTGAGGAGAGTCTAATTTTTGTGAAAGTGTTTTTGTACTGGTGGACTATTTCTCGGCAATAAGGAGTTTCTATGGTCTTGGTGTCAACATTGGTTGATCTGTCCTAATATGTTAAGTATGAAAACAATAGTTTATTATTTGAGGTTTATTTGTGATTGTCTGAATTCAAGTAATCTGTATCTGTGCTACAACTCTTGCCTATGTGATTTTGTGTTTTTCGAGAGAGTGAGGTATGAAGACCTAGGGCCCCAGGCAAATTGGGAGAGAGTGAAAGGGTAGCCGGGTGTACATGGCGCTGAAAATTGTATGAATGTTATGTACCAATTTAATTATATGTGTCCTCCGGATTCTTAGGAGATGTTGTAGCTGAAATTTTGTTTTTATTGGAAATTGGCTGCTGTGAAGGATAGGATTATTTTTGAGAATGGAGTCATGTGTTGATGCCAGACTGAGAAGTTTGTATGTTGTAAAAATGAGATTTGGTTACCTTTGAATTTAATCATGGGGTTCCACTATTCTTAAATTTTATAATTGAATATTAAAGATTTTTGATCTATTTATTCAATATGTGAAAATAATACTTTTATATTGTTTAAAACAGTTAATTGTGTAAGATATATTATTAATGTATATATGATAATTGAAATTTCTTCCTATTATGGGCTTTAAAGATTGTTTAATGAATATTACAATATTGAAAAAGTTTAATAAGTGTAAGATATTGACATGCTGTGTTCTTGTTGAAATATATGTAGGGTTTTTTAAGTGTGTATAAGGTCTATAAAAGCAGTATATATCAATATTTTTGAATATGTTTTAAAACCTAGGAGCCAGATCGAGTGGATCTTGTTGATATGAGAGTAATTTTAAGTGACTACCTACCTAGTAAAAGTTGTTATTTGATGTGTGTAAATATTATATAAAAGTTTTTATTTTGTGTATAAATATGTTTGAATATTTTGGGTGTTAGGCTGAGCTGGAACTTTGGCTAATTTTTATTGTTTATTCCCCGTTATTGTGTCTTCGTTAAAGATTTATTAATATATTTGGAGTTAATGTACAGGTGACTAAATGTTGTTGAGATAATAGTCCTTTTTAAGATGTTATCCTTTTTTGTTCTAAATGTGGACATCGTCAGGATGCACTAGTGTGTTAGGCTATCCTTAAGAGGATTAAAACTATAGTGGTGTATTTTAATATTTTTGTAGTCGCCTCTCCTTTTTAGATAAAAGTGTTAAGAGGGGGGTTTTGATAGGATTTAACATCAGTAGGATACTAGCAGTTCTTATCACTTTTATCTCCTTTCTAATATTTCTGTTTAGCACTAAAGTTTAAATGATATTTAAAGCAACGGCTAAAAAGTTTATTTATCAATTGTTAAAAAATTAAATTTAAAGTTAAAGTTCTATTTAATTTAATCAATAATTGAAATTAATTGTAAGATTTGGTAAGTGGAGAATTGAAAAAGATAATGTAAAAATAGGAGATCTAATGTTAGTAGAGGAAAATACACCAAACAATAAGTGGCCATTAGGCAGAATTATTGAAGTATATTACGGTAATTATGAGAAATTTCAAGTAGTTCAGGTAAAAACTCAGAATGGAATTTTTAAAAGATCGATTAGTAAATTATGTATTTTCCTATGCCTGAAAACCACAGTACTTAAAAAAAAGATAAAAGATAAATATATATATATATCTGTGAGTGTTATATAGTTTTTTCTTTCAATTTTATATTTCAGTAAACATAAGTGACCTTTTGTATTTATTTGTGTAATTAGTGTACTTGGTAAAAAAAAGAGTTATTGAATGTGAAACATGTCAATGGGGGCCGGTATGTTCCATGTAGGCAGACGATACCGTGCTACCTATAATTAAAATCTCAGTGTCCAGAAAGTGAAAAGAAGTGAAGTGTTTTTTATATTATTATTATTCCAAAGTTGTGTTTGAGAAATGTGCAGACGATAATGCAGCAGTGAGCTGCGAGTGAGTGTTATTCTTTTAATAAAGTGTTCTTTAATATAATCAGTGCCTATGGAATAATTTGTGTAGTGTGTGCATTTATTTTACATGTTTTGTTATAAAACGTCATAGACCTATGCAATTTACAAAATCTGTCATTGAAAATTTGTCTAACTAACAATGTAAGTCTCGTCAAAATCCTTCTGTTAATAGTTTTTATAAAGACTAATCATTCATAATCGGGTTTACATGGTTATAGAATTTTATTACAAAATAACTGACTAACTCTCTAATTCAACATTGTAGAGCAATATGTAATATACTAAAACCTCCCTTGAAAAATTATCTTACTGATAATGCCAGTTCCTTCAAAATACGTGTAGTAGATTTTTTAAAAATGAATAATATTCTAAAAATTAGTTTTACAGATTATTGAACTTTCTCCCATAATTCGATAAATAATTAACTTAAAACATGCTAGATGCTTCAAAAAAAATTATTCCATGAAAATACTTTGAGCAGGACTCGGGTTATCAAAAACCGGAATGAAATACAAATTTCATTTTAAATTTAAAGAAAAACTAGACAGATGTAACGTCATGATAGTATTAATCATTACAAATTTTAAAACAGAATGTTACTTTTAAATATCTCAGCTCAATAAATGCCGTAATTGAGTCAGAATGACGTAAATTTAAAAGGTTTCAATGCACGAATATTGTGATTTACGATTATAAGTACAACAGCTGTAGTTACTTTTGTACCAAAGCAATCTCGCATAACTGAATTAATTAGTATTGTATTCCGATTACAGACTTTTCTTCATCTCAATTTTTAAATTGTTTTAATAAAAGAGCTATGTTGAAGGACACAGACGCCATATACGCACAATATTAGCATAATCTTTTTGGACGCCAATTTCGCAAAAATTTGTTTTCTAATACCAGTTATATACATATTTTTAAAAAGGGAATAATAACAATAAAAAAAATTCAATTAATAACTGTAGACTAAAACAATTTACATAATTCCAAAAAAGAAAAAAAGAAAAAACAAGATGAATGTAGATTCTACCATTGCAGAATTCAGTTTCGCCTCCGATTAGAAAAAAAAAATCGATAGAAGTTTTTTAGAAGGGCGACCCCGTGTAGATTGCAATGAACTAACTTCATTTTTCTTGTGATTATCAATATAATAGCAAACAGAACGGCGTGAAATACCCAATTGAATAGCAATTTCTCTCTGAGAAATTGGAATTGCGGAATAATAAAGAGATACAATTTGACGTGCTACTTCTTCATTGACTAGATTAATCAAAAACGGGTTTTTTCTTTAGTTTAAACGCTTTTTTATAGACTCTGAGTAAAAGGAAATGCAATTTAACAATAAAACGAATGGAATCCGGTCGAATTCGACGAATGAAATGTTTAAAAAACCCGATCGATTTGGTTTAAAAAAAAGCAAAAGTAATTACATTATTGAATCAATTATCCCATCGACCAAAAAATTATCGCCAAACTATAAGATTAAATGCCAATAATGGATGATCGTGAATGCCACATTCAATGACATTAAATACGATTCATGTGTTTAAAATGTCATTAAGTGATTTTTATTTCGACTTTTTATTAATATTTTTATTAATATTCTACTAATTATTTATTTTTTCGTTATTTAAAATAAAAATTATGTCAATATGTATAATTTGGCTATTAATGTGGCGATTTGTATAATTTGGCGAAATTGGTCGACGGGATAACAGTGTAGTACCTAATATCGTTATGAGTAAAAATACGATGTTTTAAATAGTGACGTCATTTTCTCTTCAAATGTTCTTTAAAAGTTACTGTTTATGAAAAAGGCATCCATAATAATATTGTAATTCCTTTTTATCTGGTTGCTGAATGACATAATTTTCCTCATTTGAAATTTCTCTTATTTTGATTTAGACATTAATTTTTATCATAAATTATTTTCTGTCATTTTATTTACATTGTTAATATCATTTCTCAGTAAATATATATTTTTTTAACTCAATTAGTGCATAATTATACGCAGTCATTTTAGAAAATAAATTTTTATTATCGAGAGAAAAGCTAAACTGTGTTGCCACCATTTTGAAGAAATGTCATGAAAAAGCTTTTAAAATTAAAAATAAAATATAAAAATGGAAATAAATTAAAAAATAACTAAAATGGGCACAACTATAAATAAATAGCTTTCATTTAAAAAAATAATTATCAAAATCGGTTGACTAGAAAATTCAGGGCTGATGACACGACATTTTTAGCTTGTCTGAAAGAAATAGCATCGGATGCTAAAAGAAAAAAAACAATTTATTAATAACTAAACTACAACATCTGGGTTACCATATGAAAAAAATAATGATACTTTGGCGCCAATTAAGCACCTTAATGCATATATGACACTGGCGTTAGAAGAAATTTCGCGCCGATGTAGTGCGTATATGACATCACTGCCGCTTCAAGCTATATACCAGTAGATTGCGAGTAATTTTATTTTGTATTTTCCGGGACGCTGCCATAAATAACATTATAAATGCTGCAGTTTAAAAGTTCCGTACGCTTACGTTATATCACTCCATTGTCGGAAAGCGTAAAAGTTAGCACCAAACGAAATATTCAAACCATTTATCATCGTTTGTGCGAAAGTAATCATTTTTAAAATATAGCATCTCAAAATTACATAGTTTCGAGTACTATTTTTTAAACAAAGAATATATAGAAAGTAAAAGAACAAACGAATATTTACAATAAAATGTTTTTTCAATATCTCCATCTAAACTGCAGGCATGAAATTGTAACTGTCTCTTAGCAGTGCAATAAACATCGTCATTTTTGAATCAGATGAAAATGTAAAATATAACTCAATAAAAACATATTTTTGATTCCAGAAATGGTAAATTTAACAGTTTTGCGTGCTTACGGTTAAATAATAATTGAGGAGAAAATAAATAGCAGGTTACAATGTTTCAAATAAAAATTATTTGAACGTTTGAGTTGAAAAAATTAGCGATCAAGGGTGTATTTCAATCCATACTGATTAATTTCTAATTTATTTATAAATTCTTTTTTGCTCTCAAACGTATCAAATTTCCAAATTCTCTTGCTTAGAAACTGCATAATGTGCCGTGTTTGTCAGCCTTATATATATATATATATATATATATATATTTATATATATAAAAACAGAAATATTGCAAAAAATTTTGCCAAAGTTGCGTTTTGAAGCGATTTTCCATAGCCAGATCTCTGGGAACAAAAAAAAAAGGGTCATACTGAAAAAATAATCGCGTATCAATAAAATTCTAATTAATTGAGCGAAAAATGAAATCACACGGCCTCGTATATATCTCTTCAAAAATCACCTCAAAAAGTTTCACGTTTTTAATTTTAGAAATGAGTCTGAAAATGTCTTAGAAATTTTTGAGCTCTTCAGGATGGAAAAATATTTTTTCCAACACACTCTTAATATATATTTTAGTACGATGCTGTTAGAATAAAAGTATAAAAATGTATCCAAAAAAATTACGTTCCAAATTACGCCAATTTTCTGTAAATTGGATTATGGAAGAAATCAGATCAATTTAACCCTCTATTTTAAAGTTCATTATGCGCCAAACAATGCCAATCAATTTACTACAATCGTCGGTAGATCAATTATTTAATTTTAACACCTTAACTAATACATATGTTATAAACTAAAACTATGCTTTCAAATTTTGCTGATTTTATATTTAGTTGTTACAGCTAGATGCAAAGACGTATAGGTACAAGTTTCTCGTTGTAAATATATGCGTCAATGCGATGGTTTTTTGTTTCACGTGCGTAATAGTAATATCATAATATTTAATATTAGCAATTTTTCTCACATAATAAGCAGTACACGTAGCTGTCATTTTTGTTTACCAGCGTGTGTTTTCATTATTCTTCGCATAGGTTGCTACAAAAATTGCAACAAAAAGTAATATTTTTTGTAAGCTATTCGTATGTAATAAATTACCAAATATTGCTTACATGTTTGTCATTCCTAATGTATTCAGTTAATTTGAAATATAAATCTTTCTGTCATTTCATTTAGAATACATACATGTAAAACAATTATATTACATACATTTTAAATACACTTCATACATTTCATTAAAAATACAAAATTATAAGGTAAGAATTCCATGTCCTCGTCTGATTCGTGCGATTGGCGAAGAAATCCAAGATGGCCATTTTAATATCCTCAAATTTTTTCAAGATATCGGAAAAACTTTATTTTTAAATTTTTATAAACACATATTTTTATATTACAAACGTTATATTTTTATATCAAATAAATACATAAATAAAAGTAGATAAACAATTTATAATTTGACTTATAATTTGACAACAATATCCTCGTTACCTCGTCAGATGAAATAACGCCATTTTGGGGATAATTAAGTATCCCGATGCGAATATCCCATAAAGATACATATGAATAATCGTAAGTTCTCTTATTTTTTTAATTGTATTTTTATTTAAATAAAGTTACTGACAGTTTTTTTTTCTTTACTCATATTTTTCCTAATTAATATAGCAGTTATAATTATTTAATCAACAACAGCATAATATATTGTTTGCGTAGCTGAAAAATATCAAGAAATAAAAATCTTTGCGAACAATAACAACAACAAAAAATGTCTCAATTTTTTAAAAAGAAAAACAGATGTATCATTATATTATGAATACGTCGCCAAACTATCCAATGATGTGAGTAATTTTTAAAAATGCATCCAGCTGCTCTTGAAATTAACCCTAGCTTACTTAAAAAAATTATTATTTATATTTTATTTAATTATAATTTTACACCATTTTTTTTTTTGTTATTCCGTAACCAAATATGTAGGCAAAAAAGTGATAAATTGCCAGATATTGATTCAATCAATCGACTTTTACAACTCATATTTAAGCCGTATAAAAATTGCCTCAATAAATAAAAATATAGTGTTTGTTTATATTATTTCTGTTTTTTTATTTGTATATTAAATAAAATCAGTAATAATTATTTTATTTTATTTTTAAAAGTGTTTGTATTTTTTTCTTCATATTTTAATTAATATAAACATTTCAGTTCTTTAACAAAGATAGCTTAATATGCCGCACCAAATGAAAAACATATGCCAAATGGTAACCCTTTTGTCCAAAATAAAAGAACTTTCCGTCATAATTTTATAACTAATATATATATAGAACAATGTACTATATACGAAAATCTTCGTTGAAACAATATCTATCTAACGATATTAGTTACTTCAAAATCCCTTCAGTAGAATTGGAGGAGTAGATGGAAAATACGAAATTTCCGTTCGTATTTTATATATATAAGTAGATATTGCAATGTACCACAAAATATTTCAACACTTAGAAGTTAGAAGGACTTCAAATGATGGTTTAACTTCGAGGATCAATTATCACATCATTTAATTTTTCTAGGTGTCTATGATGGGATTGTAGTATTGCTATGTTTTTATGCATAATAATCTAGTTTAGGGTTTTTGTTGAACAGTGAGTTTGTATGAATTCTAAAAATTTTCTTCCGAACGCAAACATTTGAACGCAAACATTTGACATAACAAAGAAAAATATCTCTGTAAATTAGTTAAGGAATAATGCAAAATTAAACGAGGGGCTTCTAATTTGCAATCAATACAAAACAGATTGCAAAATACCAGTAATATCTAAACAAGACTCAAAGATTACTTATCGTAATGAGCTACAAAGATTAAATTGCATATTTGAATTTTTGATTAGGATTTTTGTCAATGGATTTGTATGTTATAATTAAAGCTTTTCACAAAAATAATTTATGAAAATGTTTTCGAAATCAACTTTTGATAACATTAATTAACAATAATATAGTTTTTGACATAAATTCTAAAATTTTCAAAAAAGCGACCTTTAAATTGGAGAATTTTTCTGTTAAATAGATTTTTAATTATTCGAAAAAATCACCCCCTGTACGATGTGTTTTTCGGTTGCAGCTGTTAGTTCTAAAGTATTAATCTACATAATTCTCCAACAGAAAACAATCCATTCTTTAAAAAAATATTCCAACAAAGCATTTTGAAAAATAATAAAATTTCAATGAAATAATATGCCTTAACAGCAGGAAAAAAATTAATATAATTTCTTTAAAAGTTTAGCATTGCAATGTCTATTCTTTTAAACCCATTCTTCAACAATTGCGAAAGACATATTTCCCCTAAAGTAGAATAGTATACTTAGATAAACTCTTACATAAAATTTAACTTTTTTGACTTTGTATATTATGTAAGACGTTTGGTATTGGATGTTTAATTTAATGCTGTTTTTTGGATTTACATATTATTTGCAGAGAAAATTCCGAAAAACTTTTAGTTTTTTCAGGATTAGTTATAAATCAGTGCATTTTATCATTATCAACAGGCATTGAATTTTATTGTTAAAATTTATAAATAAATAAATATATATATATATATATATATGTGTGTGTGTGTGCGTGCATATATATACATACATATAATATTATATGTATATATAAATATAAATATATATATATATATATATATATTTACATGTATATATAATTTACATGGTCATTTTTTATATGTTACAGATTGCTTGTGAAGGTCCCTTGATACAATTTACCCCTGAACATAACTTAAACATCACCCCTATAGTCTCAAAAATATCTTTTAAATGTAATTTGAAACGGAATTATTAATTTTAGAATATTTTGATGCATAAATAAAAACTGGGTAATAGTGTTCTCTTAATTTATTGCTTTTAATCTTTATCTATTCGACTAAATTTTCTTTAATGAAACAATTTATAATTTTCTGAATTTTGAAGCATTTATTAATTCGTAATCTTTGTGAACGTTACCAAAGAAGTATTAAGACAGGCAAATTTCAAAACAAATTAAGTTACAGCTTTATTGGAAAGATGAAAATGGAAAAACAGTTGATCGAGGAAATATCCGTTGATATTAAAAATCCAATGTACGGAATCCAATAATACTAATTTACATTTTGCAAATTATTATGAATATTACCATGTAATATAAGTGTACAAACTAATGTTCCATCATTTATACAACGAAAATATCCATTCTTTTTTTAATCAAGATAAATTTCATTGAAATATAGGTAGATGTGATATTCTTAAGTTTGCGTATGATATCTTTATTAACAAACGAAAGCGTTAGCATTTTAATATCTCGAATTATATTTTCCAATTTTTATAGAAATTCAAATAATTGAGATTCTAGATTATTAAAGATGAAGTTAAATTAAATGTAAATTTATATCAAGTATTTTAATACACATTTCACAAATATGTCTCAATTAATTTTCTGGCATCAACTGGAAATATTCGAAAATTTCGATAACAATACATAAATAGTCTATTTTCTTAGTGTAGAAAAAAATATTTCATTTGAATTTGACGGGATTTTCAATAAACAAATTTTAAATAAATTTTTAAGATGTTTTATTTATAACTGTAAGAATCCTTATAATGTAAATAATAATCAAGAAATAAAGATTGCATCATCTTGAAGTTTATTACTTTCATCAGGCTATTTTGGTAAAAAGAAATAATGAGATAAATTGTAAGATATCAATTTTTGGATAAAAATTTAATGTACTTTGAGCAGCCTTAGAAATAAACATGCTTATGTTTACTGTTCACTTCATTTAATTAAAGGAAATTTAATTATTAAATCCATATATGAAAATTCGAGATTAACAGTTTCAATAAAGTGTAATATATGTGAATAAAGTTTCTATTTTTCCTTCATTAAATATATATATATACATATATGTGGTATATTGATTGAGGAAATGTTACGACCAACAAGTTTAATGTTTTTCGTTTCATTTCACTTAATAAATACAAAAAAAGTAATTTAACAAATTTAAACAACCTTTTAAAAAATGATTAAAAATAATCGTAAGGTTAACTTAGAGCTTAAATTTTTGGCTACGAAAAAAATCTAAATTGTCAAAAAAAAAAAAAAAAATCGTGAAAAATTACCTCTATTTTTAAACACTATTTTTTGATTAATCAGAAAGTTCCATAAGCGTGTATGTGGCGTTCACTTTTGTCAGGAAAATGATAATATCTAAAAGCAGAGCTAAATTTTCATTATATTTTAGACAATGCTCTAATTCTAATCTTCAAAAAGAAACCAGTTCTTATTTATATGTAACTCGTCCCTCAATAAATTAAATTAGTCCAATTATTCGGTTACATTCAGTGTAGAAAAAAATTAAAAAAAATATATAAAATGCGAATATTAATTGTACAAAGAAAAATGGTTGAATGTTTCCCATTGAAGTAATAAAAATCCATAAAAACATCATTTTTATGACAATCAAGGCGTAAACTGCGTAAAAAATAGTTTTATATTAAGTATGCCAGGGATTAAACATTAATATTCCTGGACCAACCAGAAAAGAATAAAATGAGGGCATAACAATTGCTGACATCACAAAGATTTAAATATGCCTCTGGTATCACTATTCTTTACCGAAAACAACAATCATTTTCCAAATAGTTGATGATATTATTGCACTTTTAGAAAATTCATCGATAAATAATGTAAAAAGTGTAGTTTTATAATGATAATGAAAATTAGTTATCAGAGAAATCGTTACACAGAGAATAACGCTTATATAAAACTCAAAATATCATTAGTGATATATATGCGATTTCATTATATCTATTTTTACATAACATCGTCCAGTGTTCAGAATTAAACCTAATCACGTGTCCCAAATTATTTTTTACAAATTCGATCCGCAATAAGCATGAAAAAAATATAACAAATGTATGTTTATTGTATATTGAACAGAAAATTGTGAAGTTATTCTTTCTTTATATCATCCCAAATATCAATTCCGCATCCTCTTCACTTTTACTTGGCATCCTAATGTTTGTTTGTTTTCTTGTAGAATACTATCGGCCTCCATAAAAATATTGTGTCATTCGTTTTGTGAGGATCTTTAGATTGTTGATGACGGTATGGTGGTAAAAATATAATAAACGCTACCTTTTGTGAATGGCCGTGATTGCAGTTCTACATTGTGTACCAGGTCCATTTTTAGCACTTTCCAACAAAGTTGAAAAGTGCTTATGCATTCGGTTTCTCTGGCTGTCTGGCTGTCTGGCTGTATGTCCGGATGGCCGTCTGGTCGTCTGTCCGCGCTGTAACTCCCGTAAATATACTCGGATTGGAATGAAATTTTTATATGTTATTGATGTTTACCCCAGCACGAACCCTAATGAAAATAAAGTTTCTACCATCAAATCACCATGATTAATTTATTTACAGAGAGAATCAAAAGTTTCCCATTACATTACGGCCTATGGGGAAAAATCCTCAATATACTCGGATTGCCATGAAATTTTAGGACGTTATTGAGATTTATCCTAGCACAAACCCTATTGAAAATGAAGTATCTACCATGGTTAGTTTATCTACTGGGCGAATCAAAAGTTTCCCATTACATTACGGCCTATGGGGGAAAATCTTTAATATACTCGGATTGCCATGAAATGTTAGGACGTTATTGAGATTTAACCTAGCACGAACTCTATTAAAAATGAAGTATCTACCATGATTAGTTTATCAACAGAGATAATCAAAATTTTCCCATTCCATTACGGTTCATGGGGAAAAATCGTTAATATACTCGGATTGCCATGAAGTTTTAGGACGTTATTGACGTTTACCCTAGCACAAGTCCTATCGAAAATGAAGTTTCTACCATAATTAGTTTATCTACAGGGCGAAACAAAAGTTTCACATTACATTACGGCCTATGGGGAAAAATCGTTTCAAAGTAATTTTAAAGATGTTATACCCTGTCAAACGTATTAAAATATGCATTCTATGAAATATAAGGTGAAAATGTAGCTATTATTCATTTACAGGGCCACACAAAAGAATTCCATTAGATAATAGTAAAAGGGGGAATTGTGGGTGACATATTTTAAATATACTAAGCTTTTTCACGTATAATAAAAATTGATATATGTCATTGAAGCTTAATATAAATTATACGCTCTTGTCTTGCATAATATGAAGTACATAGCATTTACAGGGCCACACAAAAATTTCTAATAGTATATTTTTTCCAAAGTACCGTATATGTGTCCGATGATGGCTGATGGAGGAATGAAATGCATTTTAATTATGATATGCGTGTTTATTTTTCGCTAAATATATGCACATTATATGGTGTGTATAAATGTTATAGTTGATATACAGGGCTACCCAAAAGAGCTCACCAACGTTACTGAATATGAGAGTAAATTATTTAAACGTGGTTCTTAAATAAGCTATGCGTTTTTACGCTGAGCTTCACTCAATTTACTGAGAAATGTTTGCAGAATATAGATAAAAGGATATTCAGGGACACGCAAATAATTCGCTGCATGGATGCTTGTGAATGATGATTTATGAGAATGTGATTTCAGTTCTTTTAAAAGTGTTTTAGTTTACAATAAATTTTGGCCTAATGCTGATGTGTAATAAAGGTATAATGTAAACTACAGGGCTGAACAAAAGTATTCAAGTATATTTCCATCTAATAGTATGAATTGCCGAAAAAGAAGTTTCAAACTACTGGGTATTTTCTTGCTAAACTAAATTTTCCCATTATATCGACTGACATATGAAATACAGGGCTGTTCAAAAGTACTGGAATACATATTTGGTACAATTGGCTATACACTATTATTTCCCTAAATAACAAAACTTTGTTAAAGATTTCATTAAGTGTTGGAAAGTGCTTCATAATCTATGCTTAACGCATGATTTTTCTTACTTTTTAAATTTTGTTCTGGAAAAGAATGATATAAGCATTTTGTAAGAGGAAACCAGTTCTTAAACATCTTGACTAATTGTCTTTATTTTGCAGAATATAAGAATATGAACACAACATATGAATGCACAAAATATGAATGCAGCATACTAAAAAAAAGTTCTCAATCATAATAAAGAAACATTTTTCTTTCTCGAGAACTGCGAATGTGCGGGTTAACTTGTCTGCGACAAAATGTAATCTGAATAAATTTTCACATTATACAAACGCCAAGAGAAAATGTCTTGGCATGCAGTAGATTCCCAAGGCGGGCTCAAAAAAAGGTACAAATAAAAAGGACCGTTATAAAAAAAGCTATGGGAAATTTTTTAAATGAGTGTTGTCAAGAATAACACAGTTACTGCTCGCGGCAAAAAATGCGCAACGCACAGTAAACCTAAAACAAAGTTGCATAATCGGTAAAAAAATTAAGTTCTTTGTACAAGACAAGATTAGATGATAGGAAATAAAAATAGCGGTTATTTAAAACAGAAAAAATATTTAATTCGTTTGATATTTAATCAACTGAAAAGCAAGAGAGAAAAATCTAGAAATGAAGTGATATTTTAAAACTAATCTGCTATTTTTTTATTTATTTATTATTATTATTTTATATGCAATTTGGAGACGAACACTCGATAATAATACCTATTAAAAATGCCTTTCTTCTAAAATTAAATTTTAAAAGAGGGGCAGGGGACTAACATTTGAAATATTAATAGAAACATTTATAATAAAATATGTGTTACATCACAGACGAAGTGACACTTTAAACTGCGTGGCAATCTTTCTTTCAATTTCACCTCAAATAATTTATTTGTAAAACAGACTTTTCAGTGTTAATTATATTATTGTTCTTGAGAAATATAACAATGTCTTCTAACGCTTAATATTTAAATTTACATAATTTTCAAAAAATTACCTTTTTTTAACCGAATGACAGAATGCTGGTGCTCGTATAGCGCATTATAATGATAAGAGGTAATATTGCATTCTTTTTAACGTACTTTAAATTTGACTTATAAAAAAAGGTTCCACATGTCGATTATGTGTTCACACACACACACATACATACATATATATATAAGATATATATATAAGATAACTATTTTTTCTACTCTTTTTAACTTTTTTAGTTGAGATACATCGAAAATATATATTTCAAAAGTTTATTAAAAGTAAAGTAGGATTTAAGATTTCGCTATGAAATTTTTTTTGTTATTTATAAAAAAAAAAATCAAATTTTTAATCAGGCTCTTGATTCTTATAAGGTATATTGAGAAAACTACTAACTATGCTCTGTGAAGAGTAACAGAACATTATGTTTTTTTCTATGATCAAATTTTATCGTTTTTATATATAGTAGATTTTTTTTCAAATTTTGGAGCTTTTCACAAATAAAAATTCCTCCGTCAGTTTTAATTTTCGAAATGTATATATCAATATGTATGTGTGGCGTTTATGCTTGTTTTCCACAAAACTTTTGAATAGATATTGGAAATTCGAAAGTCCTTTTTTTTCAAAAATTCAGCCAATCCTGTGCGAATTTAACAGAAAGAAAAGTGGTATACTTATCTAAATTTCCTGAATGAAACTTTAATAACAGTAGCAAACTGCATGAAATATAGTTATGTTATTAAACATAGACAGCTATGTTGTTATGATACACAGTAAGATTTAAATTGCCAAAATATTTATCACATTTTGCATATTTCTGACAGGGTTGCACTAAAATTATCTGATTACAATCCTTTATTACGAACTCCTTATGGAGAGTTTCATTTATTGTAGAATTATTAATTTTTTAGATTTTTTTTATTACTGGTGTATTTTCCAAGCATTTCTTAATAAAGTCTGTTAGCGCATATAATAATTAACATGTACAAGTAACATGTAACATGTAACAATATCAGTAAGTACAAGTAAAAAAAAAAATGTCTGCATAAATCACGCTCAAACGTTTTTCCGCACTGAATCGTACGCAATAGCAACAGAGTATTCCAAATCACTTAAAATGTATTGTATCGGTTATACAAAATGACTTTCTTTGAAATATTCGAAATGTCAAACGTAAAATGCAATTAACTTTTATTTATCACAGATAGTGCGGAAAATTTTGATTTTTCTTTCTTTTTTTTTTTTTTTTATTAGAAATTTTTTTCAAAGAAGTTTATTTACCTTGGTTTATTTACTTTACTTCATTTTGAAATTGTGATATAAAAAATAATCAAGCATACCCTCCCCCCCCCCCTGTGCAGCCTATTTTCTTCTTTTTTCCAAATAATATTTTTTCTTACATTTCCATTTTAACTATATCAATAACATTTACTCTATGAATAATTGTTTTTCTAATTAAACTCATATTTTTAAAACAAATAGGAAATAATGCGGTTAAAGTATCTTTTCAAATAAAGACATTAAAAATAAAAGAAAGATAGACATAAAAATAAGAACTTGTTCATTTTCTGACAAAAGTTTGACACGGACCAAGCACATTTAAAATAACTTAGAATTATTTATTCAACTACTGAACGCGGTTAGTAAAAAGAGTAGCAAGGGAAATCATATATTTAACTTATTATAATAAAAAATCTTATGAAAATTCAATATACGCTGATGTTAATAGATTTATCAGAAAGTAAAAACAAATTAAGCTCAATGTTTTTGATATACGTAATGAACTAAAACACTTCAGAATCTCAAGTCTGTGGTTAAAAAAAATAAATTTATTTTGTTTACATACATTTTATCATTAGAGAGAAAAAAGCAAAATACGAAAATTAATTTTGAATTCAGAAATGGATGTGAAGGGACTTTGTTTACCCAGTAGATAAACAAAAACTATATTTCGTAAAAGGTATTAATTATGGAAATGTTTTTTCAGTTGCCAACAATTTATAATACTAAAGGATCTTTGAAAATTATAATGAACACATAAGTGAAATAATAAATACAATTAATATGTTTCTACTTTTCATTATAATATATATATGTATATATATATATATATACATATATATATATATTATTTTCATTTTGTGCTTTTTAGCTCACAAGCTATAAAAGCTCGCAAGCTATGAGAGCTTATGTGCCCGCCCGTTCTGTATGTATGTACGTTCGTTCGTGCGTACGTGTGTAACACGATAACTCATGATAAAAATAGCCGATCCACTTGAAATTTTGTATATAGGTATGATTTGATAAGGCGCTTCCCTGATTAGATTTTGGAGTTCATTAGATATGTATAAGAAGGCGAACGGGGTCTCATGCGGCCACCCTTAATTGAAATAAATGTGTTTTTCATGTAGATTTATCAGTTTTCGTTCAAAATTTAGATATAGGATCATTCTGATGATTCGATTTCAAGATTGGTATTAGGTGTTCATTGGATAAGTATAAACAGGGGAAACAAGGGACTAATTCCCTACCTTTTGATTTATATAAAAATGTTTTTCATGCAGAATTTATAAGATTTCATTCAAATTTTAGACATAGAATCATTTTGATAAGGGCACTGCCATGATTTGTTTTGCGAGTTCATTGGATAAACCGAAGACGTGGGAAATAGGAACTAATGCCCCTTAATTAAGGTTGATGGGGTTTTCCCGCAAAATTTACTGATTTGCTACAAATATTGTATATAAGTTCATTCTGATAAGGCGATTCCCTGATTGGTTTTAGGAATTCATTGGATAAGTATAAATGGGGATAGGTGGGATTACTTTCTTTATTTATTTAAATGTTTTTTCTTGCAGAATTAAAAAAATTTCTTCACTTTTTGAATATAGGTTCATAGTGGTAAGATGCTTCACTAATTAGCTGTGCTGTTCTTTCTTTAAGTTCTTGTTTAAATAATATTTGCGATTACACTAACCCACCTTAAATTTGATAAATGGTTTTTTATGCAGAATAATCCGATTACCTTTGAATTTTGGATGTAGGTTCTTTCTGATAAGGCGAATCTCTGAATAGTTTTGGAAGTTTAATGGTTAAATATAAAAAGGGGGATAACTCCTCTTAAATTATATAAATGGATTTCGATTAAGAATTTTCCGATTTGCTCTTAATTTTGGATATTATTTTTTTATATGATAAAGCATGTCTCTGATTAATTTAATGATTGATTTCTCTGATTAGTTCAATGATTAAGTATACAAAGGTGAAATGGGGGGAGCTGTTTCTTGGATGGAATTAACCCTTGAAAATATAAGGCTACAATGTACAACTAGTATGCGTAGCCTGTCAGCTCAATACCATAAGTTTATCTGGGCAATATTTTTTTTTATTATTTCTATTTTTAATTTATCCGTAAATACAAAACATGATACATTCCAAATCTTTGTACATCCATATCTAATTTAAATATAACTATACGAGGGCAAAAAAAGATGTATTTTACAAAAAATGGAGAACATATTTAGCTTGATTTCATTATTAAAATTATGTTATACTTACACGAAGTCTAATTTTTTCAATGAAAACTAAGATAATTAGAATAAATCACGTAGGAACAATAAGTCATTTTCGTTTATTCAGTTTGGATATACATTTTTATTACAGTGTGAAATATTACAAAAAAGATAATGTAATGACTTTGTTTAGAAATATATTACTTTTTTCGCGGAAAAATTTTACTAAAAATTAATGTTTTATTATTTTAAATATATGTACTTATTATATTTATGGAGTGCATAAATCCATGATTTAAATTTTAAAAAGTAACTTCAAAGCTTCGGCAATAAGCAGTTGCACAAATATAGTTATGTTTGACGATGAATTATTGTTGGGAATAAAAATCACAAAATATTTTCGAGTTTCCCCAATTGTTCAGCTAACGAATTTTCATTTGAAATACTTAATTTAAGTTAAATTTCTTTTTAAACTAATTTTCCTTCATACAAATCCACTCAAATGTATGATTTAAAAAAAAAAAAAACTGTGTCAACTTGCGGAAAAATTAATACCTTTTATGCTCGTCTTAAATGATAAATACAAGATATATATATATATATATAATATATATATATATATATATATATTAACAGGATGTCAATTAGAAATCTCAAAGTGAACCTTTGAGTATTTTATATGTTTTTGTGATTTAGTATAAGAAAGATATGGGTGTATTAACCTCTTCATTACAATTTTAATTCTTCATTTCAATTTTTTAGCTCACAGGCTATCATAGCCTCGTACGTTCGTAGGTACGTTCGTGCGTAACGCGATAACTCATGATAAAAATATCGGATCCACTTGAAATTTTGTATATAGGTATACCTTGATAAGGCTCTTCCCTGATTAGTTTTTGGAGTTCATTCGATATGTATAAGAGGGAGAACGAGGGGCTCATATCCCTCCCTTAATTGATATAAATGGGGTTTTCATGCAGAATTAACAGTTTTCGTTCAAAATTTAGATATAGGATCATTCTGATGAGGCGATTCCTTGACTGTTATTAGTGTTCAATGAATAAGTATAAACAGGGGGAACGGGGGGCTCATGCCCCTCCCCTTAATTGATATAAACGGGATTTTCATGCAGAACTAACAGTTTTTGTCCAAAATTTAGATATAGGATCATTCTGATGAGGCAATTCCGTGACTGTTATTAGGCGTTCATTGAATAAGTATAAACTGGGGGAACGGGGGACTCATGCCCCTCCCCTTAAATGATATAAACGGGATTTTCATACAGAATTAACAGTTTTCCTTCAAAATTTAGATATGGGATCATCCTGATGAGGCGATACCGTGGCTGTTATTAGGTGTTCACTAAATAAGTATAAACAGGGAGAACGGGAGGCTCATCCCCCTCCCCTTAATTGATATAAACGGGATTTTCATGCAGAATTAACAGTTTTCGTTCAAAATTTAGATATAGGATCATTCTGATGAGGCGAGTCCTTGGCTGTTATTAGGTGTTCATTGAATAAGTATAAACAGGGGGAACGGGGGTTCTAATGCCCCTCCCCTTAACTTGTATAAATGGATTTTTTAAGCAGAATTGTCAGATTTCGTTCAAATCCCTGAATAGTTTTGGAAGTTTAATGGTTAAGTATAAAAGAGCGGAATAACTCCTCTTAAATTATATAAATGCTAAATGGGTTTTTATTAAGAATTATCAAAGTTGCTCTGAATTTTGGATGTAGATTTTTTATATGATAAATCATGTCCTTGATAGTTTAGGAGGTTAAATTATTAAGTATAAAAAAGTAGAAAGATGAGGCTGTTTCCCCTTCTTAATTTTTTTTTTCGAACGGAATTAACGAAAATACAAGGCTGTAATGTACAATTAGTATGCGTAGCCTGTGAGCTCAATGCCATCAGTTTGACTAGGCAATATTCTTGTTATTATTTTTATAATTTGAAGCTAGAATAACGTTTTATATATCAAGTTTTTTGTATACAATTGGATTTTAAAATAAAATTGCGACATAAGTTTATTATAAAGAACATGAAAATTATTCATTTTAATGTTGAGAAAATATTGGATCAAGTCTCTCCATATATGCGAGGCTTGACCCACTGCATGGGAGACATAACACACTTCATTTTCGTAATTAAGTATTTGTTAGGGAAAACAAAATCATTTTAAAAAAAGGAAAAATAACTTTGTGCTACATAGTTAATGATTATCATAAGTGATTTCAGATAATTCAATGAGTAAAAGAACCCACATAGATAGAATTTAAGACACGGGAGAAGAAAGTCCGTTTTAACCACAATCTGTTTGCTACACCTGACCTGGCAACTCTAGTTACCACATAGTTTGGATTCATCTCATTGCGTTCATCGTGGAGAATCTTGTCTACATAACTTCCGAAAGCGTTTTGGTGAATGCTGCAGTATTTTGCAGATGTACGAACACTTAACCTTTCTTAAGATTGCATCTTTGATTCTTCCTACTCTTTTCAAATTTTCTTTTTAACTACAATTAATACTACTTAAAGGAAATAGAAGTTATGTAAAATTTCCAGGTTTTGTTTAAAGATAGAAAACCAACGAATATAAATGCACAAATAAAAAAAGAAAAGGCTGCTATTTTAATTCCAGGTTATGTTTCATAAATTTGTTTCTATAACAATTTTGCACATCTTCCTTTAATCTAGTTCAAACATTTTTATTCTATCTCTCCATTTTACTGTGATTTTAGAGAATAACTTTACATTATTTTAAAAACGTAAGCATTAGACCGTTTAATCTCCATTGTGTTAAGTATATAATAAAAATATATCCAAAAAGCTTAATTATGGGAAACTTAATCATTTGACTAACCTGAGTCAAGTCACACTGTATAGCTATTTTATAAACTATGACACGTAGTTATATGTAGCCTAATCTACTGTACATTTTTTTGCCTGGGATGAAAGTTGATACTTTCTTTGTACTTTGAAAATCTTTTACGAGAGAAACTTGTGAAATAGTTTCTAAAAAATGCACATTTTAGCTAAAATATAATCACTATTGATTTTCCCACACTTGTTTTAATTATCTACATGAAACACATAAAATTTCTTAATCATTTCAGTAGTTGTTTTATACATGAAAACTGAAGGGTTATTCAAGTTTCCCTATGGTCAACCCTTCCTTAGTTGCTGCAAAATCACTCAATAATTCTCAAGGAAAAGTTAATCAGAGAGGAAGTAATTATAAATTCTAAATTATATTAAAACATTTAACACATCTTAGATCTTTTTTTTTTTCACTCTATCGACAGAGGTGGTCTTCTTAAAAAAGGTAAAAAAAAAAATATTTGTACAGAAATTGTAAAAAATATATCTAAGAACATTAAAATAAATGCAGTAAAAGGCGTTGGATGAAATTATATTTTGGGAAAATGGTGTGAGTGTCTTCCAGAAGTACGATTACGAAATTGAAACTTTGTAAAACGTATACAAGAATTACTTTTAACAACCCAGTTTGAGTAAATTTTGAGAGGATAAATTATAAGATAAATTATGTCGCAACTTTCTGAAAGATCCACCACCCTCATATTTCTAAGGAATTTTCTCTGTCAAAATATAAATATACATATATATATTCCATTAAAACTGCAATGCACTTAAGGAATTAGAATCCAACATTCTGAATATCAGCTATGACTCTAATCAGTGATAATGGATGGTATTTTATATTGCTGCATATCCTTTCTGAAAGTGAAGTATGTTTATGAAATTTGAATGATAAAACGTTACGTAAATTCTTATCATTCATCAAATATATTATTTAACAAAATAACGTATCAATCAATAATTATTATGTTTTAAGGTTCAAATAGAAAAGTTAGAGAGTATTTTATGAATTAATGCTTGAGATTTTATTTTACACCCGACAAGTATTATATGATTTATAAATGAGATCTCAGAAACATAATATACGGAGAATGTTTAGAAAAATAATAGTTCAGAAACAGACATTTAATTAAAAAAATCATTCACTTAACAAATGGTTAATTTATTTATTTATTATGTTATTCTGTTATGATTTTTTTTGTAAAAGGAAGTTAGTATTATATTTTATGCTAGCATTTCCAGGCTAGCAGGTTGATTATTTTTAAATTTATAATTCTCCCATAATGTTATTTTTACTAACAGTTAATTTAATGTACAATTCTTCGTCAACTTCTAAAATTCAGATTAATAAATAGGGATGTTAGTAGATTTATGTTAGTCATGATGTTAGAGGCTAAGTTGCTAAATATAGTTTCTGTCATATTTTGTAACAGTTCTTTAATTTTAATGAAAGTTTAATAGTTGAATTGTTATAAATACATTTATATATGTATATAAGTTTAATTTAAAACAATCATTTAAAATATAAGACATTCAATTCATAATAAAAAAAAATTTACACGCTATCTATCCATCGACCCATCTATCTATCATTATCCAATCAATCCATCGATTAAAAAAATAAATCTTTAGGAGAATTTATTTTTTAAAATATTAAATTTTATGTTAATTTGAAAAAAATGCCAAATGCAGTCAGAATTCAGCAGCTGGTCACTTAAGTTGGACCCCCAGTTTAGAAAATTGGTTAGTATTATAATTGTGATTTGGGACATAATACTAATAAAAAAATAAACAGATTTTTAATTGATATTAAATTAATTTAATAAGATAAATATATTTTTAATTCTTATAAAGAAAATAAATACATTACCCCCCCCCAAAAAAAAGCTTAGTTTTGAATATCGTATTTTATTGTCAGAGTACTGAAGTGTAGCATTACTTGCTAACGTACTGCTTTAAAAAAAAAAAAAAAAAAAAAAAAAAAAAAAAAAAAAAAAAAATCATATTTTTCTAACTTCTCTCAAGTAAAGAAATTATCATCAATTTAGAGTGACTTAGCAAAAAATTCTTAAAATAAATAAACGTCTTGTGCAAGATATATGTAAAACAAATTAAATTGCGAAATTATATTCAACAAAATCCGGTATGCAGGTAATAAAATAAATTGCTTAAGACTTTTTATGAAGTTAACGGATTGTTTTAAAATGATATAATCTGCCATCTATCTTAAATATCACATCGTAACCCAATTTGTTCTTCATTGTCAAACATAAAACACACTATAACTTAATGGAACAGTTACTGGCAAGTAGAATTAAAAGAAATATTGTATATTTTAAGTATTATTTCTATATAAATAAATTTTTGAAATAAAATTATGTGATAATATATTGGTATAGAAAAAATAATAAAAGATAAAATGCACTTAGAAAAAGTTTAAACAAAATACAAAATATTTTAAAATGAAACATGAAGATTTTTTCAAGTATGCTCTATTATATTTTATATGAATTCCGAAAAGTATATAGCTTTAATTTTCTTTTAAAGGCTATCAGCACAGATTTCTGACTTTTAGTGAAATATTTCACAGATCTGCCAGTCATAATATAATGAACAAATACAAATGAATATCATAACAACATGTGAAGAGATTCGTATTTATGAGCTACAAAAAGGGGTAGCAAGAGCAAAAAGTTCTCATTCTAAACTAATGAATTTTTATTATGAATTATGAACTTATGAATTTAAGAATTATTATTTAACATAAAATATATAACATTGACTAAAGATAATAAATGCACATTGTACGAAATGACCTTATGAAGCTTTAAATTGCGTTCTTCATATTTTAAATTGTTTAAATTATGACAAAAATTGCTAATCAGCTAAATCAGATTAATTAGCAAAATATTAGGGTCTTTTACCGAGTCATTAAAACCTATGTTATGTAACACGATCCGCTTTTCGATTTTATGTGTGTTTCTTTTTATTTGTTCTTAATACAGCATGATAGGTACCGATTCTTTCGTATTTGGTTCGATATTTGGTTGAGTTATGCTTATTGTGAGCTGAATTCAAAGCAACACGATTTAAACTACATGAAAATTCATAGTATAATCTTAAAAAAGGTTATATTTGAATATGAAAATATTTTAAAACATACATTTTCCTTATAAAAATAATATTGATATTATTAAATTAATTTTAGCCCTTTTTTATTTGAGATCAATATTATTCGATTTAAGATTTTGGTTCAGGATTGTTTTCAGTTTAAATATAATTTGTGGTTTAGATACAGTATAATCTGACTTGCTTGTGCATTATTTATATTATCTAACTTATTTGGCATATAATTAAGAAATTTATTACATAATTTTAATGTATATTTTTTAAAAGATAATTATCAGAAAATGCTCGAGAGATACTACGTCATCATTTGGATATATTGGCTGTTAGAAAATATGGCAAATATAACTTTACTTTGAATTCATATGCTATGTCTGAGCTATTAGTAAATGAGAAGAGACAATCAGAGGAAAATTATCATGGGTGGAATGTAGTAAATGTGGGTAATCTTCCTCAAGTACAACATGAGTAATTGCCAGTCAATCACAATTTCTTTAATACTAATGATTAAAACCAAAATGAAAACAAGTCAGATGTGATAGTCCTAGAACATTCTTCTATCTTATGATTCGGAACACTATCTGAAAAATGTGTTAAAGCTGCGTCACTGGTTAGGTGCTTTAAACCAAAATCTAGTCAGCAACAACTTATGCCAACTTATAACTGAATCTGAAGTATGGTGAAAATTCATGCATGAGTTTTTGAGGTAGAGCTATTGCAAAATCTTTTTAAAAAAGCCTGCATAACAGCGTCACATGTTGGTTGATGTACACCAAAAACTTATTAGGATCAACTTTTTCTCAGGTACTAACTAAACCTGTAGTTTGAGGAAAATCTATTAACCGATTCTTGAGATGCATTTATGTATCTCAACTGTACATTACATTATGTATCAAGTACATTATATATCTCTCTCTATCCATTATAACCGGGAAAACTCCAACAGAGCAACGTCGTCTGTATGGAGATTTACACCAAAAACTAAACAATGCTAATCTATATCAAGGACTAATTAGATCTGAAGTTTTAGGAAATTTCGTGCATTAGCTCTTGAAATAGAGCTGTTGCGATGGTCTAGAATAATAATACACTATACAAACACAACCTGTTAAGGCCACAGATTAGGCACAGAAAAAGACCCGGATGATAATGATAAATCTATGGGGGCGTTCTTTTCAAATATCTCACTCAAATTTTAATATTTTTACGTAACTTTTTTGCGTAGGACAGCTGAGGATGATCCACAACCGGCCTAATTTTTACTTTTTCAACTTGGTGATTTGTTTTTAAAAAATATTTTAAATTTCAAAACCGGTTTGAACCGGTTCTAAAATTGAAACTATCATAATATAAAAAATATATAAGCAAAATCGAAAAAGGTAAAAACTAGGCAGGTTGTGGATCGTCCTCAGCTATATTGTGCAAAAAAAAAGCATGTAAAAATATTAAAATTTGAGCGAGATATTTGAAAAGAATGCTCCTATAGAATTTACATTATCATCCGGGTCTTTTTCTGTTCCTAGTGTGGGGCCTTAAGCGATTTGCACCAAAATGTAATCAGAAACGTATTATATCAAGTACTAAAGAAATATAAAATTGTATAAAACCCGTTGCATTAGTTCTTGAGATATGTCTATTCTAGAAATTGCAAATAATGTTGCATATTAGCGCCCCTGTCGAGCGATATACACCAAAAACTAAAATGATCTAATTTAAAGTCTAACAGAATTTAAAGTACTGTGAAATTCCGAGCATTAGATCTTGAGATAAATCTATTGCATCAATCACGAATAATGCATCATGACAACACCACCTGTTTAGATATTTCCACCAAAACATTACAATGACTATGTTATATGAAGAACTAACTAAATCTAAAGTTTTATTAAAATCCATGCACTAGTTGATATGCATTTTAGATATGGTTATTGTAAAAATTATGAATAATGCATCATAGCAGTGCCATCTATTGAGCAATATAAATCAAAAACTAATCAGATCCAGTTTATATCACGGTCTAACAGAATCTAAAGTTTTGTGAACTTTCCTGCATTAGTTCTTGAGATAGAGTGCCCACGAAATTTTTGTCACATACAGAGAGACTGACACATTAGCAGACTCACAGACAGACATTTTGTAAAAAAGGTTTTTTTGTTTTTTTCGAGTTTAACCTCTTCGGATTAACCCTTAAAACATCCTTGCATATTCAAGTATTATTTTCATTTCTGTAGATTAAAACTTTTGTTAATATTTAGATAATTTGTTCTTTTTTCTTTTCGCTTATAGCATATATGATGGTGCAAAGTTGATGAAAAATAGGACTTATGGGAGATATGGATCCAAATAAAATTATATACATATCGTGCTATATTTTCTAAGTACATAATTTGAAACTCTAAAATTATTTATTTCATTCATGTGACCAGCTTTTAATAACTTCTTTATATGAAAAATTTTCAAAAAACAAAAAAGTGCCAAGGTAGTAATTTTTGACTTATTCGTTTATATCATCCAGAAAAAACAAAAAATGCGACTCAAAATGTTGTTTTTTAAATGATTTTGAAACAATTATTTCTATTAAATAAAATGCATTAAAATGAACTATTTTACAAAGAATATTTTTGAGAAAAAATGTTCAGTTATTCTAATCTATTTACAAAAAATGAAAATTATTTCCTAATTATTTCCTATTTTCTGAAAATTTATTTCAGAAGAATGTTACTAAAATTAGTTTTATGTATGAATCATTAGTTCACAGGAAAATTTAGAATTAATATTGCGAAATTCATCTTACTAATGAAATGTCAGAATCATGCTTGCCATGATTAGTTTTTTCAAAGTATCCTTTTTTTAAGAGTTTTAAACATAAATTTTTTAATGGTTTCTATGACTTCATGAAAATTATACTTATATCTTAAATTTGTTGAACTATGTTAAGTAATTTTGAAATCGCTTTGATAAATTATCAATTAATGCAAATACAAGTATAAAAAAAGATAAAAAATAGATAATTTAAATAACTGGGAAAATGTTAAGATAACTGATTTAAGATTTTAAAAAATGCTGAAATGAATTAATTACATCATTAACTGGATTATCTAAATTATAAAAAAAAGAATAGAAACAAGTTTAATGTAGATTCTGCCATTGCAAAATTCAGTTTCGCCTCCGATTAAAAAAAAAAAAAAAAAAAAAAAAAAAAAAAAAAAATCGATAGGGTCTTTTAGAAGGGCGACCCCGTTTAGAATGCAATGAACTAGCTTAATTTTTCTTGTGTTTATCAATATAATAGTAAACAGAACGGCGTGAAATACCCAATTGATTAGCAATTTCTCTCTGAGTCATTGGAATAAAAAAGAGATTCAATTTGACGTTTTACTTCTTCATTGACTAGATTCATCAAAAACGGATTTTTTCTTTAGTTTAAACGCTTTTTTATAGACGCTGAGAAAAAAAAAATGCATTTTAACAAAAAAAAAAAAAAAAAAAAAAAAAAAAAAAAAAAAAAAAAAAAACGAGTGGAATCCCATCGAATTTGACGAATGAAATATTTAAAAGTCTCGATCAATTTGGTTTAAAAAAAAAGCAAAAGTAATTACATTATTGAATCAATATATAATAAATATATTTCCAAACTTAATGTCAAGTTTGTCAGTTACAATTTTGCATGCAAATATTCGCACATCTTCAGTTAAAACTGTAATCTGAGTGCCGGCGAAATCCAGAAATTTTATTTTATATGCACTACAGAAAAATAGTTCTATTAAAAAAAAAAAAAAAAAAAAAAAAAAACTAATTTCATTTTTACTATGACATTATTTTCACTAACTGAAGTCATCTGAAAATAAAATCTCAATCTCAGTGTCCATAATGAAAAGAAATACTGAAATGTAATATCGTTATGAGTAAAAGTGCGGTATTTTAAATAGTGACGTCATTTTTTCTTTAAATGTTTTTTAAAAGTTACTGTTATTAGTAATATGAAAAAGGCATTCGTAATAATATTGTAATTCCCATTTATCTGGTTGCTGAATGACATTATTTTCCTCATTTGAAATTTTTCTTTAAACATTACTTTTTATCAAATTATTTTTTGTTGTTTTATTTACATTATTATTATTATTATTATTTCTCAGTAAATGTATTTTTTTTTTACCTCAGTTAGGGCATAATTATACGCAATCATTTTATTGTGGTTAAATTTTACGAAAACAATTGACTTTTTTTTTAATGCAAGGACATGTTCACTGATGAAATAAAGCTTCTGATTCGTGGAAAGTGATAATAAAAAATAAATTTTTATTATCGAGAGAAAAGCTAAACTGAGTTGCCACCATATTTAAGAAATATCGTAAAAAGCATTTAAAATTGAAAATAAAATATAATGGAAATAAATTAAAAAATAGCTAAAATGGACACAACTACAAATAAATAGCTTTCATTTAAAAAAATAATTATCAAAATCGGTTGAGTAGAAAATTCAGGGTTAACGACACGACATTTTTTAGCTTGTCTGAAAGAAATAGCATCGGAGGCTAATATTTTTAAAACATAAACGAAGGAAAATTTATAATTTTTGCCAAGTAATCCTTGCTGTCTTTCAATTTTAAAATGATTTAAAAATAGATTTAATCGGAGATTTAAACGGTATAACAAGCCAACTTCCGTATTCCTATTTCGTCTCTTCTCCTTTTTTCCCGAGGAGTAACATTCTGAGTCAATAACTGAAATATACAAATAACTTTGTTTAATACATTTAGCCGTATAGTTTTTTGGGAAGTGTTAGGTATGCTCCACGCCTCTCATATGTATACGTCTTGATCACTACACACATTTATATAAGTGTGTGTGTATATGTACATATACACATATATGTATTATTATATGTACGTATATATAGCATTTTATGCATATATATGTATGTATGATCTACTAAAAGTACATTTTTTTATTGTTGTTACATTTGGTTCATTATTAGTATATAAATAACGATAAAAAAAACATATTTTATTCTTAATATGGTATGCCTTTTAAAAAATCATATTAATACCATTTAATTTTTTTCAAAGAGATAAGTAATTTAATATTTTGTTATTAAAACAGAAGGAAAATTATTTGGATAATTTTTTCAGTCTTTCAGTAATGGATATTTTATGATTAGTGTTCATTAATCTTAGAAAAGTTTTATGAAATATTACATTTAATGAAGAACCATTAATTCAGTGTGAGTTTAATAAATAATATTTTGAAAATTCTTTTTCTCATAAAATGTCAAAAACATAGCTGGCTTGGTTAATTTTTCATAATATATTAGTATATAAAAGAAAGCTATTGTATCAAAATATTATCCTTATAATGATTACATTACTAGTTAAAAAATATAAAAATTCCTTTTCATAAATCTCTTTAATATAGCGCAGGATTTTAAAAAGTTGCTTTGACAGATTACCTATGAATACAAACTATAATTGAATGTTTTAAGAAAATGTTGAGATAGGCTAATGTTGATTAAGACAATTATGATAATGTTAAGATGAGGAAGTTAAAAAATAACTTCTGATAGTCATTAGATTATTAATTTTTCTTTGTGATACATTTCTTTAAAATATGTAGAATATTTTGAAACCGAAATTCACGAAAAATTTAACTTTTCATCCTTAATTGTTTATTTCATGCAAATCAGGAAAATTGCATAATTTTTTTAATCTTATATCTCTTATATTATATAAATAATTGCCTTTACTGAAAGTATGCTGACAAGAATTATTTATCTAAAGAAAGTATTGCTAGTGGATATTTTATAATAAGTTTTCTTAATATTTGATAAGAATAGTATAGTACTAGCAAACCCCACGGTTTGCTTGCGCAATAGTCGAAATATGCCAAATGATATTTGCATGTCAAATTTTTATTAGAAAAATTACATTTATAAGAATAGTTTAGAAAAATGACAGTTTGAATAAATTTGCATTATGTAGAAATAAGACATATATTATTGAACTAAAACTTAAATTAATGAGAAGAACTAAACGAAATTCTATATAAATGATTATTCCAAAAATATATTGATAATTGTACGCAAAATTCACACGCTTATTTCAGTATGCATCTGAAATTTTGATTTTTTATTAAACATTCTACTTAATCAACATCTACATCTTAAGTGGGTCCGGGACTTGTTCTAAAAAATTTTTTATTTATAGAAATTAAATTTCGAAGTTTTTTGAAATAGTTACAACATGATATATAATACAACATGACATCCAAGTGTTCATGGCGTTCGACATAGATAGCCAAACAAATCGAGACTGGAATTTTTTTTTTGGATACTTTAGTACCTGGGTGAGACTATGCAAGAATATAAAAATACATTTTGATAATTTTTGAATATTATTGATGAAAGTTTAACATTGTCGATGAAATTTTAACATTGTAAAATAAAAAATAAAAAACCGCTTTCATTGCGAAATCATCTCCTGTTTTGGGAAATCATTTATGCCGGACACTTTTTCAGGGAGGCGTTGAAGTTTTTTGGTGTAACAAGACAGCCAAGGAATTCTACTGAATATTGTCGTAGAACACAGTTGGTGGAATTATTTTTAAACCACTCAACTTCAAGATGCTACAGACTAACCAAGATGTCGAGACTGCTCAGCTTCATTAGCAGCAGCAATCAAAATATCGTCATAATAAGGTATACAAATCTCTAGTTCAGATAGTACTTTATTTATGTATCTTTTGAATATTTGAACAGCGCTCCATAGGCGAAAAGGAATGTAAAACAAAATTTAAAAAAGAAAATGAATGGCACTGTTATTGAGATTTTTTGGATGTCCGGCGGAATAACCGGGATTTGGTGATATGATTTAGCCAAGTCTGTAGAAGAAAAATTTGTTTTTCTGAATAAGAGTTGCTTGCAATCGTGAATATGAAATACAGAGTATTTGCTAGGTACAGTTAATAAGTTAAGGCAGCAATAATCATCGCTGCGACGTAGTTCAACATTTTGTTTTTTATCATTTCAGCGAACTAACCCGCGGGCTTTTTGAGGGTGGAATTATACCCTAAGACATTAGGTATTCAAATTGTCTGCATGCAGCTCGTAACACCTCAAGAGCTAAGCATCTTGGCTTGGAAAACACAAACGGGCCTGTTGTTTCAATCAACGTGATGATCTGATGAAACATCGTCAAACGTGAAGACAATTTAGATGGTGTGGTGCTTGTACACTATATCGCCAAAGATTCCCCGCACTTGCGATTTTACCCATTTTGTTAAACATCTAGAAAAGTACAGGAGGAGTTATTCTGAAATTCTAAACGTGTAAATATAATAGCATAGGTCATAGATTTCAGTGAAGATATTTTCTAGAAACTCTATAGGTGACCGTCAAAAAATTGAAAAAGAGCGCATAACTTTTGGATAACATTGTTAAAACTAATCTAGCAAAAGCACTATAACTGTAGATTATGATTAAGTGGTTTATTGCAATATACTGTGTTGATTTTTCTTTGGATAGCATATATACTAGTAGAGAAATTATGGATTTTATAAAAGCAGTCCAAAATTTTCCAAGTATTTTCCTTATAATTTGCAGAGTTCTTAATATAAAATAATATTCTTTTCTGAAAATATGACAAACAACAATGTACACAATACTCTATCATCAGAATTAAAAAAAAATAAAAACTTTATGAAAAATGAGCAGGTTTACTAAATAATTTTTTATTGCGCATGCGTCAACGATATCACAATTACTATTATCACATATTGTTTTAGCTAAATGTATAGAGTAATTTCTGGAAATATTTTAAAAACTTAGTTTGAAAATTCTGAAAGTGATCGTCGATAGAATCAGCCCCAAATCCGTTATTCCAAAGTGATGAAAGGGGAGGGGTTCTAGCCATATATCAAGTGATTAATGGCAATATAGAATACAAAATATGGCACGTACTGCTATACTTGGATAAAACCCCTGATTTTTTTGCTTCATTTCTGTTTCATTTGCAATTTTTACTAATTTTACTGGAAAATATTTTCACCATTTTTACATAAAAATAAATTAGCTTAAAACGATGGATTCGTTTCAAAAGAAATGAAATTGAAACGAAGAATAATTAATATAAACATTTAAAACGTTTCTTTCTTTCTAATTGTGACGGGTTCGATCTCATAATAAATAGTTAAAATGTTAATTAAGCAACTTTCTGCTTCAGGTTGAAACAGCGAAGTTTTGCATGTCAGTTCAAGTTTTAAGCAAAACCTGGAAAAGCATAAAGGGGGAAAACTTACAATTGATAATTTTTAACTGTTTATTAAATCAATTCCAAATAGCTGGGTTGCATTACTTATTGCTGAAGCTATGTCATAAAATACTAAACGTAAATACTGTTGATCACTGTTATTTTCTATTGCAATATTATTTTATTTCAAACATGCCGAGGTGACCGCAAAATTTTGAAACATGCGTTTTCCTTAGCACATAGTTTTGCCAATTAAATTTATTAATATTTATTTCTTATTCCATATATACATTCCTAAATATTATGTCAATAAAATGCAAAAATATCTATTCGAGTGCACTCTTCACATCAAAATAATTACAAATTAAGTAAAATGCTTATGTTGGCCGTAATTTTTTAACTACTATATATATACCATAACGTATAATTATTTATCAAATTGCACATTAGAAAATTATTTGAAATTCAATTTATCTTGAAATTTATACATATTTATATACTTACAAATGTATTTGAGGCTTATTTACACTGTTAAAAATATTCTGCTATTTTCTTTTAGTATAAAAATAAATTTTCATACACGATTTTCATATTAAAAAAATACTCTATCTATTTTAAACAGTATTTTTATATTACTTCTAATTTTATTTACAAAAATATTTAACTATTTCCCTTTTCCTCTTAAAATATATTTTTCTACACGATTTTCATATTAAAAAAGTGACCCTGTATAATTTTTTAAAATATTAGTTTTGTATCAATCTATGAATTTACATACATATTACATGGAATAACACTGTTTCATTGCAAATATACATATAATAAAATTAGCTTTTATCTTTCGTTCTAAATTATTTTGAAAAAGCATTATGATTTATAAATGATGCTTGAAAAGCATAAAAGTTTTAATCTATTATAAAAATTACTTAATGTAGGTAAAAATATAAAAAAGTCACGTGAAGTTTCATTTGCATAATGGTACTTTAAACTTTATATTTTCTTCACAATTATTTTCAGGGTATATATACACGATTTCAGATTTTTTTAAAAATAGCACTCTATCCTTTTTTATAATATTAATTTTATATTATTTTATGAATTTATATATTTGTTTCATTGAATAACATTGTTTCATTGCATATATATATCTATATACAGTCGAGCCTCTATATAACGAAATCCATCGTTCCAGTAAAAAATTCGTTATATAGAGAAATTTGATGTATAGAGTATGATGTTAAAAATAGTATTTAATGTGTAAATTTTGAACAAATATTATTTTTGATCTTTTTAATTAAGAATTTGAAACGTTTAAAAGTATATATTAACCTAACATTTTATTTCTTACTTATTTAAGCAGTTTCAAAAAAGAGAAAAACATTTATTTGAAAGCTTAATGAAAATCAAATAAGGAAGACTTACATAAATTTCAGAGGAAGAAATCTGTAATTTTTTGTTGTTTTGATTTTAAAATGACAATTGTTACGCTCTCAAAAAAAATTCTCAAATTTTAGGAAGGAATGAAAAATTTTAGTTGATATTTTCCTCCATTTGAAGATCTCTCTTATGTGCTCTCATTGATTCCTCTCTTATATGTGTAACAATTCAATTGACTGTGTTTTGAGAAGGATGTTGAAAGGTGTGTGCGAGGTGGGATGAACTTGTTAGATTTAAAGAATAAGGAGAGAAATAATATTTATAAAAAAAAACCTCTCCACCGAACGATAAATAAAAATAAGTGATGGAAAATTGATTCCATATGATTTCGAAGCTTTTTTAAAACTGAATAAATTAAGATCAATTTATGAAAAAATTCGTTATATGGAGATAGATATTTCGCTATATAGAGTCTGTTTTTAATGTAATCATGCGAAAAGGGGACCGTTCTTACTAAAAATCCGTTATATGGAGAAATTCGATGTATGGAGTTTCGTTATATAGAGGTTCGATTGTATATATATATATATTACAAATTAAAAATTTTTTCGCCAAAACTAACCTTTACACTATCTTAATTTTCCGTACTTACTTCAAATTATTAAATTAAAATCTTGTTTCTAGATCTAATCTGTTAATCTGTATGCAGACGATATAAATTCTTAATTTGCCTTAAAAAACATTATTCCAGTATGCGTAAATTTAAAAAAA
Source organism: Maratus speculifer (assembly GCA_964019185.1). NCBI lineage: Eukaryota > Metazoa > Arthropoda > Arachnida > Araneae > Salticidae > Maratus > Maratus speculifer. The sequence continues at coordinate 41,941,063 of OZ025291.1, read as the reverse complement.
GATGGCTCTAAATTAAAAATATTCTTAATTAAAACTTTATTTCTTAATATTCCAAATAAAACTGATTTCTTCTATGTTGTTATCAACCCTTTTTAAGAAAGTCTTATTAAATTTATTCCAAAACCATACCTTTCAAAAAATATCATTATTTTATTTTATCTATATAATTATTTATCCTGTCGACTTTTCGATTAGTTGTGACGATTTAAGGAGAACTCGAATTATTTCCATTGGTTAAAAAAAAAAATAAATAAATAAATAAAAAAAACACAGTCATGACAAGCGAGGGAAAAAACAAAATAAATAAATAAATGTAGAAGATCCAATAATTAGTCATGGGCTGCTGTAAATTCATTTATTAAATTCGTAATAATGAGGAAGGAAAAGCTCCTTTGCAAAAATTCCATCATTATTTCATCGAGCCGTCCTCATCCAAGAAGCAACCCAAGAATCTTCTTTTTCATCTCGAGACTTCCACCTTTTTAAACTAAAAAGAAAGTTCTGGAACATTCTGTAACCTCAAACCATCATTCTTTTATGTAAACAGAATTCTTGTCCAGTTACGAGATTATTTTCCACAAACGATAAATTTATTTAAAAAAATTTTTATTTAACCAATTTATAATTGAATCGGGATTTTTTAGGCAGACGACTTTTATAAATGATTAATTTTAAGAGAAAAAGAAAAGAAATGAATTTATTAATATGCACACTGTCGAAGGTTGACGGCGGAAAAATAAATAAATAGATAAAATAAAATAATGATATTTTTTGAAAGGTATGGTTTTGGAATAAATTTAATAAGACTTTCTTAAAAAGGGTTGATAACAACATAGAAGAAATCAGTTTTATTTGGAATATTAAGAAATAAAATTTTAATTAAGAATATTTTTAATTTAGAGCCATCTTTTTTTAAATTTACGCATACTGGAATATTGTTTTTTAAGGCAAATTAAAAATTTATATCGTCTGCATACAGATTAACAGATTAGATCTAGAAACAAGATTTTAATTTAATAATTTGAAGTAAGTACGGAAAATTAAAATAGTATAAAGGTTAGTTTTGGCAAAAAAATTTTAAATTTGTAATATATATATATATATATATATTAATATATAAGACTATTAATACTATACAATATTAACCATTTGAATTTAATAGAATAAAATCATTAATACTATTACAATATATAAACCACTGGATTTAATATCTTATAGCATATTGAACACGGAAGGAAAAAATAAATAATCAATATGAATACAAATGGAATTTGCAGAACCAAAGCAGAATCTTCAGGTCTCAAGTACTTACAAAATATATGTAAGTATTTGGGTTATTTTTGGTTATATATACATGTGTATGTATGTATGTATTAAAATTAGATTTTAGCTCTCATTCTAAATGACGTTGAAAAACCATTGTGATTTTAAAAATGGTGCTTTAAATATTTTAATCTGTATGAAAATTACTTAATGTAGGTGAAAAAGTCACGCAAAGTCACCATTTCCATAATGGTTCTTTATACATTATGTTTTCTTCACAATTATTATCAGGAAATTTAATTAGCAGTTGTTGCATGTTAAGGTACTTTCTCATACGAGTAATTTTTTACTTTAGGTTTACAGTTGTTTCGAAAAAAATCCTCAATGTATTATTGTTTTGTATAGTATGTTTTAACGTAAGTCATAATCACTATTTTAAAATTTTTTGTATTGACCATTTTAAACCCTTTTAACCAGTTTTAAAAATTCTGCAAATTTTACAATCTTGTCCCACAAACATGCGTAATAAAACTTTCTCCTATTTCAATTGACATAAAAAATTGCAATTTTATCGACACTCTAACCCGATATTTTATCACTGCCCCATTTAAGGTAAAACTGCAACATAATTGTAATTATTATACACCCTGTCCCAAAAGTTTAGACAGTCAATAAAATTTACATTCACATAAAAAGTAATGAGGTAGAATTAAAATTCGTGAGATAGGTAATAAATAATAGCAATTTTTCTGATATACATATATATATAAATTAGGATCAAGTTTTGAAATTATAAAAGATACATTAATTTATATGACAATATACTGTCCTAAAAGTATAGACACAATACAGCATTACATGTTTACTTTTAAATATTGCTTAAAAAAAACAAAAAAAAAAAAAAAGAAAACGTATTTTTATTTTTGTTTGTTTTTTTTAATGTAGAATAATTTTCCCTTGAAATATTGTCTACTATTTTTTTACCGCAATAATTTATTGAAATTTTGTGGAATCAAATGAGTTCAATGTATTGATTTCATCGGCAATGGCATTTCCTGCTTGTTCTAATAAAAATGCCACATTCTAAAGTAATTTCTAAAGATGAAATTGTATTGATTTTATTTTGAAAGCATAAGAAGAAAACCTACACTAATACTGAAAAGAATAAATAGATCCTTGAATAGTATTTATAATGTTTTGTGATCAGGTAAAAAATGCAATATTAGAAAGCGAGACGGAAAACCTAATTAAACAGTATTACGTGATGATAGAATGTTATTAAAAATGGATCCAATTGACAATTTATCTGTGAACAAAAATGCATCAATTTCCAGAATTACAAAACAATCTGTAGACAGAAGATTAAATCTTCAACAAATACTGTTTATAGGAAAATGAAAGCAAAACTTTGTTTAAAGCAGAGACATAAAGATGCACATCTAAATTCGGCTAGAAAGCATATGACATAAGATGAAAAACGGATTTCTGTCATCTTCAGTGATGAAAAGAAATGGAATTTGGACTGCTCTGGTGGTTATAAAATTTACTGGTGTGTATAAGAAAGGAACCAAAAAAAAATGTTTCAGAAGGAAACAAGGCTGAGGATCCTTAATGATCTGGGAAGGATGTTATTTTAAATGCCAAACATTTCTCGATATGGACAGAAATCAGAAGATTATCAGGTATTTTATTAACCTATTACTGCCAATTATAGATTTGCTAGAAGGACCGGACTGTGTTTTCCATCAAAATAGAGATTCACCCATACCTCCACAGCAATGAAAACATGGTTTAGGCAAAACAATAGCACATTATCATTCTCGCTAACACATACTCCAAATCTGATTTCCATGGAGAATATATGGGGGCTCTTGTCTCGTAAAATATGGAAATAGAAACCAATATACATATATAAATGCCTTAAAAATTGTAATTGACAAAACATGGTATAAAAAATCTCCTTCTGTAACGTAATCCACTGTCAACTCAATAGAACAGCGTGTCTTTGGTGTTATAAAAAATCATGGCAATACAATACATTATGAAAAGTAAGTTTTTAATTACTTTCATGTATATAAAACCAAAAAAATAATTGTCTATACTTTTGGGACAGTACATTATTATATAATTTAATTTATATTTCATAATTTCAAACCTTTGATCATAATTTATATGTGCATATCAGAACTAGTTGGATGTGTCAATCCCAAAACTTTCTTCTATCTCATAAGTACATTTTAATATTAAAAAAAAAAAAAAAAAAAAAAGAAAAGAAAAAAAAAAAAAAAAGAAAAGAAAAAAAGAAACGTGGTGACCCCAAAGTTACCCACTATCGAATTTCCTCGAACATTTGACCTAGCCTAATGAGATTCTGGAATCCGAAAAGCCTAAAAATGCAAAATTTAATTAATATTCTGAGAAAATGAGCTTAGTAATGCCTCATGTTGGGTAATTTATAATAAAACTTAATAAGCATCTATTTATGTCAAGACCTAACAGAATCTGAAAATTGATGGAATTTCGTCCATTAGTTCTTGACATATAGTTATAAAAAAAAAAAATTTGCAAAACGTAGTACAGCAACACCATATCTTGGACAATTTATGCCAAAACGTAAAAAAGCGTCTAATTATGTTATGGTGTAAAAGAATCTGAAGTTTGATGAAACTCTGTGCATTAGTTCTTGAGATATAGCTAGTTTAAAAAAACCGTGTAAAATATAGCACAGCAACACCATCAGTTGAAGGATTTATAACAAAACGTAATCATCGTGTAATGATGTTATATGTCATTCTGTAACAAAATCTGAAGTTTGATGAAATTCTGTTTGTTGGTTGTTGAGCTATAGCTATCGGAAAAATCGTGCAAAATGCAGCAAAGCTGCAGCACCTGTTGCAAGGTTAATACCAAAATGTAATCAGCGTCTAATTATGTAATATATTCTAGTGTAATAGAATCTAAAATTTGAGGGAGGTCTCTGCATTAGTTCTTGAGATATAGCTATCGCCAAAATCGTGCAAAATGTAGCATAGCAGCGCCACCTATAGGGCAGTTTACACCAAAAACTTATCAGGGGCTGTGTATCTCATGGTATCGCGGAATCTGAAGTTTGGTGAAATTCTGTGCATTAGTTCTTGAGATATAGCTATCATGAAAATCATGAAAAACGTGGCATAGCAGCGCCACCTGCTGGCCAATTTACACCAAAACTTAATCAGAGTCTATGTATATCAAGGGGTCACAGAACCTGAACTTTGGTGAAATTCTGTGCATTAGTTCTTGAGATATAGCAATCTTGAAAATCATGAAAAACGTAGTATAGCAGCGCCACCTGCAGGCCAATTTTCACCAAAAACCAATAGACACTAATTCATATCAAGGTCTAAGTGAATATAAAATTTTATTAAATCTCGAGCATTAGTTCTTGAGATAGAGCGCCCACAATTTTTTTGTCACATACAGATAGACTCACAGAGAGACGGACAGACTCACATACAGACATTTTCTAAAAATAGTCAAAACGTGTTCAGGACCTTCTAAAACGTACAAATCCATCGAAAACCGGAAGTCGAAAATTTTCATGAATCCAATACTTTCTTCTTGTAAAGATAGAAGAAAGTAAAAATAGTTATTATTTATTACCCATCTCACGAATTTCAATTGCACTTTATTACTTTTTGTGATAATGCAAATTTTATTGATGGTCTAATCATTTGGAACAGAGTATATGTTCAGTGAAATTGTGTTAAAAAAACCATCAGTAATTAAACCATTTTTATTCAAAATATAATAAAAATTTACGTCGTAAAGTTAGATTGGAAGATATATATATAACTAGTTGGATGTGTCAATCCCGAAACTTCCTTCTATCTCATAAGTACATTTTAATATTTAAAAAAAAAAAAAAAAAAAAAAAAAAAAAAAAAAAAAAAAACGTGGTGACCCCAAAGATACCCACTATCGAATTTCCTCGAACATTTGACCTAGCCTAATGAGATTCTGGTATCCAAAAAGCCTAAAACGCAAAATTTAATTAATATTCTGAGAAAATGAGCTTACTAGTGCCTCATGTTGGGTAATTTATACTAAAACCTAATAAGCATCTATTGATGTCAAGACCTAACCGAATCTAAAATTTGATGGAATTTCGACCATTAGTTCTTGAGATATAATTATAACAAAAAATTTGCAAAACGTAGCACAGCAACACCATATTTTGGACAATTTATGCCAAAACGTAAAAAAGCGTCTAATTATGTTATGGTGTAAAAGAATCTGAAGTTTGATGAAATTCTGTGCATTAGTTCTTGAGATATAGCTAGTTTAAAAAAACGTGTAAAATATAGCACAACAGCACCATCAGTTGAAGGATTTATAACAAAACGTAATCATCGTGTAATTATGTTTTATGTCATTTTGTAACAAAATCTGAAGTTTGATGAAATTCTGTGCGTTGGTTGTTGAGATATAGCTATCGGAAAAATCGTGCAAAATGCAGCATAGCTGCACCACCTGTTGCAAGGTTAATACCAAAATGTAATCAGCGTCTAATTATGTTATATATTCTAGCGTAAAAGAAACTAAAATTTGATGAAGTTCTCTGCATTAGTTCTTGAGATATAGCTATCGCAAAAATTTTGCAAAATGTAGCATAGCAGCGCCACCTATAGGGCAGTTCACACCAAAACCTTATCAGTGGCTATGTATCTAAAGGTGTCGCGGTATCTGAAGTTTGGTGAAAGTCTGTGCATTAGTTCTTGAGTTACAGCTATCATGAAAATCATGAAAAACGTGGCATAGCAGCGCCACCTGCTGGTCAATTTGCATCAAAACTTAATCAGCGTCTATGTATATCAAGGGGACACAGAATCTGAAGTTTGGTGAAATTCTGTGCATTAGTTCTTGAGATACAGCAAACTTGAAAATCATGAAAAACGTAGTATAGCAGCGCCACCTGCAGGCCAATTTTCACCAAAAACCAATAGGCACTAATTCATATCAAGGTCTAACTGAATATAAAATTTTATTAAATTTCGAGCGTTACTTCTTGAGATAGAGCGTCCACAAATTTTTTGTCACATACAGACAGACACACAGACACACAGACACACAGACTCACAGACAGACGGACAGACTCACAGACAGACATTTTCTAAAAATAGTCAAAACGTGTTCAGGACCTTCTAAAACGTATAAGTCCGTCGAAAACCGGAAGTCGAAAATTTTCATGAATCCAATACTTTCTTCTTGTAAAGATAGAAGAAAGTAAAAAACTAGCGGACCCGACGGACGTTGTCCTGGTATCGACTCCAAAAATCCAATAAATGTACATAAATATAACAATACGCATGGTAAATACTACGATCTTAATTTAATTTCTTATTACAATTATGTAAGGAAATTACTTTTGACTTTGCAATAGTTTTTAAAGTCTGTTCAATTTTTGATAGAATTTTTTTTTCTCTCTTTAGTTAAATTTAACGATTTTCTCAAGTCGGTTGAATAAAATTATAATAGAGGAAAAATTATTGTAAATCATACGTATGTCATCAGTGGGATTCGAACACATGACCTCTTTCTTCGAGAACCAGAGCTTAAATCTTGTGCCTTAGACCGCTCAGCCATTCCGTCCGCACTTATTCAACGAACTTATTCAACACTTTTAACTAGCGAAAAATCATTAACTATTAGTTTTTGACTAATTACTAAAAAGTACTGAATCAATTTCGATGAAATGGGAATCTAAACCATTCTCGAATCCATTGGAACACACATACAAAATTTCTTTAAAATCGGTCCAGTTTAGGACGACTTCAGCGACAAACACACGCACAGAAGATTTATGTATATGCAGATAATAAATATCGTTAATTAACCATAATTTGGCGTGGATTTTATATCACAGAATCTTCCACAACGATCAGAGTAAAAAACTTACAAAACGAAACATGTACAATTTTTTTTCTTAAGAAAATCCAGAACACAAAATTTTATTTTTAATTTAATCATAAAACAAATTGCAGATTAAGTTTTCATCAGTACAAGCAACAGAAATGATACATTTTTTTCATCATGACATGTTTTTCAATTATTTGTAATTGATATTTTTCAGAAATTGTGAAATGAGCAACTCTTGCCATTAATATATGAAATTTTTAAATAGAAATACATTGAAAAGCAATGAGAAACTCATATCGTAATAACATTAACATTAAAGGCATAAAATAAAAAAAAATCTTGTAAAAGAACATCTATACTAATAAAAGAACAAAACGCTCTGTCTCTCTGTGTGTGTGTGTGTCTGTGATAGCTAGCGAAACCTATCGGACGTACGCGGCTCAAAATATTTTTGAGCATAGCCCAAAGTCATTTCTGATACACCTGACATTAAAAAATACAAAATTCTAATTATTAACTGAGTAATTAATTAAAACCCGGAACTCACTCTCATAAAAAACGCCTTTTTTCCAGTTTTTTACACCTTCGTTTGCTTTTGGTTGATTGGTTGCATAAAGATTTTTCAGAAGTAATCAGATAAACCGGGGTAAGAATGACATTGGAGTATTTGATGTTTCAAGTCGATGGCTTATAAATAGGCTTCTTGTCCAGCATACAAGTCAGATGTATGTTGTTCAATACAAAACAAAATGTTTCAAAACTTAGTGTTTTTTCAACTTAATATCAATATTTTAGAACAAAAGTTACATACATGATTCGGAAACATTATATTTATTACTCAAGAAAATTTCGAAGAAGAAATATAGTTTTTTAAATGCTAAATAAGAAATTAGAACACTCCATACTGTCGGTTTTAGCACAAGAAATTGGCAATTATATCGATGAAAACGATAAATTCCTATATTCTAAATGCTTCCTGTTTCAATTACTGTGCTGATTTTTTTTTTTTTTTTTTTTTTTTTTTTTTTTTAACTGAGATTTAATATAAAGAATACATTTTAAATTATTAATATATTTCTATATTAGTATTTATTAGTCTTAGCGTTTTGGGCAAGATTGTTTGTTTATAGTCAAATTACTTTTTTGATTTCATTAATATTAGCGGTTTTTACATTCTATTACATTTTTAATTGTTCACTTACGAATTGTTCGCGAATTCAAATTGATACAATTCCAGCCAATTTATTACGCTTATTTTGATTATATCTATATGTGTAAAATAATGGGCATACTTAAGGAATTTTATTATTATTTTTTTATAGTTATGTAAAATTATTATATTCCGGTTTTCAATATTACATTAAACTATTCAATAGTTAATCTCATTTCCCAATATGAATGAAAATTTAATTTTAAATAATATAAATATATCAAAACATCCAAAAGCGTAGTAATGGACAGCCTATGTTCCATTAATGGACACTCCATAGAAAGTAATAAATTAGTTGTTTTTATGATTGAATTTAGAATCAAAATGTAATAAAAGCATACTAATGAAACAAGATAATTATTTTCAAATGAATTTAACAATTAGAATCTGGGTAATTAATAAATATTTCTGATAATCATCCACTGTTTGCATCAATTTCTGATAATCATCCATTGTTTTAATCAATTGTTGTAATTATCTGAAGATAAATACTTTAATTATTTTATATTGATAGTTTAAAATACTAAATATCAGGTAATTGCAGCTATCAAATTATTGAAACAGTAGGGTATGTTAAAGGTAATAATTAAAAAAAAATTTGAAATGTTAGTGTATAGTTTTGCCTCACTGTTTTAAACAATCTTCCAGAGGCAACTTGATATATCAGTTATAATAATATTAAAAATATGAAAGAATTTATAATGCGTGTTGAATATTTTATATACTAATTAATTTAAAAATAAAACTGTAGGATTGATGTTTGAGGCCTCTGATCTGCAGATTTGCTAGCTTAGTGATTACTATAATTTTCATTAATATTACATTTTATTATTATTATATTTTAGTCAGAAGTGAATATAGAAACATTTTAAGACAGAAAATAGATTTTTAATATCTTTTTGTAACTTAATTGTTTTAAATGGGAGAGATTAAGCCCTATAAACTCCTCTTTGACTGTACGCTTAAAAAATAGTGTAGCAAAAGCATTCAAATATTGCAATAAAATAAAAATTATTATAAATTTATTAAAGGAAGCCATCTCTTAGCTCGACTTTTTGGCGTTGTTTTTTTTTTTTTTTTACCGCACGATGACCGTATCAAGCCTGTGATCCTTTACTTTTAGGTGTCGTCCTTCCGCGGAACCCTCGAATATAACTTTTTCTCCTTATTTCGCGCATGCTCTGTTCTGTCTTTCTTTTCTATCTTTCTAATTGGACCGTGAGAGGAGAAATTTTAATAATCAAACTTTTGCGCCCTGAAATTAGCTATTTTTTTTATCTTTATTTATTTATTTATTTGTTGCATTTAACTGTTGGATCTCTAAAAGTGTTCATCAAGTGAGTAAATATTTTTGATTTTTCTTTTCATCTATTAGGCTATTAATCCGCTATGGCTGTTGTTGATGTGAAACGGTTATGGGTGTTTGGAGCAGCGTTGAATTCAGGTAGAGGCCCGGGGGGACATTCCCCCGGAGCAATGAAATTTCACCCCCCACCCCGTAAAATTTAAGATTTTGTGTTTTCAGTGGTCAAAAAATGCAACTTCCCCCCCCCCCCTGAACTCTAAAATGTCCCCCCTCCCCCATGGATCCACAGAAAGCCCTCCCAGAGGAAAGTGTCTGAATTTAAAACTGGTTTGCAGGTGTTAAAAAAGAATAAATGATTTTTAAAAGTGGTTCCAAAACGGAACAAAGAGTGTTCCCTAACAGTAATCGAGGAGTGCATTTTTCCTGGTACTAATATTTTTTCGGACTGTTGGAGGGTCTACGATTGTTTAGATGATGAAAGCTTTTTAAGCATGAAAATGTCAAACACAGTCTGACATATGTGAATCTAGAGGATGGTGCACATACAAAGGCCATAGAAGCATTGTGGTCCGCAATCAAACATGAATTGTGAAAAACTTCGCATAAAACAGGCGAGTTTGATTCATACCTGTTTGAATATATGTGGAAAAAGATCCATGACCAGTCAATGGATGATTGTTTTTTGCCAGTGTTTTGATGACAGTATTTGAAAGACATCATCAAGGTCTACCCCCCCCCCCCACACACACACACACATCCATTTTTACGGCCCCTCACATTAATGAAAACATTTCTGCCTTTTTCGGTAAGTAAGATTTTTATTTTTTAAAATTATGTAGTTTTCTTTACAATGTTTGTTTTTTTTATATTTTAAAATATGTATTTCTGTTGTATTTTGATTGTTGTCGTTTTCAATTGTGCGCTTTTGTGTGGTATCTCCTGTAGATGATGTGTGGGAGTTACAACGAAAAAGCCCACCAATTTGACGATTTTTTGAAAATACGCCAAGAAAGGTATTCAATAACAGTCGCGCCACAGAAAGAAAAAAAAGATATGTGTTCGATCTCATAATAAATAGTTAAAATGTTAATTAAGCAACTTTCTGCTTCAGGTTGAAACAGCGAAGTTATGCATGTCAGTTCAAGTTTTAAGCAAAACCTGCAAAAGCATAAAGGGGGGAAAACTTACAATTGATAATTTTTAACTGTTTATTAAATCAATTCCAAGTAGCTGGGTTGCAGTACTTATTGCTGAAGCTGTGTCATAAAATACTAAACGTAAATGCTGTTGATCACTGTTATTTTCCATTGCAATATTATTTTATTTCAAACATGCCAAGGGGACCTCGAAATTTTGAAACATGCGTTTTCCTTTGCACATAATTTTGCCAATTAAATTTATTAATATTTATTTCTTATTCCATATATACATTCCTAAATATTATGTCAATAAAATGCAAAATTATCTATTCGAGTGCACTCTTCACATCAGAATAATTACAAATTAAGTAAAATGTTTAATGTTGGCCTTAAATTTTTAACTACTATATATATACCAGAACGTATAATTATTTTTTAAATTGCACATTAGAAAATTATCTGAAATTCAATTTATCTTGAAATTTATATATATTTATATACTTACAAATGTATTTGAGGCTTATTTACACTGTTAAAAATATTCTGCTATTTTCTTTTAGTATAAAAATAAATTTTCATATACGATTTTCATATTAAAAAATACTCTATCTATTTTAAACAGTATTTTTATATTACTTCTAATTTTATTTACAAAAATATTTAACTATTTTCCTTTTCCTCTTAAAATACATTTTTCTACACGATTTTCATATTAAAAAAGTGACCCTATACCTTTTTTTAAAGTATTAATTTTGTATCATTCTATGAATTTACATACATATTACATGGAATAACACTGTTTCATTGCAAATATACATATAATGAAATTAGCTTTTATCTTTCGTTCTAAATTATGTTGAAAAAGCATTATGATTTAAAAATGATGCTTGAAAAGCATAAAAGTTTTAATCGGTTATAAAAATTACTTAATGTAGGTAGAAATATAAAAAAGTCACGTGAAGTTTCATTTGAATAATGGTACTTTAAACTTTATATTTTCTTCACAATTATTTTCAGGGTATATATACACGATTTGAGATTTTTAAAAAAATAGCACTCTATCCTTTTTTATAATATTAATTTTATATTATTTTATGAATTTATATATTTGTTTCATTGAATAACATTGTTTCATTGCATATATATATATATATATATATATATATATATATATATATTAATATGTAAGACTATTAATACTATACAATATTAACCATTTGAATTTAATAGAATAAAACCATTAATACTATTACAATACATGAACCACTGGATTTAATATCTTATAGCATATTGAACATGGAAGGAAAAAATAAATAATTAATATGAATACAAATGGAATTTGTAGAACCAAAGCAGAATCTTCAGGTCTCAAATTCTTATAATATATATGTAAGTATTTGGGTTACTTTTGGTTATATATACATGTGTATGTATGTATGTTTTAAAATTAGACTTTAGCTTTCATTCTAAATGACGTTGAAAAACCATTGTGATTTTAAAAATGATGCTTTAAATATTTTAATCTGTATGAAAATTACTTAATGTAGGTCAAAATGTCACGCAAAGTCACCTTTTCCATAATGGTCTTTTATACATTATGTTTTCTTCACAATTATTATCAGGAGATTTATTTAGCAGTTGTTGCATGTTAAGGTACTTTCTCATACGAGTAATTTTTTACTTTAGGTTTACAGTTGTTTCGAAAAAAAATCCTCAATGTATTATTGTTTTGTATAGTATGTTTTAACGTAAGTCATAATCACTATTTTAAAATTTTTTGTATTGACCATTTTAAACCCTTTTAACCAGTTGGAAAAATTCTGCAAATTTTACAATCCTGTCCCGCAAACATGCGTAATAAAACTTTCTCCTATTTCAATTGACGTAAAAAATTGCAATTTTATCGACACTCTAACCCGATATTTTATCACTGCCCCATTTAAGGTAAAACTGCAACATAATTGTAATTATTATACACCCTGTCCCAAAAGATTAGACAATCAATAAAATTTACATTCACATAAAAATTAATGAGGTAGAATTAAAATTCGTTAGATAGGTAATAAATAATAGCAATTTTTCTGATATACATATCTGTATAAATTATGATCAAAGTTTTGAAATTATAAAAGATTCATTAAATTATATGACAATATACTGTCCTAAAAGTATAGACACAATACAGCATTACATGTTTACTTTTAAATATTGCTTTAAAAAAAAAAAAAAAAAAAAGTATTTTTATTTTTTTTTCAATGTAGAATAATTTTTCCTTGAAATATTGTCTACTATTTTTTTACCGTAATAATTTATTGAGATTTTGTAGAATCAAATGAGTTCAATGTATTGATTTCATCGGCAATGGCATTTCATGCTTGTTCTAATAAATATGCCACACTCTAAAGTAATTTCAAAAGATGAAATTATATTGATTTTATTTTGAAAGCATAAGACGAAAACCTACACAAATACTGAAAAGAATAAAGAGATCCTTGAATAATATTTATAATGTTTTTTGATCAGGTAAAAAATGGAATATTAGAAAGCGAGACGGAAAACCTAAGAAAACAGTATTACGTGATGATAGAATGTTATTAAAAATGGATCCAATTGACAATTTATCTGTGAACGAAAATACATCAATTTCCAGAATTACAAAAACAATCTGTAGACAGAAGATTAAATATTCAACAAATACTGTTTATAGGGAAATGAAAGCAAAACTTTGCTTAAAGCAGAGACATAAAGATGCACATCTAAATTCGGCTAAAAAGCATATGACATACGATGAAAAACGGATTTCTGTCATCTTCAGTGATGAAAAGAAATGGAATTTGGACGGCTCTGGTGGTTTTAAAATTTACTGGTGTGTATAGGAAAGGAACCAAAAAAAATGTTTCAGAAGGAAACAAGGCTGAGGATCCGTAATGATCTGGGAAGGATGTTATTTCAAATGCCAAACATTTCTCGATATGGACAGAAATCAGTAGATTATCAGGTATTTTATTAACCAATTACTGCCAATTATAGATTTGCTAGATAGACCGGACTGTGTTTTCCAACAAAATAGAGATTCACCCATACCTCCACAGCAATGAAAACATGGTTTAGGCAAAACAATAGCATATTATTATTCTCGCTAACACATACTCCAAATCTGATTTCCATGGAGAATATATGGGGGCTCTTGTCTCGTAAAATATATAGAAATAGAAACCAATATACATATATAAATGCCTTAAAAATTGCAATTGACAAAACATGGTATGAAATATCTCCTTCTGTAACGTAATCCACTGTCAACTCAATAGAACAGCGTGTATTTGGTGTTATAAAAAATCATGGCAATACAATACATTATGAAAAGTAAGTTTTTAATTACTTTCATGTATATAAAACCAAAAAAATAATTGTCTATACTTTTGGGACAGTACATTATTATATAATTTAATTTATATTTCATAAAATCAAACCTTTGATCATAATTTATATGCGCATATCAGAAAAATAGTTATTCTATTATTTTTAACACAATCAAACTGATTGGTAAAGTAATCATACGAATTGAATATTTCCAGCTGAGCGAAAAATTGCCCAGGCCGGGAATCGAACCCGCATACTTGGCTTACAAAGCCAATGCTTTACCTGTTAAGCTATCTGGGCGATAGCCGGCTGGGAGGTTTCGCTCAGATAACCTTATTGGTCGTAACATCCGGTCTGTCATTTGAAACAGCTCGCAAAATAAACCGCAGGTAATGGAACTCCATATAACGATGGATACGTAGATATACTATTATTTTTAACACAATCAAACTGATTGGTAAAGCAATCATACGAATTGAATATTTCCAGCAGAGCGAAAAATTGCCCAGGCCGGGGATCGAACCCGAATACTTGGCTTACAAGGCCAATGCTTCACCTGTTAAGCTATCTGGGCGATAGCCGGCAGGGATTTTTCGCTCAGTTGTAAGCCAAGTATCCGGGTTCGATCCCCGGCCTGGGAAATTTTTTGCTCAGCTGAAAATATTCAATTCGTATAATTACTTTACCAATCAGTTTGATTGTGTTAAAAATAATAGTATATCTACGTATCCATCGTTATATGGAGTTCCATTACCTGCGGTTTATTCTGCGAGCTGTTTCAAATGACAGACGGATGTTACGACCAATAAGGTTATCTGAGCGAAAACTCCCAGCCGGCTATCGCCCAGATAGCTTAACAGGTAAAGCATTGGCCTTGTAAGCCAAGTATCCGGGTTCGATCCCCGGCCTGGGCAATTTTTCGCTCAGCTGGAGATATTCAATTCGTATAAAAATAGTTATTATTTATTACCCATCTCACGAATTTCAATTGTACTTTATTACTTTTTATGATAATGCAAATTTTATTGATGGTCTAATCATTTGGAATAGAGTATATGTTCAATGAAATTGTGTTAAAAAAATCATCAATAATTAAACCATTTTTATTCAAAATATGATAAAAATTTACGTCGTAAAGTTAGATTGGAAATTATATGTACAATAATAAAAAAACTAGCGGACCCGACAGACGTTGTCCTGGCACCGACTCCAAGAAATCAAATAAATGTACATAAAAATAATAATACACATGGTAAATACTACGATCTTAATTTAATTTCTTATTACAATTATGTAAGGAAATTATTTTTGACTTTGCAATAGTTTTTAAAGTCTGTTCAATTTTTGATAGAAAAGTTTATTTCTCTCTCTTTAGTTAAAAGTTAACGATTGTCTCAAGTCGGTTGAATAAAATTATAATACAGGAAAAATTATTGTAAATCATACGTATGTCATCAGTGGGATTCGAACACACGACCTCTTTCTTCGAGAACCAGAGCTTAAATCTGACACCTTAGACCGCTCGGCCATTCCGTCCGCACTTATTCAACGAACTTATTCAAAACTTTTAATTAGCTAAAAATCATTAACTATTAGTTTTTGACTAATTACTAAAAAGTACTGAATAAATTTCGATGACATGGGAATCTAAACCATTCTCGAATCCATTGGAACACACATACAAAATTTCTTTAAAATCGGTCCAGTCGTTTAGGAGAACTTCATCGACAAACACACGAACAGAAGATTTATGTATATACAGATAATAAATATTCTTAATTAGCCATAATTTGGTGTGGATTTTATATCACAGAATCTTCCACAACGATCAGAGTAAAAAACTTACAAAACAAAACATGTACAATTTTTTTCCTTAAGAAAATCCAGAACACAAAATTTTATTTTAAATTTAATCATAAAACACATTGCAGATTAAGTTTTCATCAGTACAAGCAACAGAAATGATACATTTTTTTATCATGACATGTTTTTCAATTATTTGTAATTGATATTTTTCAGAAGTTGTGAAATGAGCAACTCTTGCCATTAATATATGAAATTTTTAAATAGAAATACATTGAAAAGCAATGAGAAACTCATATCGTAATAACATTAACATTAAAGGCATAAAATAAAAAAAAATCTTGTAAAAGAACATCTATACTAATAAAAGAACAAAACGCTCTGTCTGTCTGTGTGTGTGTGTGTCTGTGATAGCTACCGAATCCTACCGCTCGTACGCGGCTCAAAAATTTTTTGAGCATAGCAAAAAGTCTTTTCTGATACACCTGGCATTAAAAAATTCAAAATTCTAATTATTAACTGAGTAATTAATTAAAACCCGGAACTCACTCTGATAAAAAAAACGCCTTTTTCCACTTTTTTACCCCTTCGCTTGCTTTTGGTTGATTGGTTGTGATTAGTTGCATAAAGATTTTTCAGAAGTAATCAGATAAACCGGGGTAAGAATGACATTGGAGTATTTGATGTTTCAAGACAATGGCTTATAAACAGGCTTCTTGTCCAGCATACAAGTCAGATGTATGTTGTTCAAAACAAAACAAAATGTTTCAAGACTTACTGTTTTTTCAACTTAATATCAATATTTTAGAACAAAAGTTATATACATGATTCGGAAACATTTATTTATTACTCAAGAAAATTTCGAAGAAGAAATATAGTTTTTTAAATGCTAAATAAAAAATTAGAACACTCCATACTGTCGGTTGTAGAACTAGAAATTGGCTATTATATCGATGAAAACGATAACTTCCTGTATTCTGAATGCTTCCTGTTTCAATTACTGTGCTGATTTTCTTTTTAAACTGGGATTTAATATAAGTAATACATTTTAAATTATTAATATATTTCTATATCAGTATTTATTAGTCTGAGTGTTTTGGGTAAGTTTTTTTATTTATAGTCAAATTACTTTTTTGATTACATTAATATTAGCGTTTTTTACATTCTATAAAAGTTTTAATTGTTCACTTACGAATTGTTTGCGAATTCAAATTGATACAATCCCAGCCAATTTATTACGCTTATTTTGATTATATCTATATGTGTAAAATAAAGGGCATACTTAAGGAATTTTTTTTTATTATTTTTTTATAGTTATGTAAAATTATTATATTCCGGTTTTCAATATTACATTAAACTATTCAATAGTTAACCTCATTTACCAATATGAATGAAAATTTAATTTTAAATACTATAAATATATCAAAACATCCAAAAGCGTAGTAATGGACAGCCTATGTTCCATAAATGGACACTCCATAGAAAGTAATAAATTAGTTGTTTTTATGATTGAATTTAGAATCAAAATGTAATAAAAGCATACTAATGAAACAAGATAATTATTTTCAAATGAATTTAACAATTAGGATCTGGGTAATTAATAAAATATTTCTGATAATCATCCACTGTTTTCATCAATTTCTCATAATCAGCCATTGTTTGAAACAATTGTTGTAATTATCTGAAGATCAATATTTTAATTATTTTATATTGATAGTTTAAAATACTAAATATCAGGTAATTACAGCTACCAAATTATTGAAACAGTAGGGTATTTAAAAGGTAATAATTAATTTTTTTTTAAATGTTAGTGTATAGTTTTGCCTCACTGTTTTAAACAATCTTCCAGAGGCAACTTGATATATCAGTTATAATAATATTAAAAATATGAAAGAATTTATATTGCGTGTTGAATATTTTATATACTAATTAATTTAAAAATAAAACTGTAGGATTGATGTTTGAGGCCTCTGATCTGCAGATTTGCTAGCTTAGTGATTACTATTATTTTCATTAATATTACATTTTATTATTATTATATTTTAGTCAGAAGTGAATATAGAAACATTTTAAGACAGAAAATAGATTTTTAATATCTTTTTGTAACTTAATTGTTTTAAATGGCAGAGATTAAGCCCTATAAACTCCTCTTTGACTGTACGCTTAAAAAATAGTGTAGCAAAAGCATTCAAATATTGCAATAAAATAAAAATTATTATAAATTTATTAAAGGAAGCCATCTCTTAGCTCGACTTTTTGGCTTTGTTTTTTTTTTTTTTTTTTTTTACCGCACTATGATCGTATCAAGCCTGTGATCCTTTACTTTTAGGTCTCGTCCTTCCGCGGAACCCTCGAATATAACTTTTTCTCCTTAGTTCGCGCATGCTCTGTTCTGTCTTTCTTTTCTATCTTTCTAATTGGACTGTGAGAGGAGAAATTTTAATAATCAAACTTTTGCGCCCTGAAATTAGCTATTTTTTTTATCTTTATTTATTTATTTATTTATTGCATTTAACTGTTGGATCTCTAAAAGTGTTCATCAAGTGAGTAAATATTTTTGATTTTTTTTTTCATCTATTAGGCTATTAATCCGCTATGGCTGTTGTTGATGTGAAAGGGTTATGGGTGTTTGGAGCAGCGTTGATATCCGAGTTGTTCAGGGGAAGGCTCGGGGGGACATTCCCCCGGAGCAATGAAATTTCACCCCCCACCCCGGAAAATTTAAGATTTTGTGTTTTCAGTGGTCAAAAAATGCAACTTCCTCCCCCTGAACTCTAAAATGTCCCCCCTCCCCCATGGAACCACAGAAAGCCCTCCCAGAGGAAAGTGTCTGAATTTAAAACTGGTTTGCAGGTGTTAAAAAAGAATAAATGATTTTTAAAAGTGGTTCCAAAACGGAACAAAGAGTGTTCCCTAACAGTAATCGAGGAGTGCATTTTTCCTGGTACTAATATTTTTTCGGACTGTTGGAGGGTCTACGATTGTTTAGATGATGAAAGCTTTTTAAGCATGAAAATGTCAAACACAGTCTGACATATGTGAATCTAGAGGATGGTGCACATACAAAGGCCATAGAAGCATTGTGGTCCGCAATCAAACATGAATTGTGGAAAACTTCGCATAAAACAGGCGAGTTTGATTCATACCTGGTTGAATATATGTGGAAAAAGATCCATGACCAGTCAATGGATGATTGTTTTTTGACAGTGTTTTGATAACAGTATTTGAAAGACATCATCAAGAACTACCCCCCCCCCCCCACACACACACATCCATTTTTACCGGCCCCTCACATTCATGAAAACATTTCTGCCTTTTTCGGTAAGTAGGATTTTTATTTTTTTTAATTATGTAGTTTTCTTTACAATGTTTGTTTTTTTTATATTTTAAAATATGTATTTCTGTTGTATTTTGATTGTTGTTGTTTTCAATTGTGCGCTTTTGTGTGGTATCTCCTGGAGATGATGTGTGGGAGTTACAGCGAAAAAGCCCACCAATTTGACGATTTTTTGAAAATACGCCAAGAAAGGTATTCAGTAACA
Source organism: Maratus speculifer (assembly GCA_964019185.1). Lineage (NCBI taxonomy): Eukaryota > Metazoa > Arthropoda > Arachnida > Araneae > Salticidae > Maratus > Maratus speculifer. Next base: position 41,921,539 of record OZ025291.1, on the reverse strand, counting down.
GTCGCACCACAGAAAGAAAAAAAAAATATGTAAATATACAGTATATAGGGGTTGAGGAAAGCAAAATTCTTTGGTTAATCCTATGAAAATAATCTGTAATTTCTTAAGCTTGTTACAGAAAAGAATGCAAATATCTTTATAGATCAAGGAAGAAAATTAAATTTTTGCCATTTGCTCTACAAGAGGAAAGCATTAAACTTCAGCAGTTTTTTGAAAGAAAAAATTAAAAAATTCATCAATTGCTCAAAAGTTAAACAAAAAAAAAAAAAAAAGAAAAGAAAAAAAAAAATCCATAAAATCTATCAGTCGATCATCAGAAAAGTCAAGAAATTTGTCATTTAAAGGGGAGAGGGTGAAATTGAATCTAGCATGAAAATATTCCAAAATTTTATTGATAGAATAGAACTCTAAACCAGTTCGAAATAGTTTTTGAAGAAGGTACAAAAAATTCTTACTCGACAGACCATTAATTTTTTTGAATATAGATTCATTTTGATAAGGTGCTGTCCTGATTAATTTTGGGAGTTCATTGGATAAATGCAAGGGGAAACAGGAGCTAAATACTCCCATCCACCCTCCCCTTAATTTAGTTAAATGGGTTTTTCACGCAGAATTATCCGATTTATCGAATTTTAGATACATGATCATTCTGATAAAACGCCTTCAAAATTAATTTTGCTTTTGGGTGTTGAATGGTTAGGTACAAAACAGGGAAGTGAGATAATTTCCTCTCCTTTATTTGTTTTTCAAGAAGCATTATTCTTTGAAAAAATAAGGCTGTTATATGTTAATTAATGGGAATAGCCTGTGAGCTCAATGCAATTATTTAATTGGACAATATTCTTGTTATATTATTTTTAGTCATTTTTAACCAAAATTACATATTAAAAATTGGATAAAATGTATAAATACCAGAAAAATTCTTCATTTTTTTTCCCATTATATCTTAACTTTAACTTTCACTAATTACATGAGTATAATGTATGCATTTTATGAATTTGTGTATTTTAAAGATTTGGATTTAAAGAAGTGTGCTATATACAGCGGTAGAATTGGTTAAAAAGAGTTACTGATAAGAAATCATCATCACTGGCCCACCATAAAAAAATCTATCAAATACCTTTAACTCACCGCATGACAACGCGCGCCCCCCCCCCTCCCCCTCTTACTATAATATAAGCCAAACTTTTTTGCAGCTATCCAGAATTTTAGCATAATAAAATGTAAAATTATACATTGCTAAAAAAAGTACATAGCACATAAACAAAAACTAAAATATTATTAATTATGTATTTTATTTCCGATCATTTATTCAAATTAATGTAAGGATGAATGTATTTTTTTTAATATTTATTTTTTCAAATAAAATAAAATTTTGTGATTCGTATTTCGTTCGGTTTTCTCAGAGAGCTAAAATTTGTGCTTACCTTTCAGAAAGGTGTGTGTGTGTGTGTGTGTGTGTGTGTGTGCGGGGGGGGGGGTTACTAGTGCTGCAGACCACAAAATTTTTTAATTAGAGATCCGATTGAATTTATGGTGGTCTTTGACCAGCAGACCCCCAAGAATTTCAAACGCTGGTGTCAGGTTCTGAGACTACACCTGCTACAGATTGGAATTTCCGTTATTTCTTTATCTTAATCTTTTGTATATTGTACTGGCTGTGCACTGGAATTTTCAAGGTGACATTCTTTCTTTGTTAAAGTGAGAATTGACAGGTATCACGTGCAGGTGGTGAGGTTAGAGAAAGGAGATTATTGAGAGGCATGTTCATCCGTCAGTGATGTAGGTGGATGATGAGCAAACAAGGAATATGTCACGAATCAAGAAAACAATGTGGGATGTGTCCAATGGATAAGCTCCAAAGGGGGGTTTGTATTGGGGAAAGCAGTGATTTGAGAAGAGCAAGTCTTGTCTAAGATTTGAGCAGTTCGTATCTGGGGTTCGTACCTGGAAGTGTGTAGGAGAGAGAGGTCCTTGTAGAGAGTGTTCTGTGTTGGAGAGCATAGGCAGTTTGTATCGGAAGAGCAAGGGACACAGACGTCCTGGTGTTGTGCTCTGGGCCGGATAGCATAGGCCAAGTATCCGGGTGTTGGGAGATCGGAAATTGTTCTCCAGTAAAGTAAATCTAACGTGTATTGTGAGGGAAAAGATGAAATCTGAACAGTACACGGCCAACTTTTTACGGTATTTAATTTAATGTTAAACCGGATAATCTATATCCGAGTTGTAATTGTATATAATTGTAAATAGTGTATTTCTTGTGTATATATAGTATAAATAAATTGTTAGTTCAGTTAATTGACAGCGTCAGTGTTCATTTACACAATCCTCACAGTGGGTGACCGATATCACATAATAATATCGGTGGTGGCAGCTATAACTACCACGGACTTTCTTCAAAGTTGTGCGGGGTGAGAGGAAGGTCCGACAAATTGATGGCAGCGTATGGATAGAATCGCCTGAGACCATGGACCAGCGAGACGTGTTGCAGTGTGTTAGTGCCGCAGTACCCAGTGGAATTCTTGCGTGGTAATGCCGGATCGTCGAGTGTGTGCTAAAGTTTTGTGGCTGTGCCGTATCAGTATTAGAAAGAACTGAACTAAGTGTTGTGCCATATTATCGCTACATCGTGGAACTACCTGTGAATAGAAAAGTACCCCAGCAAATAAAGTATAAGGTAAGGTGTTTTGATCATTTCCTTCTGCTGACATCTCGAACCAAAATTTGTTGTTGTATAATTAATAGTAATTTATGTAAATTGCGTGGATTATTTATGTGTTTTATCAATACTTCCTACCTATAAAGTGTTAATGACCATATTTGCTATTGTTTTAAGGAAAGGTCATAATAACCTGAGCTAATATTGACTTTCTCTATAAATTTTTTTTTCTAATAATGGCAGTAAACATAATTAAGGCATTGTGTTAATAGTAGTTGGAAGGAATAATTAAATTTACCTAAATTTAAATTATTGTTAAAGTAATATTTAAATGAAGCAATATTGTTTAAGTTTGAAGAGTGTATAACAACATTTGCTTAGAATTTTAATTGGCCAGTAGTAGTGAAAGAAAAAAAAGGCTTAAAAAAGGGCCATAGTGAGAAAAAAAAGGCTCAAAAGAGGGCCATAGTGAGGAAAAATAAAGGTGAAGATCTTATGATCAAAATATATTTATTTTAAGTGTGAGAACCAGTATTGAATTTTGAAATATTTTAGTGAATATAATTGTAAAAATTTATATATGCATGTTGCAGAACGATTAGAGCGCGAAGAAAAAGAGGAAATGTTAGAGCGTGAAGAAAAACAGGAAAAAATAGAACGCGAAAAGTTAGAACTTGAAAAATTAGAAAAACAGAAAAAATTAGAATGCGAAAAGTTAGAAAAACAGGAAAAATTAGAACGCGAAAAGTTAGAAACACAGGAAAGGTTAGAAAGAGAAGAGAGGATAGAAAAATTAAGGATGAAACATGAATTAGAAATGGAGAGACTAAGGGTTCAAGGATCGGTAAATAATTTTAATGGGTCTAGGAAATCTAGTAATGAAAGTTACCAAATTACCTTTGCCGAACCTTTAACCGAATTAACTAAAGGGAAGGTTAAAAATACTGTACCATGGGATGAAAGGGCAGAAAAAGCATTTAATACTCTTAAAGATGAGTTACGTAAAGTGACGAGTTTGGCCACACCTACAGTAAGCCGGTAATATCAGCTTCATGCCGATGCTTCCGACCTGGCAGTAGGATGTTGTCTTACTCAAACAGATGAAAAGGGTCAGTTTAAACTGAAATTTTTTGCCAGTCAGAAATTGTCAGGGGCTCAGCGTGCTTGGCCGAGTATAGAGAAAGAGGCTTGGAGCGTTCTCTTCGGGTTGCGGAAGTTTAAAAAGTGGACCTATGGATCTCAAATTGAGATCATTACAGATCACAATCCATTAAAATTTCTCACTGAAACAACCCCAAGGTCCCCCAAACTCGCTAGATGGGCTCTTGCCTTGCAACGCATGAACCTGAGCATTTCTCAGCGTCCAGGAGCTCAACATTTGAATGCTGATGCAATTTCCAGGCTACATAGAAAGAGCTGGGAAGAACAACCAGTTGTTAGCCCATCAGTATCAACGACCACGTAGTGGGCAGCCTTAAAGGGATGTCATTACATGTTTAATTTTTTTCTGTGTATGTGCAAATATTTTTGAATTTTGTGTTTATAATAGCGTATTAGCATGTGTATTGTTTATGTGATAATAATATTAGTACAAGGCTCAGTAGAGATGTCAGTAGATAGTGTTCAGACACCTGGAAATACCTATGTAATAAGCACAGTGAAGAAATCTGCAAAGAGACTATTGAACTCTTCTGTGATGTTACTATATGTTTGGGGAAAATTAGCCCCTAAAAGGCATATTTTCCGCTAAGGTGGGGGGTGTCAGATTCTGAGACTGCACCTGCTACAGATTGGAATTTCCGTTATTTCTCTATCTTAATCTTTTGTATATTGTACTGGCTGTGTACTGGAATTTTTAAGGTGGCATTCTTTCTTTGGTAAAGTGAGAATTAACAGGTATCATGTGCAGGTGGTGAGGTTAGATAAAGAAGATTATTGAGAGGCGTGTTCATCCGTCAGTGATGTAGGTGGATGATGAGCAAACAAGGAACAGGTCACGAATCAAGAAAACAACGTGGGATATGGATAAGCTCCAAAAGGGAGTTTATATTGGGGAAAGCAGTGATTTGAGAAGAGACAGTCTTGTCTGAGATTTGAACAGTTCGTATCTGGGGGTTCGTACCTGGAAGTGTGTAGGACAGAGGTCCTTGTAGAGAGTGCTCTGTGTTGGAGGGCATAGGCAGTTTGTATCGGGAGAGCAAGGGACACAGACTTCCTGGTGTTGTGCTCTGGGGCGGATAGCATAGGCCGAGTATCCGTGTATTGGGAGATCCGAAATTGATCTCCAGCAAAGTGAATCTAACGTGCATTGAGTGTGAGGGAGAGGGTGTAATCTGAACAGTACACGGCCAACCTTTTTACGGTATTTAATTTAATGTTGAACCGGATCATCTATATCCGATTTGTAATTGTATATAATTGTAAATAATGTATTTCTTGTGTATATATAGTATAAATATATTGTTAGTTTAGTTAATTGACAGCGTCAGTGTTCATTTACACAATCCTCACAGTGGGTGACCGATATCACCTAATAATATCGGTGGTGGCAGCTATAACTACCACGGACTTTTTTCAAAGTTGTGCGGGCTGAGAGGAACGTCCGACAAATGACATGCATGTATTTGCATATCTTATGTAATTTTTTGTTTGTTTGAGTTTATATGTAATATATACATGTATATACTATGACACTAATACCCTGTTAAATCAAAAGCCTAGCAACAGAATTTTTTTCTGCAGTCTGCAACACAATTTTTTATAAAAAAAACAGTCTGCAGAACGTAGATACAAATGTCCTCTTACCAGTTCCTCGCATTACGTTACGTGCACTCAAAACCACTCAAATATTTGTCATTTACTTAAAAAGAAAGTACTTTTGAAATTAAGTTATTTTTATCCTTAGAATTTTTAGCACTATCCTAGGTTATCTGAAACTGAAAGAAAATCCACTCCCGGCACTATGGTCTTTTTTTTTTCTTGGCCCCATTGGCAAAATTTGCATTTTTTATTCAATTATTTAACAAGATTTGCGGGTTTTTTTTGCTTTTTTGACAAAATTTGTCGTTTTTTCGCGATCTTTTTGCAAAATCTTTGGGGTTTTTTCCGCGATCTTTTTTGCAAAATTTGTGAGGTTTTTTCGCGATCTTTCTGCGAAATTTGCCATTTTTTTCAGGACCTTTTGACGAGAATCATTGATTGATTATTTGATTAATACTTTCGACGTTTTATTACTTTCGACGAAATGTGCGTTTTTTTCGTGATACTTGAACAAAATGTGAGCTTTTTGGGGTTATTTTGACGCCATTTTTTTATCACTATCTTTCAACGAAACTTTACGTTTTTTCGTGATTTCTTGACGAAATTTGTTTTCAAGTTTTTAAGTAAAATTAGCCGTTTTTCGAGACATTTTGACAAAATCTGTCTTTTGAACTAGTATTTTTTTAATATTTTATTTTATTTTATATATTTTATTTTATCTTATTTTATTTTTTGAGACTATGTATCAAAATTTGCGATACATTTAATTTTCGGATTTATAACCGATTTTTTTTTCTTTTTTTAAGTTTTATAAGTTTTGAAATGAAAATTTGGAAATGATTATGTTTTGTAAATTTTTCTGAAAATTAAAAATAGATTCGTCACTGATTTATAGTTTAACGTGAATTGGAGCTTCGTCAATCGCATGTGGTGCAGATCAAATTACAATGGCCCATAGCATTTTTTTAAAACAATTAAAATATAGCCTGCAGATGTTCGCAAGAGTCTGCGACATATGTCAGAGCGTTGCGCTGGTTCTGCACTCGGGATGAAAAGTACCGATTGATTCATTTTTTTGATTCATTTATTGATCTTTATTTTTAAAAACGTAAATACAAACATAAAATAAACCCAAAAATTCCTGCCAAAGTGTCATTATTTTGATTGATATGGTAAAACAGATTTTGTTTACTTAATAATAAATTGTTAATTTATTTTTTTAATTACATAAGATTGTTTCATTTATAGTTATTAAACTGGTTTTTTATTTGGTGTTATTGTTCTTTTTAAACAATATACAATTGGTATTTAAAAATAGGGTTTTCACCAAATTGGTATCAGAAAAAACCACACCATTATATTCGACATCTGTGCCAAAAATGTAAAATTTTTTTCCTCCTTAAATATATACATTTTTCATTAAAAAGTACAAGTTTAGTCATTTTAACCGGAATTGTTTATTAATAAGTGTATCATTTAATGTAAAAAATGCTTACTTTAGTTAAGTGAATTTATTAATACTAATCTTATGGAGGAAATTTATGAAAATATCTTTCAATATTTTAAATGAATCTGTACAAAGGGTTTTGATTTTTATGATTTTTTTTTAAATATTTTTAACGAGGACACTTTTATTTTTGGAACTGGCTTTGAAAAGGAAAACTTCTTCATTAAAAAGAAATCTGCAGTCAAAAAAAAAAAAAAAGACTTTTATGCAGATAGTTTATCAGCTATCTAATACACACCCTCCCCCCCCAAAAAAAAATGCAATTGTGATATTTTTATAAATTTCTATCATAAAATTAGCAGTAGTGAGCATGTCTTTTTGGCGTGACCAAACTAGTCCTTTAACTTTAAATATAACTGTTTGCATTTGCTATAGTGTGTGGATTTTATGCATTTCTATATTTTAAAATCATGGATTTGAGAAAATGTACTCCATACATATATTTCCTTTTTGTTTTTTCCTTCTTCAGTTTAGTAGTGTTTTTAAAAAATGCATGTTTTAAAATCGCTATTGATTTTCTAACTATTTATATTTTTACCAAAAGTTTTAAAGATTTTCAAATGTGTATTAAAAAAAAACTACGCATGGATTTTTAGATGCATCTGGCATTACACTTAATGTAACTAATGGTATATATAGTGAAAAAATATATAATTCAAAACATCTTCGTATACTTTTTTTTTTTTAAATAACCAGAAAAATGGAAGGTAATTGAATTTATCACATATAAAAATGAAAACACGCACAGAAAAAAATTTAATTTGTCTTAAATGCAAAGAAAGATTTAGAATTTTTGAAACAGTAAAGTGACAAAAATATGAATGTGAAGAAAAAGGCCATTTAAAATTTTAATTTGTACGATAAATGTGCTGTATGTATTAACAAAATTTACATTATCTTATAATATAAGTACAATATGGGTAAAAGTGCAGTGTCAAAAGAATCTTAATTAAACAACATTTCATTTAATATTAAAAAAAGAAAATCTATTTTTTGACCAATTTTGAACTAAATTGTTTCATTTTAAAAAAATCTAACGTAATCTCTTCTTCTAACGAACATTATGCACATGATGTTACGCCCCATACATGGCAATATTTTTATTCTTTGTTTTAACAATTATACTTTCAGGAAACTTCAATAATGCGGTATTTTAAACGCTAAAGACTAGAAAATGCAATTTTAAGAAATAGCATCCCTAATTTTATACATATTATTATTTTTATTTTCATGGTTTTTTAAATTTTAATTTTGTTATACAAAAGTGTTTTTAATTGCTTCTTTTTCCAATTTTACAAAAATATTTATTCTCATTCGTATATTAGGTGTTTGCCCGGAACTGATTGATTTTGGTTCATGTTTTGGTAAGTTTTTTTTTTTTTTTTTTTTTTTTTTTAACTTATATTAAATTAACTTCATTTGACTTTCAGACTTTTGTTATTTATAGATAAATCAGTTGATTAATCTAAGTTAGAGAACCCTGCCTCCCAGGAAGCAAAAATATTTGAAAGTCAGACAGAGAAAAGACAGAGAAAAACATCAAAGAAGAAGAGAAATTGAAACAACCTCGGTAAGAGAAGGAAGACTTTAAGAAAATAGAGAAAGAGAACAAAAGAGAAGATAATTTAAAAGTATCCCTGTAAGGGAAGGAAGACGTTAAGAAAATAGAGAAAGAGAACAAAGAAAAAGAGAAACTGAAACTACCCCAGTAAGAGAAGGAAGACATTAAGAATGTAGAGAAAGAGAACAAAGAATAAGAGAAGCTGAACCACTCAAATAAAAGAAGAAAGACGTCATGAAGACAAAGAAAGAGCACAGAGAAGAGGAGAAATTGAAACTAACCCAGTCAGAGAAGTAAGACATCTGGAAAATAGAGAAAAAGAACAAAGAAGAAGAGAAGCTGAAACTACCCCAGTAGGAGAAGGAAGACATCTAGAAAACAGAGAAAGAGAACAGAGAAGAAGAGAAGCTGAAACCACCCCAATAAGAGAAGAAAGACGTCAAGAAGACAGAGAGAGAGCACAGAGAAGAAGATAAATTTAAACTACCCCAAAGACAACAAGAAAACAGAGAAAGATTCCAAAGAAGGAGAATTGCTGAAAATACTCCAGAACGAGATGCAAGATTACAAGCAGTTAGAAATCGATCAACAGCTATTCGAATACTCAACAGAAATTTCAGAATGTAGCTTTTAATTATGACCCATCGGTAGATTATGCCTCCGAGTCTTTAGGCATGATAGGATCTAAGTCAATTATCTGCCAATTCTGTGAAGCGAAGAAATGGAGGAGTGAAAACCAGGATATGTGCTGCAGTGGAGGAAAAGTTCGATTACCATCACTCTCAGTTCCTTCGGAGTCCTTGCGTACCTTCCTCACAGGAGAATCAATTGATGCTAAGCATTTCCAAATTAATATTAGAAGATATAATGCCTGTTTTCAAATGACCTCTTTTGGTACTACACAAGAAATAAGGGAACCTGGTTTTATGCCAACATTTAAAGTTCAAGGTCAGTTATATCATCGTATTGGTAGCCTGCTGCCTTTAGAAAATGAAAAGCCAAAGTTTTTGCATGTATATTTTGTTGGAGATGGTCAAGAATATGTAGAACAGCGTTGCAGAAATATTCCAGAAACAAAACAAAATATTGTAATGCAGTTGCAATATATGCTTCATGAACATGACTCTTACGTTCGTTGTTTCAAATTAGCAAAGGAAAACATTGGCCCTGAAATTAGAATCTTAGCTGATAAAACACATCATGGTTATCATGAAAGGCGATACAATGCACCCACGGCTGCAGAGGTGGCTGTAATCCTGGTGGGATAACAGCCAAAGTTTTTGCCAAGAGATATTATTTTGGAAGAAAGAAGTGGCACACTCAAAGGAATTCCTGATACTCACAGGTCGTATGATGCACTGCAATGTCCATTCATTATTTGGAAAGGGGAAGACGGTTATCATTTTAAACTACAACCCAATAACATGAGTGCCAACAAATAAAAAAAATCAGCAATGGATTTTTATGCTTACCGGATAGTGTACCGTTCCTCAAATTCATACATTATACGCATAAGCAAAGATCTGTTCCATCAGTATATTGTAGACATGTATGCTAAGATAGAATCTGAAAGACTCAGATCCCTTCGAATGAATAAGTCATTGCTAGTGGAAAAGTATGAACATTTGAAGGATGCAATAAATAATGATGGAAATGTTACTGACATTGGTCGGTTAAACATCTTGCGATATTCTTTCACTGAAGGTCAAAGGTACGTCATAAGCGAGTTCAAGATGCCATGACTTATGTCAGAAACTATGGTAGACCTGATCTTTTCATCACATTTACATGTAATCCAAATTGGAGGGATATACAGCAATAACTGCTTGATGGGCAAAGAGCACAAGATCGTCATGATTTGTTTGCGAGAGTATTTCACCAAAAACACAAATCACTTATTGATCTCATTAGAAATGAAAAAGTTTTTGGAGAAGTTCAATGTGACAAGTACGCAATAGAGTGGCAGAAACGAGGACTTCTTCATGCGCAAATATTGATTTGGCTCAAAGAGACATTACACGTTCACAGAGCTGATGACAGTATTAGTGCTCAAAATCCCTGATCCACAAGAAGATCCAGAGTTTTTTGATATTGTTAATACCTGGATTGTTCCATATTGTCCTTTTTTGAGTAAAATCTTCAATGCTCATATTAATGTCGAATTTTGCAATTAAGTGAAGTCTATTAAATATGTTTGCAAATATGTTAACAAGGGTTCAGATATGGCTGCCTTTGAAGTGACCAACAGAGATAATGATAGTGATGAAAATTCGCCAGTATGAAATGAGAAGATATATTAGTAGTAATGAGACGATATGGAGAATACTGAATTTTAAAATTCATGGACACCACGCTACAATTGTTCATCTGGACATTCATCTTGAAAATGGTCAAAGAGTGTATTTCACAGAGGAAAATGCTGCTGAACGCTCTGCGACACCACATGTCACAAAACTAACACGTTTTTTTCAAACATTGATTTCGCATGCTCCCTACTGTACAATCAAGTTCCCAAATACTATTCTTGGCATAATGAAAGCAGAAGATGGCAGCGGAGAAAAAAAGGGATTGTTGAGCCCGAACAAGTAGAAATATTTGCCTCTGAGGCACTAGGCCGAATTTACACTGTCCATCCAAATGACTCTGAATGCTATCATTTGAGACTCTTACTGCATGAACTGCGAGGTCCAGTGTCATATACAAATTTGAAAACAGTTAATGGAGGGATCTGCGAAATATTCAAAGAGGCTTGCCTGCTTAGAAGTCTTCTGGAAAATTATGAACATTGGAACACAGTATTAGAAGAAGCAGCTTCCTGTCGATCACCTAAAATTTTACGTAACCTGTTTGCTATTATGTTACAAACGTGCTCAGTGTCTGCTTCAGAACAGTTATGGATGAATCATAAAGAGATTTTGCCTGAAGATATTTTGCATGAAACCTGTATACAACAATAGAATATGGATTTGGATTATACTGATGACATCTTTAACAAAGCTCTAAACTGCATTGAAGATAAGATTATATTGTTGAGTGGAAAGTACCTCTTAAAATTTGGACTTCCACATCCAAATCGAAATCAATATTCAGTGAAACCTAATGAAGAACTTATGGAAAAAACTACGATACTGATTTTCTTACAAGGTACATAAAAGAGAATGAACCGAAATTAGTCCAAGTTCAAAGAGAAGCATTCGACAAAGTTATAAACGCTATTTTGGTGAACTAGGGGATATATTTTTTTGGATGCTCCTGGTGGAACAGGCAAGACTTTCCTGATCAATCTTCTTTTCGCTAAAGTGAGACATAAAAATTAGATTGCCCTTGCTTCTTGATTTATCTGAACACTGTTGAAACACTTTTGACAGGAGGAAGGACAGCTCACTCAGCTTTCAAGTTATCTTTAAATTTGTCAAGCACCGAGAATCCTACATGTAATATTTCAAGAGATTCAGAAAAGGCGAAAGTTCTTAAGAATTGCAAGCTCATTGTCTGGGATGAATGTACTATGAATCATAAAGCCGCATTTGAAGCACTTGATGTTACCTTGAGAGATATAAGAAATAATAATAAAAGTATGGGTGGGATCACTATGGTTTTAGCTGGTGCCTTTCGACAAACACTTCCAGTTATTGAACGCGGAACCAGGACAGATGAAATCCAGGCCTGCTTAAAATCATCTTACATTTGGAATAGAATTCAAGTACTTCGAATGACAACAAACATGAGAGTTCATGCTAATGGTGATCCTTTTGCTCAGGTGTTTTTCAACAATCTGCTTAAGCTCGGAAATGGTACAGTGATTTCAAATAATCAGGACGGAAGTATAGCAATGGAATCCATTGGAAGGATTGTGAAAACCCAAGATGAGTTGAAACAAGCAATATTTCCAAAGGTGACGCAGCACTTTAAAGATTATGCGTGGCTGTGTGAAAGAGCAAATCTTGCACTAAGTAATGAGGAAGCCAAGATTATCAACAAACAACTTTTACAGGAATTACCTGGTGATCTTCACATTTATGAATCTAGCGACAGTACATGTGTTACAGAGGAAGCTGTTAATTATCCAACAGAATTTTTGAACACATTAGAGCCATCCGGATTACCATCACACATTTTAGAGTTGAAGATAGGAGCACCTAGTATACTTTTAAGAAATTTACAGCCTCCTTCAATCTGCAACGGAACACGACTCTTTATCAAAACACTTATGCCAAATATGATAAAAGCAACCATAATGACAGGATATGCTGCAGGGGAAGATGTATTTATTTCTAGAGTACCGATGATCCCTTCAGATTTTCCCTTCAAATTCAAACGCTTTCAGTTTTCTGTTCGTTAATGTTTTGCAATGAGTATAAACAAGTCACAAAGGCAAACATTAAAAGTTGTAGGACTCAATCTTCTTAAACCATGTTTTTCACATGGCCAATTGTATGTGTGTTGCTCAAGAATTGGAAAATCTGAAAATTTTCACATCCTAGCACCTAACGGAAGAACATTGAACATAGTATATCCAGAAGCTCTATAAAAAAACATTTCAGTCAAGAAAAGTGAATCAAAGACCTTAATTATTCCAGAACAGTTGTTGAATTTTATGTAAAACATTCCAATATGGATTATAGGTATGTGTTTTTTTCTTTCCTAATCTCAGTCAAAATTTTCTTAATTAGGATTCCAAATAAGTTCTGCATTCTACTCTTATCTATATTTGTGTTTCTGTGTTATTTGCGTATTGTGTATCATACTTTGTGCAGGCTATTTATTTCTCCCATGTATTTGTGTATAGATGCATATATATATATTATTAATAGTTAATTAGTAAATAATATATTTTGTTTATAGTTAACTTAGTATATAATATAGTTGCTTGGATTTCATAGTGGTACTACTCAAAAATATTTAAATTATATATATAACTCGTTTTCATTTTATTCAACATGTTAAATTATTTGTTTTATAAGTTGTTTAAAAAATTGCATTTTTAAGATACATTATTTATGGAGTACAAATATATTTATAGTATATAATATAAATACATTTGGATCAGAATTGTGCAAGTAACAGAGGAAAGCAACAATATGTTTTGTATATATTTTTAGGCTTCTTATAATTTTTTTTAAATAAATGCTGATTTGATTATGTGCAAGAATATAAAGTAGACTCCTTAAAATCTACATAGTTAAAGACCAGAGGTTATGTAGATTTACTGTTTTGTTTACACTTTTAAAACATTAATTTGTTATTGTAATAAATAAAAAAATATAATGAATGCTTTCAAGAAAATTAAATATTTAAAATTATTAAGTAATTATGTACAATTAGAATAAATGAAAGTTAAAACAAGATTTAATTTATTAACAGGTAAAAGTCAAGTGATTAAATAAATGTAAAACTAATTATGCATATATTTTTATTTGATGAAATTTGTATCATAATAATATACTAAAAATATACATAAAAATAGTGTAAATACATCAGTGTCAAAATTTATTTTAATGTTTAGCCTTAAATACTTTTTGTAAAATTAAAAAGGTTTCAATGAACTCTGATATCAGTATCTAATTTATTTGATTAATCTGATTTTAAATATATATTTTATTTATTAAAAACCATGTATGAATATATTTAACAAGAAATTATAAAATTAAAATATGTACAAAAATTATTTTTAAAAATTCCTTAGTTGTATTGTTTTCATTATCAATGTGTAGATTTTATGTATTTGTGTAGCTTTGAGTTCTGGATTTGAGGAATTGTACTATATACTTATATCTAATTTATTTATTTTCTGCTGTATATATGTTTTTGTATATCAGTAATTTTTGATAGCTTTCATTACAAAAAGTAAAAAGCAACCTATTGCAGTCGCCCGGAGGAAAGCACTTCCAGAAAATGTTGGTATATTTTCACCGATCATGACCCCCAGACCCCAAAACAACCCTCCGTTCAAATGTTGACAGATATATATATATATATATAACCATATATATATATATATATATGTTACAGGACAAACCCAATTTTAGGCCAAACTAGATTGGCCTAGGCCAGACTAGTCTATCCTAACGCCCATCGGATAAACTAGTTTTTCCTAGGCCAAAGTAGTCTATCCTAACGACCATCGGATAAACTAGTTTTTCCTAGGCAAAACTAGTCTATACGAACGCCCATCGGATAGACTAGATTTTCCTAGGCCAAACTAGTTTGGCCGAACGGTCATTAGGATAAACTAATTTAGCCTGCTATTCATTGGTTTAAACTAGTTTATCCTAGGCCGATCTAGATTGTCCTAGGCCAGTTGAATTTGGCGTGTTTTTATTGTTCCCAAAGACCGCTTCGGCGCCAATCTTCTGGTTTAGCCTAGTCCAATCTAGTTTATCCTAGGACAATCTAGTTTATCCTAGGCCAATTCAGTTTGACGTGCTGTAATTAATGCCAACCATTGTTTGGCACACTCACAAAGAAAATAATTATTTCAAACTCAAATTTAATTTCTCAAAAATTAATCAAATTTAAGATCAAATTCAAAATATTTCAAACGAATCCGCTCAGCTCAAACACATCTATTGAAATAAGCGAAGTTCATTTAAAATTCATTCTTTTATTTATTTTTCTTTCTTCTATCTTTACAATAAGTGTTCGATTCGTGAAAATTTTTTAATTCCGGTTTTTGACGCATTTACACGTTTTAGAGGTCCGAGATTCCAAAAAACATGTTCTTCAAATTGTAAGTCTATGACTCTGTCTGACTGTCTGTGCCATAAATTTTGAAGGAGCTGTAACTGAAGAATTAATGCTCGAAACTTGATGCGTTATCCTTTTTCTTAATTATTAAACATCATGTTTTATTATAGTTCTAAAAGTTTCAAATAAGGGTAATATTTAATTAGCAGATAAAACGTTAAAAAAAGCTGAGCTTTTTAAATAAAATTCAAGCGTCCCCTTACTCTCTCTCCCCCTCCCCCAATCCTACATTTTAGGTGTCATGCTTTATTTACGCTTTTTCTTATTTTTAAAAGGGGTCTGATATTTAGTTTTTTAATATGAACAATTTCGTGTGTAGTGATGTGTGGAAAAACCAATGTCTGTTACGAATTAAAAATCTTTTCATAAAACCAAAAGTTTTTAACCGATTGAAAAAATAATCCGTACTTCCTTTATATTTAACCTCTGAAACCCACAAATTAATCAGGTAAACGCCTTATCAGAAGGAACCTACATAAAAAAATTTGAAACAAATCGGTAAATTTTCTGTGAAAAACCTAAAAATTTGAAACAAATCGGTAAATTTTTTGTGAAAAACCTATTTACATAAATTAAGGGTGTTACCCCCCTTTCCTCCTTTCTTTATACATAAACAATGAGCACCCACGACTAATCAAATGATCTTATACCCAAAATTTTAATAAAATCTGATACTTTTGCATGAAAAACTGACTTATCTAAATTAAGGAAGGGCGGAGGTGCGGATTAGCCTTTTGTTCCCCTCCCCTTATTCTTATCCAATGAACGCCTGAAACTAATCAGGGAAGTTCGTTA
Source organism: Maratus speculifer (assembly GCA_964019185.1). Taxonomy (NCBI): domain Eukaryota; kingdom Metazoa; phylum Arthropoda; class Arachnida; order Araneae; family Salticidae; genus Maratus; species Maratus speculifer. The sequence goes on along the minus strand of OZ025291.1, from coordinate 41,905,510 downwards.
TCAGGATAAATCTATGTCCAAAATTTGAAGCAAATCAGATATTTCTTATCAGGATTTATTGCATTACGTACATACGTAAATACATATGTACATGGTTACATACACACTAACAGAATATGCGAGACAATAGCTCTCAGGCTTTGATAGTCTGTAAGATAAAACTGCCTCAAATTGCATCGGCCTAGGATAAATTAGATCAAAACTAGAAAGTTGGCGCCATGGCATTCTTTAGATTCAACAAAATCATGCCAAATTGAATTGGCTTAGGACAATCTAGATCGGCCTAGGATAAACTAGTTCAAACCAATGAATAGCACGGTAAACTACTTTATCCTAATGACCGTTCGGCCAAACTAGTTTGGCCTAGGAAAATCTAGTCTATCCGATGGGCATTCGGATAGACTAGTTTGGCCTAGGAAAAACTAGTCTATCCGATAGGCGTTAGGATAGACTAGTTTGGCCTAGGAAAAACTAGTTTATCCGATGGGCGTTAGGATAGACTAGTTTGGCCTAGGAAAAACTAGTTTATCCGATGGGCGTTAGGATAGACTAGTCTGGCCTAGGCCAATCTAGTTTGGCCTAAAATCGGGTTTGGCCTGTAACATATATATATCTGATTTTGTTCATGCGATAACTAACGTATTTATGAACCGATTTGAATGAAACTTGGTATGTACATAGTACATGCAAATATCTCGACCGAGTTGGTTGGTTAGCATCATCCGCCATGTTGTTTCAAAATGGCGGCCATTTAAAAAAATTTAAAAAATTTAAAATTTAAAAATAAATGCGAAAGAATTAAAAGTTGAAAAATATTTTTATTTTATGTGTTAGATCCTAAAACACCGATTCTAGAACACTTTTTACTTTCCTATATCTTAAAAAATGATTGAGTTATAGCACTTTGAATTTTTCTTATGGCTGACATTTTAAAAAGATCTGATTTTGTCACGTGATAACACTCGTATTGATAAATTGATTTGGATGTAACTTGGTGTATATTTAATAAAGCCTGGACTTAGTTTGTTAACGAGTTCCATCCGCCATCTTGTTTTAAAATAGCGGCCTTTTAAGTTTTTTTTAAATAAATTTAAAATTTGAGATTAGGCACAAAAAACTGAGAAATAAAGAAGATTTTTCTTTTATGCATTTGACCTTGATACAAAGATTTCAAAGCATTTTTTGTTTCGTCTGTATCTTAAAAAAAGTCTGAGTTATAGTACCTTTAATTTCTAATGTTGCTCACATTTTGAAATGATCTGGTTTTCGTCACGTGATAAAACGCATATTTATACACCGATTTATATGAAACTTGATGCGTTGATAGGACATACTCATGCCGAGTTCGTTGGCCAGTTCCAAACGCCGTCTTGTTTCCAAATGGCGGAATATTATTTTTTTTAATTTAAATTTTAAAATTAGGTGCAAAAAAATAAGAAATTGAATTTTTTTGTTTTGTTTTGTTTTGACTTTGATACAAAGATTCCAGAGCATTTTTTGTTTCATCAATATGTTAAAAAATGGATGAGTTTTAGCACTTTCAATTTCCAGTGAGATTGATATTTTGAAACGGTCTGAAATTTGTCACGCGTTAATACGCATATTTATAAACTGATTCTATATAACTACGTGTGTTCATTTTTCATACCAATGTGTTGACCGAGTTCACGGCCAACTTTATATGCCATCTTGTTTCAAAATGACTTCCACTTCGTTCCAATTTGTCAAAAATCTTTTAAATGTATAATGATGTATAAACAAAAAAATAGAAATTGAAAAAAGGTTCTTTCTAAACTATTTATCTTAATAATGAATTCCGGAGTATTTTTTGCTTTGTCTTTACCTTGAAAAACGCCTGGGATATAGCAGTTTGGATTTCTAATGTGAGTGACATTTTTTTAAAAGTCAATTTGCCCGCGACAGCACTCGTATGTATTAATGGATTTCGAAGTGAGTGTGCTTGTTCACATGAATTAAGATTTCGATCAAGCTCATTGGGTTTTTTTATCCATCGTGCTGCTTTAAAATGGATATCATGGAATTTGGCGACCCTACATATCGCTTAAAATAAAACCAGGTTAAATAAAAGATGACTAATTTCTAAAAATTCCTATTAGTATTGAGTATTGACAAAAACTAGTATTCAATCTTACATAATCATGTTTCACTATTTTGAGCTTCGTATATTTGATTTATATAACTTAATATAAAATAAATAAATAAGTATATGAAAGATACCTCTTTCTGCCTTCAATGCCGGAAGGACTATTTCATATACATTATGTTCACTTGAACATACACATGCCTGTTTATAGCGCAGGCAAAATTTTTTAACCCACCTAAATCTAATACTTACATTTTTACAGGATTCGTATGGATCAGGGAATAAAAAAAAAAAAAAAAGATTGGCAAAAAATCTAGGAATTTTTAAAATATTTGTGGACAGGCAATTTTTAATGTACTACTTTTCCATCAGAATATCTGTCGTTGTAGTTGAAGAAATTTTGAATTAATTATTTATCCAATCTCAATTTTTTATGTAAAATTGGTGCAAACATGACAAATAATTAAAAATCTGGCAATTGTTATAGCATAGGGGGAACTGGGGGACATTGATACAGTTTTTTTTCTAAGAATTTTTTTGCTGTCCAGAAAGCAGAAATTTCAAGTTATTTTTCCATATGATGTCAGAAAAACTTGTGTAGTGTGTTACAAAAATTTGCAATCGTTGTTTTATGTATTATTTTTGCATGAAATTTAAAAAATAAATAAAATAAAAGACATTTGTATTAATGTGCCCCATCCCCGGGGCAGATTGATACACCTCATGGGGCACTTTGATACGTCGAAAAAATGGAAAAAGTAACACCAATGCATATTTTTCATAGAAAAATAGTTAGCAAGCCATCTTATATTTATTTATAGAAATTCAAATCACTCACAATTTATTTGTAAGGAATATTAAAGCAATCAAAATGAATTGTATAATGACCTGATGTTCTGTCTGTTTCTTGTCTGATTGTTGAGAACTTCTGTATAAAATATATAGGGGAAGATGGGGATACTTGAGCCATTTTTTTAATTTTAATTTTTTTAATTTTTTTTATATTTTTTTAGAATAAAATAAAATATTGAAAATGAAAATTTGATATTTTTTCTTCAACTAAAAAACACTTTCAATTAATTTTGAACTTTTTTTCTATGTATAATAAATGTTTATTTTTTGTTTTGCATCGTGGCTCAAGTATCCCCAGGGCGGGGATACTTGAGCCATGCTGAAGGGATACTTGAGCCACTAAGGAAAAATACCTACAAAAGTAATTTTTTTCGCTTTATTTTTGCACAAACATTTTACAGAATGATAAATTATGAAACGTAAAGTCCTCCAAAACAAATTGAGAAAACAAAGCTAGTAATACGATCAATTTTTGTCGTTAAAACTGGTTGTCGGAGGATAATTTCAACTTGAGTTATAACGACGGTAGAAACATCCTCAGTTCAGAGCCATTTAAATTTGGAATCTGCAATTCTTCGTGCAAATTTCATTTTCAAAATATTAAGCACTTATCCAACAAATATTTTTAAAGTTTTCTTTCTGGCATATTTTATTAGTAACCAAGCGTCAATAGAAGATTTTCTTTTCACATCATCACCATCATTGACAGAATTTTCCTTTAATGATATTGTCGAACTCATGCTTTTAATTTAGTAGCTGTCGGAATTTAAGCCAGATGTATCATTCTACTATTTCAAACACTTTTTTGATTTCACAGGAAAAGATTTTGTCTTCCTCTTTGGCTCCATGTAGGTAGGTTTGAACTGGGATTTTTGTTGCTTTTCTTGTTTTTGTGCGCTCTTTTTACCAATTTTTCTTCAATTTTCTTAGTTTAAAAAAGGTTACAGCAACAGAGGTTATGATTTCAATATAAAATATTTATCTTAATACGTTATATTAAAAAATTAATATTTTAATATGTTGGACATAACTAATTAAAGTATTAGAGATTATAGCTTGTAAAACCGTTTTAAAAAGTTATTTTAATTTAATGAAAGTTAAATTGAAAACTATGTTTACATTTATATAGACAGGCTATTTTGTTAGTCAAAATGAAAAATAAAATATATATTATCATTTAAAAAATATACATTTTTAAACATTTTTAGATCGTTATTTTTTTAAGAAAAAAATAAATAAAATGAAAAATTATTCTCCCTTTTATCCAGAAAAATATCTATTAGTGAATATAAGGATGGAATTTTATTTTTTGTTTGTTTCACCCATGTTTAATTTCTAGTGGGGATGGTTGAGGCATGGCTCAAGTATCCCCACTCTCATTGGCTCAAGTATCCCCACTAATTTTTCTACTATTAGTGGGGATATTTTTTCTTTCCCAGAGTTTTACTAAATAAAGCATGCAGCTATTAGAACTATTTTAGACTCAAAATACATTTGAAATTATGCTTATTGAATATATGTATATAGTTGCAACTTTAAACAAAACTTTGATTACAAAAAAACAAAAAAGCCGTGCACCCAAATATTTACTTCAGATAGGGAAAAGACAACTATTAATCACTATATTTTCAAAATGGTACCAAGATGTGTGATTTCTTTTTTACATGTTCAGAACTATAAATATGTTATCATATTGGCAGTTTTAGAAAGAAAAATTAACCAACTGTAGAGATAATAGGGGTGGCTCAAGTATCCCCTATACTCAAGTATCCCCACTCTCCCCTATATTCATCGATTTCAATGCGAGTGTTCATGTTCACATGAATTAACATTTCGATCACGCTCATTGGTTTTTTTTATCCATCATACTGCTTTAAAATGGATATCATGGAATTTGGCGACCCTACAAATCGCTTAAAATAAAACCAGGTTGAATAAAAGATGACTAATTTCTAAAAATTCCTATTAATATTCAGTATGGACAAAAACTAGTATTCAATCTTACATAATCGTGTTCCACTATTTTGAGCTTCATATATTTGATTTATATAACTTAATATAAAATAAATAAATAAGTATATGAAAGCTACCTCTTCCTCCCGGCATTGCCGGAAGGACTTTTTTCATTTACATTTGTTTTACATATTATACTTTATATAAAAGAACCTTAATTAGTGATGTAGATTAAGTATTGTTGAAAAAAATACTTAAGATATTAAATTTTAAATAGGACTACCGTAAGAGAATTGTGATCATATACTGCCTGGTATATGTATCATGATTGAAAAAATAATTATAAATAAACAACAACAAAAAAAAATAATAATAATTACATTACATATTATAAGAAATGACTTAAAAATCCATTTTTGAATTATTTTCCTTGTAGATTTTGAATACTTCCTTCACAGATTTTATTTTAATTCTATATGACAAAATTAATATAACTGTTCATAAAAAATAATATCATAATGAAATGATAAAGAACTCTAACTAAACTAACAAACTAAAGAAGAAGATTTTTCTTTTATTGCATTCAATAATTCACATATGCTCGTTAAGCGGCCACACACCTTTAAAAGATTTGTAAAAAAGTGAATACGGTATTGAATTTCGAAAAGCAACGTAAATGAAATGAAAATAGTAAAATGTAAAATTATTTAATTTAATGCTTGTCATTACACACAGCAACGGAACTGTACATGAGTCCATTCTAGTAGACATATATCGATTAAATTTACAAATAACGTTATATATAACATGGGGGGGGGGAAATATGCAATAAAAAATAGTAGTTCAAAATTCTATCACCGGATGAGAAGGGGATTCGTGAAGACAAAAGATTCAAACTGGATTTTTTTCTCTAACCACACGGTGCAGAATGACGTTATGTCAGCAACTACTAGCTTTGTAAACGACTCCATATTTTCATAAAGTCAATTCGAGTACATGAAAAACTGCTATTTATCCGTCAAAACTTTAGTTATTTTTTATTGCTTTTCCCCTTTGTTCATATAATGTATCTCCCGAGTTTCATCGTTATTTGTCAAATGTAACCTTATATATAACCATTCTGTTTAACTCAAATTGTCCATGATTCAATGTATCTAATTGAATTTAAATGAAAATCTGATTACTTTAACACTATTTATTAGAAAATAAGTATAAAGGCTTTCTACCGAAAAATACATTAGCGTACCATTGTTAACTTATAAGGAAATTAGGATTTGTTATAAATAGTAAAATATGCAGATTATTTACGTTTTTAACGTGTCTTTATGTAGATGCTCTAATATATATTTAATCAAAGAAGTATTTATTTTCATTTTATCACAGTGATCTTATTTCAAACAAAAATCCCTCTTATAATTTTTATTTAAAAAACTAGAAAAGAGAAACTTAAGCGAGTGTTATAAACAGATTTATAGAAAAAGTTTTCAAAGTCCTTTCATAGAGTTAATGGAGTGTTTTAAAAGCTCATAATCGTTCATTTCTTTTAACTATCACATTCGCAGCTCTATTTTTCCCACACTCTCAGACATAAAATATTGCTTTTTAATTCCTACTAAATTGTCGAAAGCATTCAAACATACATATAATAAAAAAGCATTTTGTTTGGAAACTTATGTGAGTTTCTTATTTAAAAAAATCCTCGATAAATATCTTAAAAATAATAAAGCAAAAATTGCTTCATAGAAAGACCTTTTTATCTATTTAACACATAACTCATATAGAGAAAGTTTTCTAATCCTCTTTCATGTGATAGTAAACATGGATATAAAAAATACCCAAAGAAAATATTCAATGCTATTACTTAACAATAATAATAATATTATTTTAACAAAACTTGCTTAATCTTTTCAAAATTTTTTAATTTTAATGTGTATAAAAAGTGAATTTTAAAATAGATATTTTTTCTTAATTTTTATCCAATATTTCATGGATTTATCGCATACCATAAAAATCTTAATTAAGCTTGCAGATTAAATAATGATAATACCAGATTATATATTAAAAAATTAAATTATAATTTATTTTTAAGCATCTTTAATAAATAGAATACTTTAAATTTCTGAATCAGGTACAAAATAATATTATTATTAATAGGTAACATGCATCGTCGACGGGGAAAACTGACATATTTTGGAAGTTTCCTTTAGAAGGGAGTAAAATTATGTGAAAACTATTAATTCAAAGGATTTTTCGTATTCCGTAAAATGTTTTTAAAATATTTCTCGTTAAATTTGGCTACATATTGCTTCGGAAAACTGATGCCGCATTGATCTGTACCAAAATACCCTGACACGATGGGCATCATACAGAAACAAAACAAATATTAAATTCTCAGTTTTTTCTTGTAAAATAAAGTTTTAGCATAGGGCTGTTGGCTCAAATAAAAAAAAAATAAAATAAAAAAATGTGGTATTTAAAAAAAAAAAAAATCACATTTGGTCTAAAATTTTAACATTTAAAATTATTAGAAAAAAGACACTGTTAATAATAATAATAATAATAATAATAATAATAATAATAATAATAATAATAATAATAATAGTAAATCCGTAAAAGTTACGGAAAAATCTGCTCGCAGAAATGTTGCCAGCAGTTTTCGACGTAAAAATTGCAGTAAAATTACATGTAAAATTTTCATTATATCTCATTTTAGTGCAATTTTTACGGCAAAAACTGCTGGCAACATTGCTACCAGGAGTTTTTGCTGTAAATTTAACGGTTTTTTTTTATTGTGTAGGAAAAAAATAAAATAAAAAAATTGTTCGTCGACTTTTAGATAATTTAATTATGCATAAGCAAATTAATATTTAGTTAAATTTTCGATATTTTTCTAGTTATCATGCTGCCTATATTGAAAAATTTTGTTTCCAGAAAAACTCTTTTAAAGTTAAAAAAAAATTTAAATTAATGTATACTAACTTTTCTGCTCCTACACGAAACTGTGGATCTTCCTTTGTCTTAATATGGTCATAAAAATGTCTTTTATACACCTACGACTAGTACAAGCCCCTTTCAAAGTCTCTACCTTTTAAAATCTAGTACGATGATGGTTCAATAATGATTGCCCTAGTGCGTATAATTTTTTTTTACTGCGATGGTTGGTGTCGAATATCGATACCTGAAGTTTTAGATGTTCACATGCTCACTTTTGGAACCGTAGCTACTGCAATATTATAATTTTGTACAGAGGAATGAAATTTTCAAGACCTAATTTTAAAGGGATTTTAAAGGCAGAGGATGAGGGGTAAGGTTTGGAGCTTATGGGACTGGATTTGTAAAAGTGGATGAGATGTGGCTATAATAATATGATCCAAAATTCAAACGACCGTTGCCATGTTTCATCCACTCTCAAAAGCTAGCCGAATAAGCTCCAAACCAGAATTTCTCTTCCCTCCTATTCAAACATATTTTTGAGTGGAGGGGTATCCAATCAAAAATATGTTTAAATATTAGCTACAGTTATGGAATTGAAATTATAGTCACCTATGGTTTCGATATTTTACATCAATCATCACAATAGAAATATTTTATATACATTTGGGACAAAAAATATTGAACTACCCTTGTATATCGCAGAAGTTTCGTGTCCTGCTTTACAACACATTACTTCTAGTACCTACATATAAATTTCTACACAATCATTATATGTGGCAGAAGTAATATAAGTAACAATATAAACCACAGAGTGACAATATAAACAATTTTTAGGTGCGTTCGTTATTATGTAAATACGTAGCACCTATTGTTGTCGCTCAGTCCGTCCGTCTGTCCGTCTGTCCGCATATAACAACGCAAAAACTACCCAACCGAATCGTTTGAAATTTAAATTACATAATTATAACATAATTTTGTCGCGTCATTTCAAATTTTATGAAAATCGGATGGACAGATTAATTACAAGGACATTCAAAATGATTCCGTTACATTACGGTAAATAGGGAAAAAAGTTTTAAATGCATTTTAATCGTTTGAAATTTAAAACATATAATTATTGCGTAATTTAGTCGAGTCGTTTCAAATTTTATGAAAATCGGATGGACAGATCAATTACAGGGACATTCAAAAGGATTCCGTTACATTACGGTCAATAGGGAAAAAAGTTTTAAATGCATTTTAATCGTTTGAAATTTAAAACATATAATTATTGCGTAATTTAGTCGAGTCATTTCAAATGTTATGAAAATCGGATGCATAGATCAATTACAGGGACTATCAAAATGATTCCGTTACATTACGGTTAATGGGGAAAAAGTTTCAAATGCATTTTAATGATGTTACACTCATTCGAACATTATAGAATTGACATGCATCTATGAAATATATACTAAAATATGCATTCTGTACAATCTGTGATGCAAAGAATTTTTATTATTAAATTACAGGGCCACACAAAAGTATTCCACTATATAATGCTATACGGGGAAACATGGTTTGGTACGTGTTTTAATTATATTCAACTATTTCACATTTTATGAATAAGATATACGTTGCTGAGGTGTAATAAAAATTACGTCCTGTATATTTACAGAAACGTAAAGATTTCGACTACTGTACTGTATCCGGAGTACGCTCTACTATATCAGCAAGATCTGAATATTTTTAAAACTTCGTTATCGTACGAACGCACCTCATTTGCTACGTTCACGTGCAATTTCCAACTTGTTTAATTTAGCATTAAAACTCTCTTTTGCGTTCAAAAAAGGGTAGAATCTTTAAAATGGCTCAATACATTCACACAAACATAATGAACATCAACTCATATATGCGTATACACGTTGTTTCAAAACTATAAGTCTGAAATATATGTGGGTGGTTCAACAATTTTCCCTAGTGCATATAAAATATTTTTAAAGCGATAATTGATGTGTAATATCGAATTTTATTGTCTTAAATCCCTATTATGCTCAGTTTCAGAACCATAGCAGCTATAATATCTTAGTTTTCGACAGAGTGGTTAAGCTTTAAAGACCTATGTGGAGGGAGTTTTTAAGGAAGGGGTTGAGAGTGAAATGCTGATTTGGAGCTTATGAAGCTACATTTGTGACAGTGAATGAGATGTCTCTACGTCAATATGATCTCGAGTCCAAACGACAGTATTTACGGCTCATCCACTGTCACAAATCTAGCCCCATAAACCAAAAAACAGCATTTCGCCCCCACCCACTTTCACTATTCCTCCAAACCTACGTGAATATAGCAGCTATAGTTCCGAAATTGATCAAATAAGCATCCAAAAAATTAAGTTTCAATATAACACAACAATCCCCGCAATACAAGTATTTCATATACACTAGGTACAATAATTATACATTTCACCACTTAAATTCAGGTAGATTGGACTTAAGCAGATTTCGTAGTGAAACGTCGCTGCGGAAATACAGAATTAATAGTAGAAGTATTTCGGTGAATAAAAGTACTATGTTGGCTTAAATCAAATTTCTTCATGAGTGACAGTTTCTTTAAACGTGTGACTTGCATCGTTATACCGAACTTCCCGACACGAACTTCATATATATGTCTAATAAAGGATATAGAGCCAAAGTGCGTACAAAAGCACTCGAGATTCTCAAACGACTATCCTCTACTGTGATTAATACTATTCCTTCCATTCCATGAGATTCTGACATATCTTCAAGTGTCCGTTATCAAACCTGGAACCATAAAACGATAGATTCGCGCGCAAGTCCCTATAAAAACAAAAAAGCAAAATCAGTCTAAAAAGCAAAATCACCAAAAAAGATGGGTTATAAAAGGCAAATATTGCTAAGACACCCCCGTGATTGAAAAAGACATTTCTGTTATTTGAAAAAACCTTTGTCATTTGATAGGAAAATTTTAGAAAGCTTTGAGCGTCGATTCACGAATTTTTCCTGTTTCGAGGTAAATTGAACATACTCGAAGAATCCATGTCAAATATACATAAAGGTGTTCTGGTGTAATAACGTCAGGCGGGGAAATAACGCCAAGTGCTAATATTTTGCATAATTATGAAATAATACGGTAAATGACACCCATGTGCTCTTCGCAGAAGGGTTTTGAGTCATATAAATCGCAAAAAAACAGATTAAAGTTAATTTTTTTCATTTGTAGGTCTTATTGCTTTTACAAGCAACTAAAATTTACGCTTGATCTAAAATTTGAAAGATAAGTTTTTTGATGTGAAGACTATATTTTTTTATCCGGAAATACTTTGTTTATTACATAAATTTGTAGTGTATTTCATGCACTTTCAAAATGTTGTAGAAGATTTTGGATACCTTCTCGAGATAATTTCAGTTTAAAATTTACTGCGCAATAAGTATATCGGGGTAATAACGCAAAGGATTGCGTTATTACTCCGGTTGATTCCCAACAGTGGCCGAACTATATCCGAAGGGAGTTTATATATTAATATAGGACAGCATTATCATCATTGTTGAAACGGTAAGATTAAGGGGGTGAGGTCCAATACCTAAAACTAATCTCTCTCTCTCTCTTTCTTTTTTTTTATTTTACTAATGTAAAAAATAATTTTAAAATCTTACAAATAAAACTATATCAAAATGTTTTCTATATTCAAATTCGTACATCTTCAAAATCAGGTTTCTATTAAATTTCAACTGGATTATTCAATTGTGTTCGAAATTTTAACTGTCCGCTTTCTCAGCGTTCGGTTTATCAAAACTTTTTTTAATTTAACCTGTAACTGATGTGATATAAATTGTAACGTAATTAATGTGAAGCGGTTTGTGAGACCGCAAGATTGAAAGATGAATAAAAGGCAGGAATAACTCATAGGATTGTGTTTTTGTACTAAACTTTTTATACAAGACTATCATACTTAATATTCACCTATTTAAAAGTCTCTGGTGATAGTACTAAAATTCAAAATTAAACAAAATTTCGGTAGTGTTTGTAGTTAAACTGAAAATTACAAGTTAAACTATAAAAATTAAAAGAAAAATAGTGTTTTATGAGACCGGTAACATTAGTTAAAGGTTAAAAGGTGATCCATGATTAAAAATCATAGAATACTAATAATGCGCTAAACCTTTTGTCCAGAATTAATTCTAAATAAATTTGATCTATTCAAATATTTCTGGCAATAGTACGAGAACTCCAAACGAAAGAGAATTTCAGTTGTAGCTATAGTCAAACTGGAAAATACAAGTTAAACGCTATTTTTTTGGGGGGGGGGGGGAGGGGGGGCAGTGTTCAGTCAGATTGCTAACAGCAATTAAAGGTTAATTTTGCTGCTAATATAGAGATAATGATATATAACCATATGAATCATGCATAAAATTGAATAAGCGATATCATTAGGATAATATTTTTTTATCAAATATCTTATTTAATTCATTAAAAATTTATTAAAGCATGTTCTTTATAACGCCGAAAATTTAACTTTAGGTTTGGAGAATCCGCATTAGTGTGGAGTTATGGGTTTAAAAAAAAAACTATTTACACTACTACTATAATAATATTAACACTTAACTGCTGTGACAAAAATTGTCGCATAAGTACAGTGGGCGGCCTGTCAGACCGCTTAATCTAAAGATGAATAAAATGTTAAATTAACTCTTAGAATATTCATTTTGTATTGAACTTTATATACAGGACTATTATAAATAAAATTCCGCTATTCAAAAGTCTCTAGAGATAGTAATAGGACCCCAAACGAAACAAAATTTGACCGGTATCTATAGTTAAACTAAAAATTGCAAGTTAAACTCTGAAACTTGAAAAACTCAGCGGTCTGTGAGACTGCTAACAGACGTTATGGGTTAAGAAAAATATTTATTACATATAACTTTAATTATTATAAAATTTTACATGATTAAAATAATACATTATAAATGTTTAAAACCGCGCAATGTTTCTTATAATCATATTTAAGCGGGACTTTTTAAGCAAAGAGAGCCAGAGGGCGTTATATTGTGCTGAAGCTCCCCTCACTCTTTTTCTTTCATTTTCACAAAAAATTGAATATTTTCTATCACATAGAATGCATACATGGGAATATAAATACTGATTCAAATAAATACAATTGTAGACCGTGCAATATTTCTAATAATTCTATTTAAACGGTCCTTTTTAATCAAAACGTAGTTTAGAATCTGATATTATTTTTTCTCCTCCCCCCACCACAACCACACCTTTTTTTATCTTACACTGTCACGAAAAAATTAAACATTTTCAATAGCTTATAATGCAATTTGTCAATTTTTAGAGCTGTAGAGTTTGTATTTTTTGAATTGGGCAATCTACATGCCATTATTCCAACTTATTCTATATTTTTGTTTGCATGGCGTTCTTACCCATATAGGTGGGTAATAATGCCAAATAGCATTGTTTAAGAAATAACGCTATTACATTTTATAAATGCATATCTGTTAAATTATTTTATTTTATATAGCTAGTCAATGAGTTGCTCTATCAAATCTTATATTTGTTTGAAAAATACAATCTAAAACTGAGCCGTGAAAATTGGTAGAACGTTAACGTGGCGTTATTATCCCAGGGTACCTTTTATATATATATATACACACCCTGTATGCCCAAATATGACCGGTCACTGGCGGTTTTAGACATTTTGATAAATATGTAAAAAAAAAAAATACATTAGGTGTTTTCCTCAAACCCCAAGTGTAAAAGCATAATAGTATAGGTCATATACCATCGTGAAAATTTTTACCCAAAACTCCATAAGGGACCATTAATAAATTTGAAAAAGAATAAATATATTTTGGATAACCCTGTCGAAACTAATGTAGCAAAAGCGTTCAAACTGCAGATTGTAATTAAGTGGTTTATTGAAAACAATCTGTGTTCATTTTTGTGTGAACAGCATGTGTACTCGCAGAAAAATTAAGATTTTTATAAAAAACTGTCTCAATTTTCCCCAAGGTTTTTGCTTAAAATTTTTAGACTTTTTAATATAAAATAATGTTCTTTTTCGAAAGTTTGACAAACGACATCGTACACAATACCCTGCAATCAGAATTAAAAAAAGAAAGAAAATTGTATAAAAATTAGCAAGTTTACTAAATTATTTTTTATATCTAAAAAATTTTGAAAAATTTTATATAAATAGTGAGAAATTTCACCAAGTTTTTTGCTTATAATTGTTGAAACCTTAATATAAAATAAATTTATTTATGGAAAATATGACAAACAACATTGTACATAATACGCTGATACATTTCATACATTTGTTAGCGTAAACGCTATCAAAATTACATTTGCATATTATGTTAGATAAATGTATAAAGCAACTTTTGTAAAAATCTCAAAAACATAACTTGAAAATTCTGAAAGTGATTGTTCATGGAATAAGCTCAAAATTCACTGTTCCGAAAATGAAGAAAAAACATGAGGAGAACGTGTCATATTGTATATTCTATATTGACACTAATCAATGCATATATGAATACAACCCCTCACCTTTTTGATTAATTTTGGGAATAACGGATTTTGACCTTATTCAATCGGTGATCACTTTCAGAATTTTCAAGCTATATTTTTGGGACTTTCACAAAAGTTGCTCTATAGACCTACATAACTTAATATGCAAATGAAATTTTCACAGCGTTGACGTTTGTACAGTAAAAGAAGTATTTAATAAATTTGCTCTTTTTTCATACAATTCTCATTATTTTTTTTAATACGATTGCAGAGTATTATGTACAATGTTTTTTGTCATATTTTCGAAAAAGAACATTATTTTATATTAAAAAATCAATCAATTATAAGCAAAAAACTTGGTAAAAGTTTGACAATTTTTATAAAATATTAATTTTTTTACGAATATGCATGCTATCAGCATAATGAACACAGTTTATAACAATAAGTACCTTAATCATATTCTACAGTTTGAACGTTTTTGCTATATTAGTTTTCCCAGGGTTATCCAAACTATATTCATTATTTTTTAATTTGTTGACGGTCCCCTATAGAGTTTCGGGAAAAAATCTTTACGGAAATGTATACCCTGTACTATTATATTTATAAACTTAGAGTTTCAAGATAATTCCTCATGTATTTTTCTAGATATTTAACAAAATGTTAAAAATTGCAAATGACTGATCACATTTGGCCCTATAAAGAAACCAAAGCACTACAGTTAACGGAACTTTCATGTAATACAGTATGATATACTTGCAACTTTAGATTGGCGATTTTAGATAAATTTAGTTTGGATTATTGAATTTTTTAAAATTTTAGGTAAAATATCCAGATGGAAATATCCTGCTGTACCACCCCCCCCCCAAAAAAAAAAAAAAAATCCTTACGATATACATTTGTTTAAGAGCTGATTTAATTTTTTTGTAGCCCATTTGATTTTAATGCAATTTGTATGGCACCTTTTAGGTATTTTTTTATTCTTAATTTAGACCTTCGCCCCTATTTACAGGAAGATCCTCCTTATCCTTAAATACCAGTCAGTCATTGATTTATTTTGCTTACTGATTTTTTTTCATTTATTTAAATATGGACACTTACACACGTTAGACTGCGCAGGAAAATATAAAGAAAATATTACTAAATACACAGATTAATAAAAAGAAATGCATATATATACATGTGTGTATTGCATTATCAACAATTATTTAGGATATAATATACTATTATTTAGAATGCATATATATTTAGATGTTATGAGATATTTTCTTCATATGTTAAAAATATGAATGTTTTTGGTTTTTAAAGCTAGAAATATATGTACTCTGCTAATTTAAATAATATTGATACACTAATATTAAAAATGGATACACAAATACTCAAAATGCATACACAAATACTTAAAATGCCCATTTTAAATACTCTGTGTATCTTCCGAATAACTGTAAACTATCATTTTAAATTCAAGTTTAAGAGGATAGCATTCGGGGAGTTGTTCAGAAAAGTGCTCAATTTTTTCGCCTGTAAAAGTTGTTTTTGTAAGAAAATTCTTCATCTTTTAAGTATAAATTTAATTAAGCAAAAGCGCTTTTTTTCCAGAAATTTATCCAAATAAGATAGAATGAATAATTCAGTACGCTCAATAAAGCGATCACATATTAATCAAATTAACGTGATAATGAATAATTCATGTCACTTTTCCGCATCCGACAAAACGATTGAAATGCACGAATTCACAGGAAAATATATTATTAATCTAGATGTCATCCTTGCATACATAAAATTATTTATCAAAGTAAATTCTGTTTTTTTATTATTATTTATATATTTTAAAAACGGGAAAAACGTTTCGTTGTACGAGTTGAATAAATTTATTATGTAAAAGTTACTAAAAATTCTTCTTTCTAGTCATTAATAAAACTGAAATGTATAAAATTTCTAGAAAGTCAGTGGTTTATTTTAATCAAATAAAAGAATATAGACTTGTATTATCGTAATTTTTCATACCTCATATTCATTAATTTTTAATAACACAAAATACCGCTATTATACGTTGCTTTATGCGTTGTTATTATACAGAGTGAAACGCATTAATTTGATTGCCTTAATTTTTTTGCGGAAGCGTGAATTATAATTAAAAAATTAGTGGTAATGTCTTTGTAAACAGGTTGACATTCCTTTCGTTTTAATTGCAGAATTTTAAGGCAAATAAGCGGCTTAATAAAACAAACGTTGTTTCATTGTTTTATTAAATACGATTAGAGAAATATTTGAAATAAAGATATTATAAAATGTATACAAAATGTATTAAGTAAATAAAGTCTTTGTGTCCCGGTATTTTTTAAACAACGCTATTGAAAAACCATTTTAAATTTATCGTTTTTAATTTGACGAAATTTTCACAAAAGTATTCTTTCTCTTTTTTTTATTTTTCATGTAAAAATATGTTTGTTGTTAATAAGTAAATATTTTTTGCGCTGCCTTAAAAATCCCAATTGCAAAACGTTCTTCTGAAAATATATACTAAATGTTTCAGCTAAATATATTTTTGAATTTCATCTGTTTTGTAAAATTATTATTTGGTCATTGTAATTTAAATGGTAATCTTTCCTATTTACTGCTATTTCTTTTTAAAACATATTAAATTTATTATTTTTATGTTTTCTTTTTCTTTTTAACATTTACGTGAAAATATTTTGTTTCTATTAAGGATATATATTTTTAATTTTTTCTGCAGTAGAAATGGAGAGCCACTTATGAAATGCACAAACACACACACAAAAGAAAAAAAAATGTGCAGCGGCAGTGACAGTGTTAGTTCTTCTTTTTGTTAAAAAACAGGCATATCGATTTAAAAATCCTTCACAGTGAGAAGAAAAAATTATAGCCTATTTCGGAAACCGGTTTTATGAAAAAATAACATAGTTTTATGTGCTGAAAAAACTACCTGCATTGAATTACGAAGGAGTTTAACTTTAGGTATGATAAAAATTTCAATAATTTTTAAACTTCATCATCGAAAAACATTCATTTCGGTATACTTACAAAGAGAGGACACTAGGCTTGTGTCACCGAATCCAGCGCGCCTTTGGGTATTGATAGAGTATGGTTAGTATATAAACATATCACAAGGATAAAGTGCAATATTCAGGGGGGGGGGCTTAAAAAACGACCCCCCAAATTCACCCATTATTGACGCAAAATATATAATTAAATAAATTGAACTCCTTTGCGAGGGCTGGATTTTACAGTTGCCTAGACGCCTGACATTTACTTTTCTCGTTTTTCCGCTGTCGCCTGGTTCAAATCCCGTCCAGGCTACTTTTTTTTCACAGACAAGATTAGGATTTGTTATTTTCGGACTACAATATCTGATAATTAATACGTATGACAAATATAAATAAGAACATGTTTCTAAGCTCATTAATACACATTTATTTATTTACAAAGAGTAACAGAGTTTCATTGAAAAGCTACGGATATAAAAAAAAAAAACTTATGCTATATGTACGTATTTCTTTTAAATTCGACATCTTTTGATTTTTGTAAATTATTTATATTTATTTTACAATAACTTACATATATTTCAAAATTACGTACAGTTATTTTACATTATTTACACTCAATTCAATACTATGTATTTAAAAATTAAATGCGTGCTTTTACAAGTGATTTTTGAAGCTTCTCCAAGAGAAATTTTTTACAGAATAACCTTTTTCATTTTAATTAATGAAGAACAACGTCTAATCAGCGAATATCTTTTAAAACAAACTACCGGACTTCGCTTTGCAGCAGGTGACTGCTAAAAGAATAAACATTATAAACCCTCGCTGTTTATTTACTATAGTGTACTAATAAGCTTGTTTTTCTTAACAACCAATTGCAAAACTACGTGATAAAATGTTCCCGAAAATGGTTTTAACTGAAAACAGTTATTCTTAATCAAAACACGAGAGTCCATATTAAAAAAGAAAATTACATTTAAAAAAAATCGCAAAATTATAATTTTTTAAATTGATAGGTATTAGACAAGACGAAAATGAAATAGCATATTTTAATTTTATGTAGTGTATTTTAATTTACTCCGCTGCGAAGAACAGTAATATATTCGTAGAAATATCTATACATAAGAATGAATAAAATTAAAATTTTGTCGACTGAATAGTTCTTTTTATTTTTCATTCTACCCATAAAAATGCAATCACTCTGTAAATAAATAAGTATATATGCATATGTTCGGAATGCTGTATGCATATGTATGTGTGTGTGTGTTCATGCGTGCAGAAGTATATTCTTACTTATATTTGTCATACGTATAAATAATCAGATATTGTAGTCCAAAAATAGCTAATCCTAATTTTGTTTGTGAAAAAAAAAAAAAAAAAAAAAAAAAGTGGTCTGGACACTATTTGAACCCAGCGAAAGCGGAAAAGCGAGATAAGCAAATGTCTGGCGTCTAGCCAATTGTACAATTTGTAGCCCTTGCAAAGGAGTTCAATTTGTTTATTTATATATTTTGCGTCAATAACGGGTGAACTTTGGGGGTCGTTTTTTAAGGCTCCCCCCCTGAATATTGCACATTAGCCTTGTGATATGTTTACATACTAACTATACTCTATCAATACCCAAAGACTCGCTGAATTCGGTGACAAAAGCCTAGTGTCCTCTCCTTGTTAGTTAAAACTTACTGAAAAATTCGCGCACCATTCGGGGAAAAAAATCGATTGTCTTAAAATTTTCAGCGTCTGAAAAAAATTAAAAGACTCGTAATTTGCATCCGGACCTTTCTTTTCCTTTTCTTTTTTTTAATTGAAAAATTTTTTAATAATATTTTGAATTTCCATTATTTCTGTTTTGATGGCCGACTGCATGATATTGTAACATTACAAAGTTGTCTTTGCGTTTTATGTTTTGTCACTATCGGATATGTATTCAATTTTGTTTTTTTGTATAAAAATCCGTTATTGATTTTTTTTATAGAAAATTTGCTTTGAAATTTAATTTTTAACAGTGCACGAGAAATATGTAATTTAATATTCGAATATTACCAAAGTTGCTTTCAAAAAATTAGCAATAATTTAATCACAAAAAAAGCTTTTTAAAATTTCTTGCTTTTAAATGTAAAAAAAAATAATAATTTAAAATGAGTAAATATTAAAAATAGGGCAAATTAGACTTTTAAAGATGTAAAGCTGGGATGAAATTTTACTATAATAGATATTGCATAATTGGGGACAATGAAATCCATTCAGGAAAAATCACTTGTAAAAAATTAGCAACACGTGAATCTCACACTTTTTCAATTCAACATTTAATCGACAATCTTAATTCTCCAACAAATTTGCTGTTTAAAAGTTATAGTAATATATGTTCAAATGTTTTATCTACTCTTTCAAAATTCTCATTGAAAAAATAATAGTAATAATTCTAGAGGTGTAAAGTGACCGGGATCTCTATGCTTAATAAAAGTTTACTGTATGCTGTACAAAAAGAGGTAAATCTGCAAAACTCGCTTTTGTAAATGAAATTTTGCTTTAGAAATGAATTTAATAAATATTCTCACTCCATATGTTGGAAGTGTGAAATTTTAAGTTGGGCATGGTCCTCGTAGCTTAAATGCTAGAGCACTTGAAGCGCTTTTTCAAGTGTTCCGGGATCGATCTCCGGCTTGGACTTTTTACACTAAGTAGGTTCTATGCTTAGTTAGCAGTGTGAAAATTCACATATAGAATATTCAAGAATTTCAAGCGTAATTTTCACTTTTGAAAAGTAATTGAAAAATTAATTAAAATTAAATATGTAATTATTTTGGTCATAAGACATTTTAAACATCATTAGTAAAAGTTATCTAATCACTTCTTTACACATCTTACGATTTAATATAATTAACTGCAATTTTAGTCATCAAAAATATGTATTACGTTATGTACAATAGCAGAAACGAAAAATATATATAATATGGCCAATTGCCATTCGATACACAACACGTATTTGCATTTTGTTGTGCTAACTCATATAATCTTTATTTAGCATTAGAATAATGTATGTCACAGAAATAATTATTAGGCTAGATGAATACTTAATTATTTACTTATCACGTAAACACTTGTTCTGCAATTTGTGTTTATACTGCGAAATAAATGAAAGAATATTAATGAGGCAAACTCGTTTGACAATGATATTACTAAAACATTGGTTCGTTAGTATACAAAGCATTTCCTATTAAGTGTTTGTTTAGTGTTATCAGGATGATGAGAGTAAATATTCACCTGTATGTTAAATAAATTATAATGTAATTTCAAGAAATTACAAAAATAGAAATCTATGAAAGGTTATTGATTGTTCTATGAAAATTTTAAATATATAATTAAAATTGCTGTGTCGTTAAAAATCGTAATAAGAAAAAAGTAAACACTTTCTATACAAAAAAATTGACTATAATGATTTAAAAGATATTTAAACTTATAAAATTGACATTATCATGATTCATAAATTGCTTAAGAGACTTAAATAATATTTTTTTGCATTCTAATAAATAAAAAAAAAATGCAGAATTTACTTGTCATAAATGTTTATAAATTTTGGTAACAAAAACATGGTCGATTATTTTATATGAATTAGTCATTTATTGTTCCAAAATACTTGAAAAACATTAATGAACTCGGTTTTTCTGTCTGTCTGTTCGCACTCTAACTCGCGTAAATATTAACAGATTTTCATAAAAATTCTCATATGATGTTGAAATTCACTATGCGCTATGATATGTACCAAAAGCTAATTACTAGATATTGTAAAAAATATATACTTTTTTCAAATTTAATCTATCATAAAATTTTAAGTACAAAAAATATTTTTAATGAAATTTGTCTTAGTTATCAATTTGTTAATAAAAATACATAGCTGAAATTAAGAAAGTATTTAAATAAATAATGGGATTAACAAAGGATAATTAAAATTCATCACAACCTGTTACTCGTTACATATCATAACGTGATGCAGTTGTTTGGTCAAATCCTATAAATAAACAATAAATTACATGTTTTCCATACTCCTAAGGCAGCTATCGTAAAATACCAGAGTGTTGCACATTAATTTAGATATGTTTCACATATAGTTATATCCATAAATTGCACCGTTTACGAGTTCTTATTATCGACCTTGATATTTACAGATTATTTTGAGTATTCATGAAGTGTGAACTTTCACACTTTGTGTTCATTTACAAACTTTCTCTTCTAAATTTCCTAATTATAAAAATTAAAGGATTATCAGAGTCTATTTAAAAGACTCTGTGCAAGGCAAAGATAAATAATCAGATAGACAAACAAAAAATTAAATAAAAAACAACATCAAAAGAAAAAGAAGATGAAGAATGCATTAACACTTTTCAACTTTAATGGAATGTGTTTAAAATATAAATCACAAAAGTATTCGTAAGATCTTCAATAAACTCATATAAAGGAACACAGTTTTCACGGTATAATAAAAGAATCAAGTAAATTTTAATGCTTTCAAATATGCGGGTTTTTTATATTAATATTTTACCCTTGTTCTGCTGGTTCATTTATTTGCGATCTATTCCTCTAATCACAAATTGTAGTTAAATATATTTATGGAAGCTATCTGAAGTTACTGGACTGAGATAAGCCACCATAATTACCCGAAAACAAGGACTACTTTCAAGTACCAATAAAACTCGGACTAAGTTTAACAATGAGATAAGTCGATTATATTTACTAAAGAAGTATCAAAGGCTTTCTAATAAGCCGTTAAGAATGGTTATTGTGTTTAACGTAAGAAAGTGTTTTATAGAAACTTGAGAAACAAAATTATTTTGAGGCCAAAAAGTAATAGGCGCAAAAAAATTATATTTTTGGAGACAAAAAAAGTTACTTTATTTTCAATTAATGCAACAAATTTACCTGAAAAAAACAAAAATGTCAATCAATATAATCTATAAAAAAGCAGTTTTTTAATGTTATTATCTGGCAATTTTTAGGTGCGTTCGTAATTATATAATACGTAGCACCTATAGTTGTCGTTCAGTCCGTCCGTCTGTCCGTCCGTCTGTCCGTCCGCATATAACAACGCAAAAACTACCCAACCGAATCGTTTGAAATTTAAAATACATAATTATTACATAATTTTGTCGAGTCATTTCAAATTTTATGAAAATCGGATGCATAGATCAATTACAGGGGCAATCAAAAGTATTCCATTACATTACGGTCAATGGGGAAAAAAGTTTCAAATGCATTTTAATCGTTTGAAATTTAAAATACGCAATTATTACATAATTCTGTCGAGTTATTTCAAATATTTTGATAATCGTGTGCATAGATCAATTACAGGGGCAATCAAAAGTATTCAATTACATTATGGTCAATTAGGAAAAAGTTTCAAATATATTCTATACGTTTGAAATTTAAAATACATAATTATTACATAATTTTGTCGAGTTATTTCAAATTATATGAAAATCGGATGCATAGATCAATTACAGGGGCAATCAAAAGTATTCCATTACATTACGGTCAATGGGGAAAAAAGTTTCAAATGCATTTTAATCGTTTGAAATTTATAATACGCAATTATTACATAATTCTGTCGAGTTATTTCAAATATTTTGATAATCGTGTGCATAGATCAATTACAGGGGCAATCAAAAGTATTCAATTACATTATGGTCAATTAGGAAAAAGTTTCAAATATATTCTATACGTTTGAAATTTAAAATACATAATTATTACATAATTTTGTCGAGTTATTTCAAATTATATGAAAATCGGATGCATAGATCAATTACAGGGGAAATCAAAAGTATTCCATTACATTACGGTCAATGGGGAAAAAAGTTTCAAATGCATTTTAATCGTTTGAAATTTATAATACGCAATTATTACATAATTCTGTCGAGTTATTTCAAATATTTTGATAATCGTGTGCATAGATCAATTACAGGCGCAATCAAAAGTATTCAGTTACATTATGGTCAATTAGGAAAAAGTTTCAAATATATTCTATACGTTTGAAATTTAAACTACATAATTATTACATAATTTTGTCGAGTTATTTCAAATTTTATGAAAATCGGATTTATAGATCAATTATAGGGACACTCAAAAGTATTCCGTTACATTACGGTCAATGGGAAAAATGTTTCAAATGCATTTTAATCGTGTTACACTCATACGAACTTAATAAAATTTATATGCAACTATAAAGTACATATTATAATATACATCATACATAATTTGTGGTGCAAAGAACATTTGTTATTGATTTACAAGGCCACACAAAAGTATTACATTATATAATGGTATAGGAAGAACATTGTTTGATGAGCGTTTTAATTGTAATTCACTATTTACAATTTTATGAGATTGACATATGAAAGTAATATTTTTAAAACTTCGTTATCGTACGAACGCACCTAATTTGCTACGCTTCACGTGCAATTTCCAACTTGTTTATATAAAGTGATGCTAGGAAATATTATTTTTTAAATTTAAGATGGTTCGATAAATTCACATTCAAAAATAAAATTTAATGAGAGATATTTTTTAGTGAATGACTAAGAGTGTAAATATTTTTTCTTAACAGAAATATGTGCAAATAGGCTTCCTTGTATTACTATTATCTGTAAGCATTTGCAAATGATAGTTATATATTACATATTCTGCGTAAGGAGTATTAAATTTGCGAAATATAGATGTTTTTAGTTCCACTATGCCGAAGTGTGCTGAACTACTGAGTTTTAAATGTTTAATTCAATTATTATGACAAACATTGATAAGGACAGTAAGGAAAAAAAACAGAAAAAATCGTGCAGTGAAGAGTTACACTAAAAAAGCAAATTAATGCATAATATTTCTTAAAAATCCAGTTTTTATTTTTACTTTACAATATAGATATAATTAAAAACAAAAAAGTTAATTCACTACAGAGCAAAATCTATCTGACGAACTATTTATTATTCAAATTACTTTCATATGGGTTATTTTAGGAACGAGATTTATGAATTTTTATTAGTTTTCATATTTGAAGATATTCATGTATAAACTTTATTTTTTATTAATTTTAAAAATATGAAATATGTGCTTGTATGTTTTTGGTTACTATTTTGATAATATGAATCTAAAAAATCAAATTAAATTTTTTGTATCAAATTAAATCTTTTGTATATTGTACTGGCTGTGTACTGGAATTTTTAAGGTGGCATTCTTTCTTTGGTAAAGTGAGAATTAACAGGTATCATGTGCAGGTGGTGAGGTTAGATAAAGAAGATTATTGAGAGGCGTGTTCATCCGTCAGTGATGTAGGTGGATGATGAGCAAACAAGGAACAGGTCACGAATCAAGAAAACAACGTGGGATATGGATAAGCTCCAAAAGGGAGTTTATATTGGGGAAAGCAGTGATTTGAGAAGAGACAGTCTTGTCTGAGATTTGAACAGTTCGTATCTGGGGGTTCGTACCTGGAAGTGTGTAGGACAGAGGTCCTTGTAGAGAGTGCTCTGTGTTGGAGGGCATAGGCAGTTTGTATCGGGAGAGCAAGGGACACAGACTTCCTGGTGTTGTGCTCTGGGGCGGATAGCATAGGCCGAGTATCCGTGTATTGGGAGATCCGAAATTGATCTCCAGCAAAGTGAATCTAACGTGCATTGAGTGTGAGGGAGAGGGTGTAATCTGAACAGTACACGGCCAACCTTTTTACGGTATTTAATTTAATGTTGAACCGGATCATCTATATCCGATTTGTAATTGTATATAATTGCAAATAATGTATTTCTTGTGTATATATAGTATAAATATATTGTTAGTTTAGTTAATTGACAGCGTCAGTGTTCATTTACACAATCCTCACAGTGGGTGACCGATATCACCTAATAATATCGGTGGTGGCAGCTATAACTACCACGGACTTTTTTCAAAGTTGTGCGGGCTGAGAGGAACGTCCGACAAATGACATGCATGTATTTGCATATCTTATGTAATTTTTTGTTTGTTTGAGTTTATATGTAATATATACATGTATATACTATGACACTAATACCCTGTTAAATCAAAAGCCTAGCAACAGAATTTTTTTCTGCAGTCTGCAACACAATTTTTTATAAAAAAAAACAGTCTGCAGAACGTAGATACAAATGTCCTCTTACCAGTTCCTCGCATTACGTTACGTGCACTCAAAACCACTCAAATATTTGTCATTTACTTAAAAAGAAAGTACTTTTGAAATTAAGTTATTTTTATCCTCAGAATTTTTAGCACTATCCTAGGTTATCTGAAACTGAAAGAAAATCCACTCCCGGCACTATGGTCTTTTTTTTTTTTTTCTTGGCCCCATTGGCAAAATTTGCATTTTTTATTCAATTATTTAACAAGATTTGCGGGTTTTTTTTGCTTTTTTGACAAAATTTGTCGTTTTTTCGCGATCTTTTTGCAAAATCTTTGGGGTTTTTTCCGCGATCTTTTTTGCAAAATTTGTGGGGTTTTTTCGCGATCTTTCTGCGAAATTTGCCATTTTTTTCAGGACCTTTTGACGAGAATCATTGATTGATTATTTGATTAATACTTTCGACGTTTTATTACTTTCGACGAAATGTGCGTTTTTTTCGTGATACTTGAACAAAATGTGAGCTTTTTGGGGTTATTTTGACGCCATTTTTTTATCACTATCTTTCAACGAAACTTTACGTTTTTTCGTGATTTCTTGACGAAATTTGTTTTCAAGTTTTTAAGTAAAATTAGCCGTTTTTCGAGACATTTTGACAAAATCTGTCTTTTGAACTAGTTTTTTTTAATATTTTATTTTATTTTATATATTTTATTTTATCTTATTTTATTTTTTGAGACTATGTATCAAAATTTGCGATACATTTAATTTTCGGATTTATAACCGATTTTTTTTTCTTTTTTTAAGTTTTATAAGTTTTGAAATGAAAATTTGGAAATGATTATGTTTTGTAAATTTTTCTGAAAATTAAAAATAGATTCGTCACTGATTTATAGTTTAACGTGAATTGGAGCTTCGTCAATCGCATGTGGTGCAGATCAAATTACAATGGCCCATAGCATTTTTTTAAAACAATTAAAATATAGCCTGCAGATGTTCGCAAGAGTCTGCGACATATGTCAGAGCGTTGCGCTGGTTCTGCACTCGGGATGAAAAGTACCGATTGATTCATTTTTTTGATTCATTTATTGATCTTTATTTTTAAAAACGTAAATACAAACATAAAATAAACCCAAATATTCCTGCCAAAGTGTCATTATTTTGATTGATATGGTAAAACAGATTTTGTTTATTTAATAATAAATTGTTAATTTATTTTTTTAATTACATAAGATTGTTTCATTTATAGTTATTAAACTGGTTTTTTATTTGGTGTTATTGTTCTTTTTAAACAATATACAATTGGTATTTAAAAATAGGGTTTTCACCGAATTGGTATCAGAAAAAACCACACCATTATATTCGACATCTGTGCCAAAAATGTAAAATTTTTTTCCTCCTTAAATATATACATTTTTCATTAAAAAGTACAAGTTTAGTCATTTTAACCGGAATTGTTTATTAATAAGTGTATCATTTAATGTAAAAAATGCTTACTTTAGTTAAGTGAATTTATTAATACTAATCTTATGGAGGAAATTTATGAAAATATCTTTCAATATTTTAAATGAATCTGTACAAAGGGTTTTGATTTTTATGATTTTTTTTTAAATATTTTTAACGAGGACACTTTTATTTTTGGAACTGGCTTTGAAAAGGAAAACTTCTTCATTAAAAAGAAATCTGCAGTCAAAAAAAAAAAAAAAAAAAAGACTTTTATGCAGATAGTTTATCAGCTATCTAATACACCCCCTCCCCCCCCCCAAAAAAAATGCAATTGTGATATTTTTATAAATTTCTATCATAAAATTAGCAGTAGTGAGCATGTCTTTTTGGCGTGACCAAACTAGTCCTTTAACTTTAAATATAACTGTTTGCATTTGCTATAGTGTGTGGATTTTATGCATTTCTATATTTTAAAATCATGGATTTGAGAAAATGTACTCCATACATATATTTCCTTTTTGTTTTTTCCTTCTTCAGTTTAGTAGTGTTTTTAAAAAATGCATGTTTTAAAATCGCTATTGATTTTCTAACTATTTATATTTTTACCAAAAGTTTTAAAGATTTTCAAATGTGTATTTAAAAAAAACTACGCATGGATTTTTAGATGCATCTGGCATTACACTTAATGTAACTAATGGTATATATAGTGAAAAAATATATAATTCAAAACATCTTCGTATACTTTTTTTTTTTTTAAATAACCAGAAAAATGGAAGGTAATTGAATTTATCACATATAAAAATGAAAACACGCACAGAAAAAAATTTAATTTGTCTTAAATGCAAAGAAAGATTTAGAATTTTTGAAACAGTAAAGTGACAAAAATATGAATGTGAAGAAAAAGGCCATTTAAAATTTTAATTTGTACGATAAATGTGCTGTATGTATTAACAAAATTTACATTATCTTATAATATAAGTACAATATGGGTAAAAGTGCAGTGTCAAAAGAATCTTAATTAAACAACATTTCATTTAATATTAAAAAAAGAAAATCTATTTTTTGACCAATTTTGAACTAAATTGTTTCATTTTAAAAAAATCTAACGTAATCTCTTCTTCTAACGAACATTATGCACATGATGTTACGCCCCATACATGGCAATATTTTTATTCTTTGTTTTAACAATTATACTTTCAGGAAACTTCAATAATGCGGTATTTTAAACGCTAAAGACTAGAAAATGCAATTTTAAGAAATAGCATCCCTAATTTTATACATATTATTATTTTTATTTTCATGGTTTTTTAAATTTTAATTTTGTTATACAAAAGTGTTTTTAATTGCTTCTTTTTCCAATTTTACAAAAATATTTATTCTCATTCGTATATTAGGTGTTTGCCCGGAACTGATTGATTTTGGTTCATGTTTTGGTAAGTTTTTTTTTTTTTTTTTTTTTTTTTAACTTATATTAAATTAACTTCATTTGACTTTCAGACTTTTGTTATTTATAGATAAATCAGTTGATTAATCTAAGTTAGAGAACCCTGCCTCCCAGGAAGCAAAAATATTTGAAAGTCAGACAGAGAAAAGACAGAGAAAAACATCAAAGAAGAAGAGAAATTGAAACAACCTCGGTAAGAGAAGGAAGACTTTAAGAAAATAGAGAAAGAGAACAAAAGAGAAGATAATTTAAAAGTATCCCTGTAAGGGAAGGAAGACGTTAAGAAAATAGAGAAAGAGAACAAAGAAAAAGAGAAACTGAAACTACCCCAGTAAGAGAAGGAAGACATTAAGAATGTAGAGAAAGAGAACAAAGAATAAGAGAAGCTGAACCACTCAAATAAAAGAAGAAAGACGTCATGAAGACAAAGAAAGAGCACAGAGAAGAGGAGAAATTGAAACTAACCCAGTCAGAGAAGTAAGACATCTGGAAAATAGAGAAAAAGAACAAAGAAGAAGAGAAGCTGAAACTACCCCAGTAGGAGAAGGAAGACATCTAGAAAACAGAGAAAGAGAACAGAGAAGAAGAGAAGCTGAAACCACCCCAATAAGAGAAGAAAGACGTCAAGAAGACAGAGAGAGAGCACAGAGAAGAAGATAAATTTAAACTACCCCAAAGACAACAAGAAAACAGAGAAAGATTCCAAAGAAGGAGAATTGCTGAAAATACTCCAGAACGAGATGCAAGATTACAAGCAGTTAGAAATCGATCAACAGCTATTCGAATACTCAACAGAAATTTCAGAATGTAGCTTTTAATTATGACCCATCGGTAGATTATGCCTCCGAGTCTTTAGGCATGATAGGATCTAAGTCAATTATCTGCCAATTCTGTGAAGCGAAGAAATGGAGGAGTGAAAACCAGGATATGTGCTGCAGTGGAGGAAAAGTTCGATTACCATCACTCTCAGTTCCTTCGGAGTCCTTGCGTACCTTCCTCACAGGAGAATCAATTGATGCTAAGCATTTCCAAATTAATATTAGAAGATATAATGCCTGTTTTCAAATGACCTCTTTTGGTACTACACAAGAAATAAGGGAACCTGGTTTTATGCCAACATTTAAAGTTCAAGGTCAGTTATATCATCGTATTGGTAGCCTGCTGCCTTTAGAAAATGAAAAGCCAAAGTTTTTGCATGAATATTTTGTTGGAGATGGTCAAGAATATGTAGAACAGCGTTGCAGAAATATTCCAGAAACAAAACAAAATATTGTAATGCAGTTGCAATATATGCTTCATGAACATGACTCTTACGTTCGTTGTTTCAAATTAGCAAAGGAAAACATTGGCCCTGAAATTAGAATCTTAGCTGATAAAACACATCATGGTTATCATGAAAGGCGATACAATGCACCCACGGCTGCAGAGGTGGCTGTAATCCTGGTGGGATAACAGCCAAAGTTTTTGCCAAGAGATATTATTTTGGAAGAAAGAAGTGGCACACTCAAAGGAATTCCTGATACTCACAGGTCGTATGATGCACTGCAATGTCCATTCATTATTTGGAAAGGGGAAGACGGTTATCATTTTAAACTACAACCCAATAACATGAGTGCCAACAAATAAAAAAAATCAGCAATGGATTTTTATGCTTACCGGATAGTGTACCGTTCCTCAAATTCATACATTATACGCATAAGCAAAGATCTGTTCCATCAGTATATTGTAGACATGTATGCTAAGATAGAATCTGAAAGACTCAGATCCCTTCGAATGAATAAGTCATTGCTAGTGGAAAAGTATGAACATTTGAAGGATGCAATAAATAATGATGGAAATGTTACTGACATTGGTCGGTTAAACATCTTGCGATATTCTTTCACTGAAGGTCAAAGGTACGTCATAAGCGAGTTCAAGATGCCATGACTTATGTCAGAAACTATGGTAGACCTGATCTTTTCATCACATTTACATGTAATCCAAATTGGAGGGATATACAGCAATAACTGCTTGATGGGCAAAGAGCACAAGATCGTCATGATTTGTTTGCGAGAGTATTTCACCAAAAACACAAATCACTTATTGATCTCATTAGAAATGAAAAAGTTTTTGGAGAAGTTCAATGTGACAAGTACGCAATAGAGTGGCAGAAACGAGGACTTCTTCATGCGCAAATATTGATTTGGCTCAAAGAGACATTACACGTTCACAGAGCTGATGACAGTATTAGTGCTCAAAATCCCTGATCCACAAGAAGATCCAGAGTTTTTTGATATTGTTAAAAAACAGATGGTACACGGTCCCTGTGGATCCATAAATCGAGGTTCTACATGCATGAAGAATGGAATTTGCATAGCGATATCCACGAAGTTTTTTGAAGGAGACTCAAACTGGAAAAGATGGATATCCACTTTATCGACGAAGAAAACCCGAAGACGGAGGTTTTACTGCTAATATCAAAGTTTTAGATATGCTTATGGATAATACCTGGATTGTTCCATATTGTCCTTTTTTGAGTAAAATCTTCAATGCTCATATTAATGTCGAATTTTGCAATTAAGTGAAGTCTATTAAATATGTTTGCAAATATGTTAACAAGGGTTCAGATATGGCTGCCTTTGAAGTGACCAACAGAGATAATGATAGTGATGAAAATTCGCCAGTATGAAATGGGAAGATATATTAGTAGTAATGAGACGATATGGAGAATACTGAATTTTAAAATTCATGGACACCACGCTACAATTGTTCATCTGGACATTCATCTTGAAAATGGTCAAAGAGTGTATTTCACAGAGGAAAATGCTGCTGAACGCTCTGCGACACCACATGTCACAAAACTAACACGTTTTTTTCAAACATTGATTTCGCATGCTCCCTACTGTACAATCAAGTTCCCAAATACTATTCTTGGCATAATGAAAGCAGAAGATGGCAGCGGAGAAAAAAAGGGATTGTTGAGCCCGAACAAGTAGAAATATTTGCCTCTGAGGCACTAGGCCGAATTTACACTGTCCATCCAAATGACTCTGAATGCTATCATTTGAGACTCTTACTGCATGAAGTGCGAGGTCCAGTGTCATATACAAATTTGAAAACAGTTAATGGAGGGATCTGCGAAATATTCAAAGAGGCTTGCCTGCTTAGAAGTCTTCTGGAAAATTATGAACATTGGAACACAGTATTAGAAGAAGCAGCTTCCTGTCGATCACCTAAAATTTTACGTAACCTGTTTGCTATTATGTTACAAACGTGCTCAGTGTCTGCTTCAGAACAGTTATGGATGAATCATAAAGAGATTTTGCCTGAAGATATTTTGCATGAAACCTGTATACAACAATAGAATATGGATTTGGATTATACTGATGACATCTTTAACAAAGCTCTAATCTGCATTGAAGATAAGATTATATTGTTGAGTGGAAAATACCTCTTAAAATTTGGACTTCCACATCCAAATCGAAATCAATATTCAGTGAAACCTAATGAAGAACTTATGGAAAAAACTACGATACTGATTTTCTTACAAGGTACATAAAAGAGAATGAACCGAAATTAGTCCAAGTTCAAAGAGAAGCATTCGACAAAGTTATAAACGCTATTTTGGTGAACTAGGGTATATATTTTTTTGGATGCTCCTGGTGGAACAGGCAAGACTTTCCTGATCAATCTTCTTTTCGCTAAAGTGAGACATAAAAATTAGACTGCCCTTGCTTCTTGATTTATCTGAACACTGTTGAAACACTTTTGACAGGAGGAAGGACAGCTCACTCAGCTTTCAAGTTATCTTTAAATTTGTCAAGCACCGAGAATCCTACATGTAATATTTCAAGAGATTCAGAAAAGGCGAAAGTTCTTAAGAATTGCAAGCTCATTGTCTGGGATGAATGTACTATGAATCATAAAGCCGCATTTGAAGCACTTGATGTTACCTTGAGAGATATAAGAAATAATAATAAAAGTATGGGTGGGATCACTATGGTTTTAGCTGGTGCCTTTCGACAAACACTTCCAGTTATTGAACGCGGAACCAGGACAGATGAAATCCAGGCCTGCTTAAAATCATCTTACATTTGGAATAGAATTCAAGTACTTCGAATGACAACAAACATGAGAGTTCATGCTAATGGTGATCCTTTTGCTCAGGTGTTTTTCAACAATCTGCTTAAGCTCGGAAATGGTACAGTGATTTCAAATAATCAGGACGGAAGTATAGCAATGGAATCCATTGGAAGGATTGTGAAAACCCAAGATGAGTTGAAACAAGCAATATTTCCAAAGGTGACGCAGCACTTTAAAGATTATGCGTGGCTGTGTGAAAGAGCAAATCTTGCACTAAGTAATGAGGAAGCCAAGATTATCAACAAACAACTTTTACAGGAATTACCTGGTGATCTTCACATTTATGAATCTAGCGACAGTACATGTGTTACAGAGGAAGCTGTTAATTATCCAACAGAATTTTTGAACACATTAGAGCCATCCGGATTACCATCACACATTTTAGAGTTGAAGATAGGAGCACCTAGTATACTTTTAAGAAATTTACAGCCTCCTTCAATCTGCAACGGAACACGACTCTTTATCAAAACACTTATGCCAAATATGATAAAAGCAACCATAATGACAGGATATGCTGCAGGGGAAGATGTATTTATTTCTAGAGTACCGATGATCCCTTCAGATTTTCCCTTCAAATTCAAACGCTTTCAGTTTTCTGTTCATTAATGTTTTGCAATGAGTATAAACAAGTCACAAAGGCAAACATTAAAAGTTGTAGGACTCAATCTTCTTAAACCATGTTTTTCACATGGCCAATTGTATGTGTGTTGCTCAAGAATTGGAAAATCTGAAAATTTTCACATCCTAGCACCTAACGGAAGAACATTGAACATAGTATATCCAGAAGCTCTATAAAAAAACATTTCAGTCAAGAAAAGTGAATCAAAGACCTTAATTATTCCAGAACAGTTGTTGAATTTTATGTAAAACATTCCAATATGGATTATAGGTATGTGTTTTTTTCTTTCCTAATCTCAGTCAAAATTTTCTTAATTAGGATTCCAAATAAGTTCTGCATTCTACTCTTATCTATATTTGTGTTTCTGTGTTATTTGCGTATTGTGTATCATACTTTGTGCAGGCTATTTATTTCTCCCATGTATTTGTGTATAGATGCATATATATATATTATTAATAGTTAATTAGTAAATAATATATTTTGTTTATAGTTAACTTAGTATATAATATAGTTGCTTGGATTTCATAGTGGTACTACTCAAAAATATTTAAATTATATATATAACTCGTTTTCATTTTATTCAACATGTTAAATTATTTGTTTTATAAGTTGTTTAAAAAATTGCATTTTTAAGATACATTATTTATGGAGTACAAATATATTTATAGTATATAATATAAATACATTTGGATCAGAATTGTGCAAGTAACAGAGGAAAGCAACAATATGTTTTGTATATATTTTTAGGCTTCTTATAATTTTTTTTAATAAATGCTGATTTGATTATGTGCAAGAATATAAAGTAGACTCCTTAAAATCTACATAGTTAAAGACCAGAGGTTATGTAGATTTACTGTTTTGTTTACACTTTTAAAACATTAATTTGTTATTGTAATAAATAAAAAAATATAATGAATGCTTTCAAGAAAATTAAATATTTAAAATTATTAAGTAATTATGTACAATTAGAATAAATGAAAGTTAAAACAAGATTTAATTTATTAACAGGTAAAAGTCAAGTGATTAAATAAATGTAAAACTAATTATGCATATATTTTTTATTTGATGAAATTTGTATCATAATAATATACTAAAAATATACATAAAAATAGTGTAAATACATCAGTGTCAAAATTTATTTTAATGTTTAGCCTTAAATACTTTTTGTAAAATTAAAAAGGTTTCAATGAACTCTGATATCAGTATCTAATTTATTTGATTAATCTGATTTTAAATATATATTTTATTTATTAAAAACCATGTATGAATATATTTAACAAGAAATTATAAAATTAAAATATGTACAAAAATTATTTTTAAAAATTCCTTAGTTGTATTGTTTTCATTATCAATGTGTAGATTTTATGTATTTGTGTAGCTTGGAGTTCTGGATTTGAGGAATTGTACTATATACTTATATCTAATTTATTTATTTTCTGCTGTATATATGTTTTTGTATATCAGTAATTTTTGATAGCTTTCATTACAAAAAGTAAAAAGCAACCTATTGCAGTCGCCCGGAGGAAAGCACTTCCAGAAAATGTTGGTATATTTTCACCGATCATGACCCCCAGACCCCAAAACAACCCTCCGTTCAAATGTTGACAGATATATATATATATATATAACCATATATATATATATATATATGTTACAGGACAAACCCAATTTTAGGCCAAACTAGATTGGCCTAGGCCAGACTAGTCTATCCTAACGCCCATCGGATAAACTAGTTTTTCCTAGGCCAAAGTAGTCTATCCTAACGACCATCGGATAAACTAGTTTTTCCTAGGCAAAACTAGTCTATACGAACGCCCATCGGATAGACTAGATTTTCCTAGGCCAAACTAGTTTGGCCGAACGGTCATTAGGATAAACTAATTTAGCCTGCTATTCATTGGTTTAAACTAGTTTATCCTAGGCCGATCTAGATTGTCCTAGGCCAGTTGAATTTGGCGTGTTTTTATTGTTCCCAAAGACCGCTTCGGCGCCAATCTTCTGGTTTAGCCTAGTCCAATCTAGTTTATCCTAGGACAATCTAGTTTATCCTAGGCCAATTCAGTTTGACGTGCTGTAATTAATGCCAACCATTGTTTGGCACACTCACAAAGAAAATAATTATTTCAAACTCAAATTTAATTTCTCAAAAATTAATCAAATTTAAGATCAAATTCAAAATATTTCAAACGAATCCGCTCAGCTCAAACACATCTATTGAAATAAGCGAAGTTCATTTAAAATTCATTCTTTTATTTATTTTTCTTTCTTCTATCTTTACAATAAGTGTTCGATTCGTGAAAATTTTTTAATTCCGGTTTTTGACGCATTTACACGTTTTAGAGGTCCGAGATTCCAAAAAACATGTTCTTCAAATTGTAAGTCTATGACTCTGTCTGACTGTCTGTGCCATAAATTTTGAAGGAGCTGTAACTGAAGAATTAATGCTCGAAACTTGATGCGTTATCCTTTTTCTTAATTATTAAACATCATGTTTTATTATAGTTCTAAAAGTTTCAAATAAGGGTAATATTTAATTAGCAGATAAAACGTTAAAAAAAGCTGAGCTTTTTAAATAAAATTCAAGCGTCCCCTTACTCTCTCTCCCCCTCCCCCAATCCTACATTTTAGGTGTCATGCTTTATTTACGCTTTTTCTTATTTTTAAAAGGGGTCTGATATTTAGTTTTTTAATATGAACAATTTCGTGTGTAGTGATGTGTGGAAAAACCAATGTCTGTTACGAATTAAAAATCTTTTCATAAAACCAAAAGTTTTTAACCGATTGAAAAAATAATCCGTACTTCCTTTATATTTAACCTCTGAAACCCACAAATTAATCAGGTAAACGCCTTATCAGAAGGAACCTACATAAAAAAATTTGAAACAAATCGGTAAATTTTCTGTGAAAAACCTAAAAATTTGAAACAAATCGGTAAATTTTTTGTGAAAAACCTATTTACATAAATTAAGGGTGTTACCCCCCTTTCCTCCTTTCTTTATACATAAACAATGAGCACCCACGACTAATCAAATGATCTTATACCCAAAATTTTAATAAAATCTGATACTTTTGCATGAAAAACTGACTTATCTAAATTAAGGAAGGGCGGAGGTGCGGATTAGCCTTTTGTTCCCCTCCCCTTATTCTTATCCAATGAACGCCTGAAACTAATCAGGGAAGTTCGTTATCAGGATAAATCTATGTCCAAAATTTGAAGCAAATCAGATATTTCTTATCAGGATTTATTGCATTACGTACATACGTAAATACATATGTACATGGTTACATACACACTAACAGAATATGCGAGACAATAGCTCTCAGGCTTTGATAGTCTGTAAGATAAAACTGCCTCAAATTGCATCGGCCTAGGATAAATTAGATCAAAACTAGAAAGTTGGCGCCATGGCATTCTTTAGATTCAACAAAATCATGCCAAATTGAATTGGCTTAGGACAATCTAGATCGGCCTAGGATAAACTAGTTCAAACCAATGAATAGCACGGTAAACTACTTTATCCTAATGACCGTTCGGCCAAACTAGTTTGGCCTAGGAAAATCTAGTCTATCCGATGGGCGTTCGGATAGACTAGTTTGGCCTAGGAAAAACTAGTCTATCCGATAGGCGTTAGGATAGACTAGTTTGGCCTAGGAAAAACTAGTTTATCCGATGGGCGTTAGGATAGACTAGTTTGGCCTAGGAAAAACTAGTTTATCCGATGGGCGTTAGGATAGACTAGTCTGGCCTAGGCCAATCTAGTTTGGCCTAAAATCGGGTTTGGCCTGTAACATATATATATCTGATTTTGTTCATGCGATAACTAACGTATTTATGAACCGATTTGAATGAAACTTGGTATGTACATAGTACATGCAAATATCTCGACCGAGTTGGTTGGTTAGCATCATCCGCCATGTTGTTTCAAAATGGCGGCCATTTAAAAAATTTTAAAAAATTTAAAATTTAAAAATAAATGCGAAAGAATTAAAAGTTGAAAAATATTTTTATTTTATGTGTTAGATCCTAAAACACCGATTCTAGAACACTTTTTACTTTCCTATATCTTAAAAAATGATTGAGTTATAGCACTTTGAATTTTTCTTATGGCTGACATTTTAAAAAGATCTGATTTTGTCACGTGATAACACTCGTATTGATAAATTGATTTGGATGTAACTTGGTGTATATTTAATAAAGCCTGGACTTAGTTTGTTAACGAGTTCCATCCGCCATCTTGTTTTAAAATAGCGGCCTTTTAAGTTTTTTTTAAATAAATTTAAAATTTGAGATTAGGCACAAAAAACTGAGAAATAAAGAAGATTTTTCTTTTATGCATTTGACCTTGATACAAAGATTTCAAAGCATTTTTTGTTTCGTCTGTATCTTAAAAAAAGTCTGAGTTATAGTACCTTTAATTTCTAATGTTGCTCACATTTTGAAATGATCTGGTTTTCGTCACGTGATAAAACGCATATTTATACACCGATTTATATGAAACTTGATGCGTTGATAGGACATACTCATGCCGAGTTCGTTGGCCAGTTCCAAACGCCGTCTTGTTTCCAAATGGCGGAATATTATTTTTTTTAATTTAAATTTTAAAATTAGGTGCAAAAAAATAAGAAATTGAATTTTTTTGTTTTGTTTTGTTTTGACTTTGATACAAAGATTCCAGAGCATTTTTTGTTTCATCAATATGTTAAAAAATGGATGAGTTTTAGCACTTTCAATTTCCAGTGAGATTGATATTTTGAAACGGTCTGAAATTTGTCACGCGTTAATACGCATATTTATAAACTGATTCTATATAACTACGTGTGTTCATTTTTCATACCAATGTGTTGACCGAGTTCACGGCCAACTTTATATGCCATCTTGTTTCAAAATGACTTCCACTTCGTTCCAATTTGTCAAAAATCTTTTAAATGTATAATGATGTATAAACAAAAAAATAGAAATTGAAAAAAGGTTCTTTCTAAACTATTTATCTTAATAATGAATTCCGGAGTATTTTTTGCTTTGTCTTTACCTTGAAAAACGCCTGGGATATAGCAGTTTGGATTTCTAATGTGAGTGACATTTTTTTAAAAGTCAATTTGCCCGCGACAGCACTCGTATGTATTAATGGATTTC
This sequence comes from Maratus speculifer, assembly GCA_964019185.1. Taxonomy (NCBI): domain Eukaryota; kingdom Metazoa; phylum Arthropoda; class Arachnida; order Araneae; family Salticidae; genus Maratus; species Maratus speculifer. Next base: position 41,867,277 of record OZ025291.1, on the reverse strand, counting down.
GAAGTGAGTGTGCTTGTTCACATGAATTAAGATTTCGATCAAGCTCATTGGGTTTTTTTATCCATCGTGCTGCTTTAAAATGGATATCATGGAATTTGGCGACCCTACATATCGCTTAAAATAAAACCAGGTTAAATAAAAGATGACTAATTTCTAAAAATTCCTATTAGTATTGAGTATTGACAAAAACTAGTATTCAATCTTACATAATCATGTTTCACTATTTTGAGCTTCGTATATTTGATTTATATAACTTAATATAAAATAAATAAATAAGTATATGAAAGATACCTCTTTCTGCCGGCAATGCCGGAAGGACTATTTCATATACATTATGTTCACTTGAACATACACATGCCTGTTTATAGCGCAGGCAAAATTTTTTAACCCACCTAAATCTAATACTTACATTTTTACAGGATTCGTATGGATCAGGGAATAAAAAAAAAAAAAAAAAAGATTGGCAAAAAATCTAGGAATTTTTAAAATATTTGTGGACAGGCAATTTTTAATGTACTACTTTTCCATCAGAATATCTATCGTTGTAGTTGAAGAAATTTTGAATTAATTATTTATCCAATCTCAATTTTTTATGTAAAATTGGTGCAAACATGACAAATAATTAAAAATCTGGCAATTGTTATAGCATAGGGGGAACTGGGGGACATTGATACAGTTTTTTTTCTAAGAATTTTTTTGCTGTCCAGAAAGCAGAAATTTCAAGTTATTTTTCCATATGATGTCAGAAAAACTTGTGTAGTGTGTTACAAAAATTTGCAATCGTTGTTTTATGTATTATTTTTGCATGAAATTTAAAAAATAAATAAAATAAAAGACATTTGTATTAATGTGCCCCATCCCCGGGGCAGATTGATACACCTCATGGGGCACTTTGATACGTCGAAAAAATGGAAAAAGTAACACCAATGCATATTTTTCATAGAAAAATAGTTAGCAAGCCATCTTATATTTATTTATAGAAATTCAAATCACTCACAATTTATTTGTAAGGAATATTAAAGCAATCAAAATGAATTGTATAATGACCTGATGTTCTGTCTGTTTCTTGTCTGATTGTTGAGAACTTCTGTATAAAATATATAGGGGAAGATGGGGATACTTGAGCCATTTTTTTAATTTTAATTTTTTTAATTTTTTTATATTTTTTTAGAATAAAATAAAATATTGAAAATGAAAATTTGATATTTTTTCTTCAACTAAAAAACACTTTCAATTAATTTTGAACTTTTTTTCTATGTATAATAAATGTTTATTTTTTGTTTTGCATCGTGGCTCAAGTATCCCCAGGGCGGGGATACTTGAGCCATGCTGAAGGGATACTTGAGCCACTAAGGAAAAATACCTACAAAAGTAATTTTTTTCGCTTTATTTTTGCACAAACATTTTACAGAATGATAAATTTTGAAACGTAAAGTCCTCCAAAACAAATTGAGAAAACAAAGCTAGTAATACGATCAATTTTTGTCGTTAAAACTGGTTGTCGGAGGATAATTTCAACTTGAGTTATAACGACGGTAGAAACATCCTCAAAATATTAAGCACTTATCCAACAAATATTTTTACAGTTTTCTTTCTGGCATATTTTATTAGTAACCAAGCGTCAATAGAAGATTTTCTTTTCACATCATCACCATCATTGACAGAATTTTCCTTTAATGATATTGTCGAACTCATGCTCTTAATTTAGTAGCTGTCGGAATTTAAGCCAGATGTATCATTCTACTATTTCAAACACTTTTGTGATTTCACAGGAAAAGATTTTGTCTTCCTCTTTGGCTCCATGTAGGTAGGTTTGAACTGGGATTTTTGTTGCTTTTCTTGTTTTTGTGCGCTCTTTTTACCAATTTTTCTTCAATTTTCTTAGTTTAAAAAAAGTTACAGCAACAGAGGTTATGATTTCAATATAAAATATTTATCTTAATACGTTATATTAAAAAATTAATATTTTAATATGTTGGACATAACTAATTAAAGTATTAGAGATTATAGCTTGTAAAACCGTTTTAAAAAGTTATTTTAATTTAATGAAAGTTAAATTGAAAACTATGTTTACATTTATATAGACAGGCTATTTTGTTAGTCAAAATGAAAAATAAAATATATATTATCATTTAAAAAATATACATTTTTAAACATTTTTAGATCGTTATTTTTTTAAGAAAAAAATAAATAAAATGAAAAATTATTCTCCCTTTTATCCAGAAAAATATCTATTAGTGAATATAAGGATGGAATTTTATTTTTTGTTTGTTTCACCCATGTTTAATTTCTAGTGGGGATGGTTGAGGCATGGCTCAAGTATCCCCACTCTCATTGGCTCAAGTATCCCCACTAATTTTTCTACTATTAGTGGGGATATTTTTTCTTTCCCAGAGTTTTACTAAATAAAGCATGCAGCTATTAGAACTATTTTAGACTCAAAATACATTTGAAATTATGCTTATTGAATATATGTATATAGTTGCAACTTTAAACAAAACTTTGATTACAAAAAAACAAAAAAGCCGTGCACCCAAATATTTACTTCAGATAGGGAAAAGACAACTATTAATCACTATATTTTCAAAATGGTACCAAGATGTGTGATTTCTTTTTTACATGTTCAGAACTATAAATATGTTATCATATTGGCAGTTTTAGAAAGAAAAATTAACCAACTGTAGAGATAATAGGGGTGGCTCAAGTATCCCCTATACTCAAGTATCCCCACTCTCCCCTATATTCATCGATTTCAATGCGAGTGTTCATGTTCACATGAATTAACATTTCGATCACGCTCATTGGTTTTTTTTATCCATCATACTGCTTTAAAATGGATATCATGGAATTTGGCGACCCTACAAATCGCTTAAAATAAAACCAGGTTGAATAAAAGATGACTAATTTCTAAAAATTCCTATTAATATTCAGTATGGACAAAAACTAGTATTCAATCTTACATAATCGTGTTCCACTATTTTGAGCTTCATATATTTGATTTATATAACTTAATATAAAATAAATAAATAAGTATATGAAAGCTACCTCTTCCTCCCGGCATTGCCGGAAGGACTTTTTTCATTTACATTTGTTTTACATATTATACTTTATATAAAAGAACCTTAATTAGTGATGTAGATTAAGTATTGTTGAAAAAAATACTTAAGATATTAAATTTTAAATAGGACTACCGTAAGAGAATTGTGATCATATACTGCCTGGTATATGTATCATGATTGAAAAAATAATTATAAATAAACAACAACAAAAAAAAAAATAATAATAATTACATTACATATTATAAGAAATGACTTAAAAATCCATTTTTGAATTATTTTCCTTGTAGATTTTGAATACTTCCTTCACAGATTTTATTTTAATTCTATATGACAAAATTAATATAACTGTTCATAAAAAATAATATCATAATGAAATGATAAAGAACTCTAACTAAACTAACAAACTAAAGAAGAAGATTTTTCTTTTATTGCATTCAATAATTCACATATGCTCGTTAAGCGGCCACACACCTTTAAAAGATTTGTAAAAAAGTGAATACGGTATTGAATTTCGAAAAGCAACGTAAATGAAATGAAAATAGTAAAATGTAAAATTATTTAATTTAATGCTTGTCATTACACACAGCAACGGAACTGTACATGAGTCCATTCTAGTAGACATATATCGATTAAATTTACAAATAACGTTATATATAACATGGGGGGGGGGAAATATGCAATAAAAAATAGTAGTTCAAAATTCTATCACCGGATGAGAAGGGGATTCGTCAAGACAAAAGATTCAAACTGGATTTTTTTCTCTAACCACACGGTGCAGAATGACGTTATGTCAGCAACTACTAGCTTTGTAAACGACTCCATATTTTCATAAAGTCAATTCGAGTACATGAAAAACTGCTATTTATCCGTCAAAACTTTAGTTATTTTTTATTGCTTTTCCCCTTTGTTCATATAATGTATCTCCCGAGTTTCATCGTTATTTGTCAAATGTAACCTTATATATAACCATTCTGTTTAACTCAAATTGTCCATGATTCAATGTATCTAATTGAATTTAAATGAAAATCTGATTACTTTAACACTATTTATTAGAAAATAAGTATAAAGGCTTTCTACCGAAAAATACATTAGCGTACCATTGTTAACTTATAAGGAAAATAGGATTTGTTATAAATAGTAAAATATGCAGATTATTTACGTTTTTAACGTGTCTTTATGTAGATGCTCTAATATATATTTAATCAAAGAAGTATTTATTTTCATTTTATCACAGTGATCTTATTTCAAACAAAAATCCCTCTTATAATTTTTATTTAAAAAACTAGAAAAGAGAAACTTAAGCGAGTGTTATAAACAGATTTATAGAAGAAGTTTTCAAAGTCCTTTCATAGAGTTAATGGAGTGTTTTAAAAGCTCATAATCGTTCATTTCTTTTAACTATCACATTCGCAGCTCTATTTTTCCCACACTCTCAGACATAAAATATTGCTTTTTAATTCCTACTAAATTGTCGAAAGCATTCAAACATACATATAATAAAAAAGCATTTTGTTTGGAAACTTATGTGAGTTTCTTATTTAAAAAAATCCTCGATAAATATCTTAAAAATAATAAAGCAAAAATTGCTTCATAGAAAGACCTTTTTATCTATTTAACACATAACTCATATAGAGAAAGTTTTCTAATCCTCTTTCATGTGATAGTAAACATGGATATAAAAAATACCCAAAGAAAATATTCAATGCTATTACTTAACAATAATAATATTATTATTTTAACAAAACTTGCTTAATCTTTTCAAAATTTTTTAATTTTAATGTGTATAAAAAGTGAATTTTAAAATAGATATTTTTTCTTAATTTTTATCCAATATTTCATGGATTTATCGCATACCATAAAAATCTTAATTAAGCTTGCAGATTAAATAATGATAATACCAGATTATATATTAAAAAATTAAATTATAATTTATTTTTAAGCATCTTTAATAAATAGAATACTTTAAATTTCTGAATCAGGTACAAAATAATATTATTATTAATAGGTAACATGCATCGTCGACGGGGAAAACTGACATATTTTGGAAGTTTCCTTTAGAAGGGAGTAAAATTATGTGAAAACTATTAATTCAAAGGATTTTTCGTATTCCGTAAAATGTTTTTAAAATATTTCTCGTTAAATTTGGCTACATATTGCTTCGGAAAACTGATGCCGCATTGATCTGTACCAAAATACCCTGACACGATGGGCATCATACAGAAACAAAACAAATATTAAATTCTCAGTTTTTTCTTGTAAAATAAAGTTTTAGCATAGGGCTGTTGGCTCAAATAAAAAAAAATAAAATAAAAAAATGTGGTATTTAAAAAAAAAAAAAATCACATTTGGTCTAAAATTTTAACATTTAAAATTATTAGAAAAAAGACACTGTTAATAATAATAATAATAATAATAATAATAATAATAATAATAATAATAATAATAATAATAATAATAGTAAATCCGTAAAAGTTACGGAAAAATCTGCTCGCAGAAATGTTGCCAGCAGTTTTCGACGTAAAAATTGCAGTAAAATTACATGTAAAATTTTCATTATATCTCATTTTAGTGCAATTTTTACGGCAAAAACTGCTGGCAACATTGCTACCAGGAGTTTTTGCTGTAAATTTAACGGTTTTTTTTTATTGTGTAGGAAAAAAATAAAATAAAAAAATTGTTCGTCGACTTTTAGATAATTTAATTATGCATAAGCAAATTAATATTTAGTTAAATTTTCGATATTTTTCTAGTTATCATGCTGCCTATATTGAAAAATTTTGTTTCCAGAAAAACTCTTTTAAAGTTAAAAAAAAATTTAAATTAATGTATACTAACTTTTCTGCTCCTACACGAAACTGTGGATCTTCCTTTGTCTTAATATGGTCATAAAAATGTCTTTTATACACCTACGACTAGTACAAGCCCCTTTCAAAGTCTCTACCTTTTAAAATCTAGTACGATGATGGTTCAATAATGATTGCCCTAGTGCGTATAATTTTTTTTTACTGCGATGGTTGGTGTCGAATATCGATACCTGAAGTTTTAGATGTTCACATGCTCACTTTTGGAACCGTAGCTACTGCAATATTATAATTTTGTACAGAGGAATGAAATTTTCAAGACCTAATTTTAAAGGGATTTTAAAGGCAGAGGATGAGGGGTAAGGTTTGGAGCTTATGGGACTGGATTTGTAAAAGTGGATGAGATGTGGCTATAATAATATGATCCAAAATTCAAACGACCGTTGCCATGTTTCATCCACTCTCAAAAGCTAGCCGAATAAGCTCCAAACCAGAATTTCTCTTCCCTCCTATTCAAACATATTTTTGAGTGGAGGGGTATCCAATCAAAAATATGTTTAAATATTAGCTACAGTTATGGAATTGAAATTATAGTCACCTATGGTTTCGATATTTTACATCAATCATCACAATAGAAATATTTTATATACATTTGGGACAAAAAATATTGAATTACCCTTGTATATCGCAGAAGTTTCGTGTCCTGCTTTACAACACATTACTTCTAGTACCTACATATAAATTTCTACACAATCATTATATGTGGCAGAAGTAATATAAGTAACAATATAAACCACAGAGTGACAATATAAACAATTTTTAGGTGCGTTCGTTATTATGTAAATACGTAGCACCTATTGTTGTCGCTCAGTCCGTCCGTCTGTCCGTCTGTCCGCATATAACAACGCAAAAACTACCCAACCGAATCGTTTGAAATTTAAATTACATAATTATAACATAATTTTGTCGCGTCATTTCAAATTTTATGAAAATCGGATGGACAGATTAATTACAAGGACATTCAAAATGATTCCGTTACATTACGGTAAATAGGGAAAAAAGTTTTAAATGCATTTTAATCGTTTGAAATTTAAAACATATAATTATTGCGTAATTTAGTCGAGTCGTTTCAAATTTTATGAAAATCGGATGGACAGATCAATTACAGGGACATTCAAAAGGATTCCGTTACATTACGGTCAATAGGGAAAAAAGTTTTAAATGCATTTTAATCGTTTGAAATTTAAAACATATAATTATTGCGTAATTTAGTCGAGTCATTTCAAATGTTATGAAAATCGGATGCATAGATCAATTACAGGGACTATCAAAATGATTCCGTTACATTACGGTTAATGGGGAAAAAGTTTCAAATGCATTTTAATGATGTTACACTCATTCGAACATTATAGAATTGACATGCATCTATGAAATATATACTAAAATATGCATTCTGTACAATCTGTGATGCAAAGAATTTTTATTATTAAATTACAGGGCCACACAAAAGTATTCCACTATATAATGCTATACGGGGAAACATGGTTTGGTACGTGTTTTAATTATATTCAACTATTTCACATTTTATGAATAAGATATACGTTGCTGAGGTGTAATAAAAATTACGTCCTGTATATTTACAGAAACGTAAAGATTTCGACTACTGTACTGTATCCGGAGTACGCTCTACTATATCAGCAAGATCTGAATATTTTTAAAACTTCGTTATCGTACGAACGCACCTCATTTGCTACGTTCACGTGCAATTTCCAACTTGTTTAATTTAGCATTAAAACTCTCTTTTGCGTTCAAAAAAGGGTAGAATCTTTAAAATGGCTCAATACATTCACACAAACATAATGAACATCAACTCATATATGCGTATACAGGTTGTTTCAAAACTATAAGTCTGAAATATATGTGGGTGGTTCAACAATTTTCCCTAGTGCATATAAAATATTTTTAAAGCGATAATTGATGTGTAATATCGAATTTTATTGTCTTAAATCCCTATTATGCTCAGTTTCAGAACCATAGCAGCTATAATATCTTAGTTTTCGACAGAGTGGTTAAGCTTTAAAGACCTATGTGGAGGGAGTTTTTAAGGAAGGGGTTGAGAGTGAAATGCTGATTTGGAGCTTATGAAGCTACATTTGTGACAGTGAATGAGATGTCTCTACGTCAATATGATCTCGAGTCCAAACGACAGTATTTACGGCTCATCCACTGTCACAAATCTAGCCCCATAAACCAAAAAACAGCATTTCGCCCCCACCCACTTTCACTATTCCTCCAAACCTACGTGAATATAGCAGCTATAGTTCCGAAATTGATCAAATAAGCATCCAAAAAATTAAGTTTCAATATAACACAACAATCCCCGCAATACAAGTATTTCATATACACTAGGTACAATAATTATACATTTCACCACTTAAATTCAGGTAGATTGGACTTAAGCAGATTTCGTAGTGAAACGTCGCTGCGGAAATACAGAATTAATAGTAGAAGTATTTCGGTGAATAAAAGTACTATGTTGGCTTAAATCAAATTTCTTCATGAGTGACAGTTTCTTTAAACGTGTGACTTGCATCGTTATACCGAACTTCCCGACACGAACTTCATATATATGTCTAATAAAGGATATAGAGCCAAAGTGCGTACAAAAGCACTCGAGATTCTCAAACGACTATCCTCTACTGTGATTAATACTATTCCTTCCATTCCATGAGATTCTGACATATCTTCAAGTGTCCGTTATCAAACCTGGAACCATAAAACGATAGATTCGCGCGCAAGTCCCTATAAAAACAAAAAAGCAAAATCAGTCTAAAAAGCAAAATCACCAAAAAAGATGGGTTATAAAAGGCAAATATTGCTAAGACACCCCCGTGATTGAAAAAGACATTTCTGTTATTTGAAAAAACCTTTGTCATTTGATAGGAAAATTTTAGAAAACTTTGAGCGTCGATTCACGAATTTTTCCTGTTTCGAGGTAAATTGAACATACTCGAAGAATCCATGTCAAATATACATAAAGGTGTTCTGGTGTAATAACGTCAGGCGGGGAAATAACGCCAAGTGCTAATATTTTGCATAATTATGAAATAATACGGTAAATGACACCCATGTGCTCTTCGCAGAAGGGTTTTGAGTCATATAAATCGCAAAAAAACAGCTTAAAGTTAATTTGTTTCATTTGTAGGTCTTATTGCTTTTACAAGCAACTAAAATTTACGCTTGATCTAAAATTTGAAAGATAAGTTTTTTGATGTGAAGACTATATTTTTTTATCCGGAAATACTTTGTTTATTACATAAATTTGTAGTGTATTTCATGCACTTTCAAAATGTTGTAGAAGATTTTGGATACCTTCTCGAGATAATTTCAGTTTAAAATTTACTGCGCAATAAGTATATCGGGGTAATAACGCAAAGGATTGCGTTATTACTCCGGTTGATTCCCAACAGTGGCCGAACTATATCCGAAGGGAGTTTATATATTAATATAGGACAGCATTATCATCATTGTTGAAACGGTAAGATTAAGGGGGTGAGGTCCAATACCTAAAACTAATCTCTCTCTCTCTCTTTCTTTTTTTTTATTTTACTAATGTAAAAAATAATTTTAAAATCTTACAAATAAAACTATATCAAAATGTTTTCTATATTCAAATTCGTACATCTTCAAAATCAGGTTTCTATTAAATTTCAACTGGATTATTCAATTGTGTTCGAAATTTTAACTGTCCGCTTTCTCAGCGTTCGGTTTATCAAAACTTTTTTTAATTTAACCTGTAACTGATGTGATATAAATTGTAACGTAATTAATGTGAAGCGGTTTGTGAGACCGCAAGATTGAAAGATGAATAAAAGGCAGGAATAACTCATAGGATTGTGTTTTTGTACTAAACTTTTTATACAAGACTATCATACTTAATATTCACCTATTTAAAAGTCTCTGGTGATAGTACTAAAATTCAAAATTAAACAAAATTTCGGTAGTGTTTGTAGTTAAACTGAAAATTACAAGTTAAACTATAAAAATTAAAAGAAAAATAGTGTTTTATGAGACCGGTAACATTAGTTAAAGGTTAAAAGGTGATCCATGATTAAAAATCATAGAATACTAATAATGCGCTAAACCTTTTGTCCAGAATTAATTCTAAATAAATTTGATCTATTCAAATATTTCTGGCAATAGTACGAGAACTCCAAACGAAAGAGAATTTCAGTTGTAGCTATAGTCAAACTGGAAAATACAAGTTAAACGCTATTTTTTTTGGGGGGGGGGGAGGGGGGGCAGTGTTCAGTCAGATTGCTAACAGCAATTAAAGGTTAATTTTGCTGCTAATATAGAGATAATGATATATAACCATATGAATCATGCATAAAATTGAATAAGCGATATCATTAGGATAATATTTTTTTATCAAATATCTTATTTAATTCATTAAAAATTTATTAAAGCATGTTCTTTATAACGCCGAAAATTTAACTTTAGGTTTGGAGAATCCGCATTAGTGTGGAGTTATGGGTTTAAAAAAAAAACTATTTACACTACTACTATAATAATATTAACACTTAACTGCTGTGACAAAAATTGTCGCATAAGTACAGTGGGCGGCCTGTCAGACCGCTTAATCTAAAGATGAATAAAATGTTAAATTAACTCTTAGAATATTCATTTTGTATTGAACTTTATATACAGGACTATTATAAATAAAATTCCGCTATTCAAAAGTCTCTAGAGATAGTAATAGGACCCCAAACGAAACAAAATTTGACCGGTATCTATAGTTAAACTAAAAATTGCAAGTTAAACTCTGAAACTTGAAAAACTAAGCGGTCTGTGAGACTGCTAACAGACGTTATGGGTTAAGAAAAATATTTATTACATATAACTTTAATTATTATAAAATTTTACATGATTAAAATAATACATTATAAATGTTTAAAACCGCGCAATGTTTCTTATAATCATATTTAAGCGGGACTTTTTAAGCAAAGAGAGCCAGAGGGCGTTATATTGTGCTGAAGCTCCCCTCACTCCTTTTTCTTTCATTTTCACAAAAAATTGAATATTTTCTATCACATAGAATGCATACATGGGAATATAAATACTGATTCAAATAAATACAATTGTAGACCGTGCAATATTTCTAATAATTCTATTTAAACGGTCCTTTTTAATCAAAACGTAGTTTAGAATCTGATATTATTTTTTCTCCTCCCCCCCACCACAACCACACCTTTTTTTATCTTACACTGTCACGAAAAAATTAAACATTTTCAATAGCTTATAATGCAATTTGTCAATTTTTAGAGCTGTAGAGTTTGTATTTTTTGAATTGGGCAATCTACATGCCATTATTCCAACTTATTCTATATTTTTGTTTGCATGGCGTTCTTACCCATATAGGTGGGTAATAATGCCAAATAGCATTGTTTAAGAAATAACGCTATTACATTTTATAAATGCATATCTGTTAAATTATTTTATTTTATATAGCTAGTCAATGAGTTGCTCTATCAAATCTTATATTTGTTTGAAAAATACAATCTAAAACTGAGCCGTGAAAATTGGTAGAACGTTAACGTGGCGTTATTATCCCAGGGTACCTTTTATATATATATATACACACCCTGTATGCCCAAATATGACCGGTCACTGGCGGTTTTAGACATTTTGATAAATATGTAAAAAAAAAAATACATTAGGTGTTTTCCTCAAACCCCAAGTGTAAAAGCATAATAGTATAGGTCATATACCATCGTGAAAATTTTTACCCAAAACTCCATAAGGGACCATTAATAAATTTGAAAAAGAATAAATATATTTTGGATAACCCTGTCGAAACTAATGTAGCAAAAGCGTTCAAACTGCAGATTGTAATTAAGTGGTTTATTGAAAACAATCTGTGTTCATTTTTGTGTGAACAGCATGTGTACTCGCAGAAAAATTAAGATTTTTATAAAAAACTGTCTCAATTTTCCCCAAGGTTTTTGCTTAAAATTTTTAGACTTTTTAATATAAAATAATGTTCTTTTTCGAAAGTTTGACAAACGACATCGTACACAATACCCTGCAATCAGAATTAAAAAAAGAAAGAAAATTGTATAAAAATTAGCAAGTTTACTAAATTATTTTTTATATCTAAAAAATTTTGAAAAATTTTATATAAATAGTGAGAAATTTCACCAAGTTTTTTGCTTATAATTGTTGAAACCTTAATATAAAATAAATTTATTTATGGAAAATATGACAAACAACATTGTACATAATACGCTGATACATTTCATACATTTGTTAGCGTAAACGCTATCAAAATTACATTTGCATATTATGTTAGATAAATGTATAAAGCAACTTTTGTAAAAATCTCAAAAACATAACTTGAAAATTCTGAAAGTGATTGTTCATGGAATAAGCTCAAAATTCACTGTTCCGAAAATGAAGAAAAAACATGAGGAGAACGTGTCATATTGTATATTCTATATTGACACTAATCAATGCATATATGAATACAACCCCTCACCTTTTTGATTAATTTTGGGAATAACGGATTTTGACCTTATTCAATCGGTGATCACTTTCAGAATTTTCAAGCTATATTTTTGGGACTTTCACAAAAGTTGCTCTATAGATCTACATAACTTAATATGCAAATGAAATTTTCACAGCGTTGACGTTTGTACAGTAAAAGAAGTATTTAATAAATTTGCTCTTTTTTCATACAATTCTCATTATTTTTTTAATACGATTGCAGAGTATTATGTACAATGTTTTTTGTCATATTTTCGAAAAAGAACATTATTTTATATTAAAAAATCAATCAATTATAAGCAAAAAACTTGGTAAAAGTTTGACAATTTTTATAAAATATTAATTTTTTTACGAATATGCATGCTATCAGCATAATGAACACAGTTTATAACAATAAGTACCTTAATCATATTCTACAGTTTGAACGTTTTTGCTATATTAGTTTTCCCAGGGTTATCCAAACTATATTCATTATTTTTTAATTTGTTGACGGTCCCCTATAGAGTTTCGGGAAAAAATCTTTACGGAAATGTATACCCTGTACTATTATATTTATAAACTTAGAGTTTCAAGATAATTCCTCATGTATTTTTCTAGATATTTAACAAAATGTTAAAAATTGCAAATGACTGATCACATTTGGCCCTATAAAGAAACCAAAGCACTACAGTTAACGGAACTTTCATGTAATACAGTATGATATACTTGCAACTTTAGATTGGCGATTTTAGATAAATTTAGTTTGGATTATTGAATTTTTTAAAATTTTAGGTAAAATATCCAGATGGAAATATCCTGCTGTACCACCCCCCCCCCAAAAAAAAAAAAAAAAATCCTTACGATATACATTTGTTTAAGAGCTGATTTAATTTTTTTGTAGCCCATTTGATTTTAATGCAATTTGTATGGCACCTTTTAGGTATTTTTTTATTCTTAATTTAGACCTTCGCCCCTATTTACAGGAAGATCCTCCTTATCCTTAAATACCAGTCAGTCATTGATTTATTTTGCTTACTGATTTTTTTTCATTTATTTAAATATGGACACTTACACACGTTAGACTGCGCAGGAAAATATAAAGAAAATATTACTAAATACACAGATTAATAAAAAGAAATGCATATATATACATGTGTGTATTGCATTATCAACAATTATTTAGGATATAATATACTATTATTTAGAATGCATATATATTTAGATGTTATGAGATATTTTCTTCATATGTTAAAAATATGAATGTTTTTGGTTTTTAAAGCTAGAAATATATGTACTCTGCTAATTTAAATAATATTGATACACTAATATTAAAAATGGATACACAAATACTCAAAATGCATACACAAATACTTAAAATGCCCATTTTAAATACTCTGTGTATCTTCCGAATAACTGTAAACTATCATTTTAAATTCAAGTTTAAGAGGATAGCATTCGGGGAGTTGTTCAGAAAAGTGCTCAATTTTTTCGCCTGTAAAAGTTGTTTTTGTAAGAAAATTCTTCATCTTTTAAGTATAAATTTAATTAAGCAAAAGCGCTTTTTTTCCAGAAATTTATCCAAATAAGATAGAATGAATAATTCAGTATGCTCAATAAAGCGATCACATATTAATCAAATTAACGTGATAATGAATAATTCATGTCACTTTTCCGCATCCGACAAAACGATTGAAATGCACGAATTCACAGGAAAATATATTATTAATCTAGATGTCATCCTTGCATACATAAAATTATTTATCAAAGTAAATTCTGTTTTTTTATTATTATTTATATATTTTAAAAACGGGAAAAACGTTTCGTTGTACGAGTTGAATAAATTTATTATGTAAAAGTTACTAAAAATTCTTCTTTCTAGTCATTAATAAAACTGAAATGTATAAAATTTCTAGAAAGTCAGTGGTTTATTTTAATCAAATAAAAGAATATAGACTTGTATTATCGTAATTTTTCATACCTCATATTCATTAATTTTTAATAACACAAAATACCGCTATTATACGTTGCTTTATGCGTTGTTATTATACAGAGTGAAACGCATTAATTTGATTGCCTTAATTTTTTTGCGGAAGCGTGAATTATAATTAAAAAATTAGTGGTAATGTCTTTGTAAACAGGTTGACATTCCTTTCGTTTTAATTGCAGAATTTTAAGGCAAATAAGCGGCTTAATAAAACAAACGTTGTTTCATTGTTTTATTAAATACGATTAGAGAAATATTTGAAATAAAGATATTATAAAATGTATACAAAATGTATTAAGTAAATAAAGTCTTTGTGTCCCGGTATTTTTTAAACAACGCTATTGAAAAACCATTTTAAATTTATCGTTTTTAATTTGACGAAATTTTCACAAAAGTATTCTTTCTCTTTTTTTTTATTTTTCATGTAAAAATATGTTTGTTGTTAATAAGTAAATATTTTTTGCGCTGCCTTAAAAATCCCAATTGCAAAACGTTCTTCTGAAAATATATACTAAATGTTTCAGCTAAATATATTTTTGAATTTCATCTGTTTTGTAAAATTATTATTTGGTCATTGTAATTTAAATGGTAATCTTTCCTATTTACTGCTATTTCTTTTTAAAACATATTAAATTTATTATTTTTATGTTTTCTTTTTCTTTTTAACATTTACGTGAAAATATTTTGTTTCTATTAAGGATATATATTTTTAATTTTTTCTGCAGTAGAAATGGAGAGCCACTTATGAAATGCACAAACACACACACAAAAGAAAAAAAAATGTGCAGCGGCAGTGACAGTGTTAGTTCTTCTTTTTGTTAAAATACAGGCATATCGATTTAAAAATCCTTCACAGTGAGAAGAAAAAATTATAGCCTATTTCGGAAACCGGTTTTATGAAAAAATAACATAGTTTTATGTGCTGAAAAAAACTACCTGCATTGAATTACGAAGGAGTTTAACTTTAGGTATGATAAAAATTTCAATAATTTTTAAACTTCATCATCGAAAAACATTCATTTCGGTATACTTACAAAGAGAGGACACTAGGCTTGTGTCACCGAATCCAGCGCGCCTGTGGGTATTGATAGAGTATGGTTAGTATATAAACATATCACAAGGATAAAGTGCAATATTCAGGGGGGGCTTAAAAAACGACCCCCCAAATTCACCCATTATTGACGCAAAATATATAATTAAATAAATTGAACTCCTTTGCGAGGGCTGGATTTTACAGTTGCCTAGACGCCTGACATTTACTTTTCTCGTTTTTCCGCTGTCGCCTGGTTCAAATCCCGTCCAGGCTACTTTTTTTTCACAGACAAGATTAGGATTTGTTATTTTCGGACTACAATATCTGATAATTAATACGTATGACAAATATAAATAAGAACATGTTTCTAAGCTCATTAATACACATTTATTTATTTACAAAGAGTAACAGAGTTTCATTGAAAAGCTACGGATATAAAAAAAAAAAACTTATGCTATATGTACGTATTTCTTTTAAATTCGACATCTTTTGATTTTTGTAAATTATTTATATTTATTTTACAATAACTTACATATATTTCAAAATTACGTACAGTTATTTTACATTATTTACACTCAATTCAATACTATGTATTTAAAAATTAAATGCGTGCTTTTACAAGTGATTTTTGAAGCTTCTCCAAGAGAAATTTTTTACAGAATAACCTTTTTCATTTTAATTAATGAAGAACAACGTCTAATCAGCGAATATCTTTTAAAACAAACTACCGGACTTCGCTTTGCAGCAGGTGACTGCTAAAAGAATAAACATTATAAACCCTCGCTGTTTATTTACTATAGTGTACTAATAAGCTTGTTTTGCTTAACAACCAATTGCAAAACTACGTGATAAAATGTTCCCGAAAATGGTTTTAACTGAAAACAGTTATTCTTAATCAAAACACGAGAGTCCATATTAAAAAAGAAAATTACATTTAAAAAAAATCGCAAAATTATAATTTTTTAAATTGATAGGTATTAGACAAGACGAAAATGAAATAGCATATTTTAATTTTATGTAGTGTATTTTAATTTACTCCGCTGCGAAGAACAGTAATATATTCGTAGAAATATCTATACATAAGAATGAATAAAATTAAAATTTTGTCGACTGAATAGTTCTTTTTATTTTTCATTCTACCCATAAAAATGCAATCACTCTGTAAATAAATAAGTATATATGCATATGTTCGGAATGCTGTATGCATATGTATGTGTGTGTGTGTTCATGCGTGCAGAAGTATATTCTTACTTATATTTGTCATACGTATAAATAATCAGATATTGTAGTCCAAAAATAGCTAATCCTAATTTTGTTTGTGAAAAAAAAAAAAAAAAAAAAAAAAAAAAAAAAAAAAAAGTGGTCTGGACACTATTTGAACCCAGCGAAAGCGGAAAAGCGAGATAAGCAAATGTCTGGCGTCTAGCCAATTGTACAATTTGTAGCCCTTGCAAAGGAGTTCAATTTGTTTATTTATATATTTTGCGTCAATAACGGGTGAACTTTGGGGGTCGTTTTTTAAGGCTCCCCCCCTGAATATTGCACATTAGCCTTGTGATATGTTTACATACTAACTATACTCTATCAATACCCAAAGACTCGCTGAATTCGGTGACAAAAGCCTAGTGTCCTCTCCTTGTTAGTTAAAACTTACTGAAAAATTCGCGCACCATTCGGGGAAAAAAATCGATTGTCTTAAAATTTTCAGCGTCTGAAAAAAATTAAAAGACTCGTAATTTGCATCCGGACCTTTCTTTTCCTTTTCTTTTTTTTAATTGAAAAATTTTTTAATAATATTTTGAATTTCCATTATTTCTGTTTTGATGGCCGACTGCATGATATTGTAACATTACAAAGTTGTCTTTGCGTTTTATGTTTTGTCACTATCGGATATGTATTCAATTTTGTTTTTTTGTATAAAAATCCGTTATTGATTTTTTTTATAGAAAATTTGCTTTGAAATTTAATTTTTAACAGTGCACGAGAAATATGTAATTTAATATTCGAATATTACCAAAGTTGCTTTCAAAAAATTAGCAATAATTTAATCACAAAAAAAGCTTTTTAAAATTTCTTGCTTTTAAATGTAAAAAAAAATAATAATTTAAAATGAGTAAATATTAAAAATAGGGCAAATTAGACTTTTAAAGATGTAAAGCTGGGATGAAATTTTACTATAATAGATATTGCATAATTGGGGACAATGAAATCCATTCAGGAAAAATCACTTGTAAAAAATTAGCAACACGTGAATCTCACACTTTTTCAATTCAACATTTAATCGACAATCTTAATTCTCCAACAAATTTGCTGTTTAAAAGTTATAGTAATATATGTTCAAATGTTTTATCTACTCTTTCAAAATTCTCATTGAAAAAATAATAGTAATAATTCTAGAGGTGTAAAGTGACCGGGATCTCTATGCTTAATAAAAGTTTACTGTATGCTGTACAAAAAGAGGTAAATCTGCAAAACTCGCTTTTGTAAATGAAATTTTGCTTTAGAAATGAATTTAATAAATATTCTCACTCCATATGTTGGAAGTGTGAAATTTTAAGTTGGGCATGGTCCTCGTAGCTTAAATGCTAGAGCACTTGAAGCGCTTTTTCAAGTGTTCCGGGATCGATCTCCGGCTTGGACTTTTTACACTAAGTAGGTTCTATGCTTAGTTAGCAGTGTGAAAATTCACATATAGAATATTCAAGAATTTCAAGCGTAATTTTCACTTTTGAAAAGTAATTGAAAAATTAATTAAAATTAAATATGTAATTATTTTGGTCATAAGACATTTTAAACATCATTAGTAAAAGTTATCTAATCACTTCTTTACACATCTTACGATTTAATATAATTAACTGCAATTTTAGTCATCAAAAATATGTATTACGTTATGTACAATAGCAGAAACGAAAAATATATATAATATGGCCAATTGCCATTCGATACACAACACGTATTTGCATTTTGTTGTGCTAACTCATATAATCTTTATTTAGCATTAGAATAATGTATGTCACAGAAATAATTATTAGGCTAGATGAATACTTAATTATTTACTTATCACGTAAACACTTGTTCTGCAATTTGTGTTTATACTGCGAAATAAATGAAAGAATATTAATGAGGCAAACTCGTTTGACAATGATATTACTAAAACATTGGTTCGTTAGTATACAAAGCATTTCCTATTAAGTGTTTGTTTAGTGTTATCAGGATGATGAGAGTAAATATTCACCTGTATGTTAAATAAATTATAATGTAATTTCAAGAAATTACAAAAATAGAAATCTATGAAAGGTTATAGATTGTTCTATGAAAATTTTAAATATATAATTAAAATTGCTGTGTCGTTAAAAATCGTAATAAGAAAAAAGTAAACACTTTCTATACAAAAAAATTGACTATAATGATTTAAAAGATATTTAAACTTATAAAATTGACATTATCATGATTCATAAATTGCTTAAGAGACTTAAATAATATTTTTTTGCATTCTAATAAATAAAAAAAAAATGCAGAATTTACTTGTCATAAATGTTTATAAATTTTGGTAACAAAAACATGGTCGATTATTTTATATGAATTAGTCATTTATTGTTCCAAAATACTTGAAAAACATTAATGAACTCGGTTTTTCTGTCTGTCTGTTCGCACTCTAACTCGCGTAAATATTAACAGATTTTCATAAAAATTCTCATATGATGTTGAAATTCACTATGCGCTATGATATGTACCAAAAGCTAATTACTAGATATTGTAAAAAATATATACTTTTTTCAAATTTAATCTATCATAAAATTTTAAGTACAAAAAATATTTTTAATGAAATTTGTCTTAGTTATCAATTTGTTAATAAAAATACATAGCTGAAATTAAGAAAGTATTTAAATAAATAATGGGATTAACAAAGGATAATTAAAATTCATCACAACCTGTTACTCGTTACATATCATAACGTGATGCAGTTGTTTGGTCAAATCCTATAAATAAACAATAAATTACATGTTTTCCATACTCCTAAGGCAGCTATCGTAAAATACCAGAGTGTTGCACATTAATTTAGATATGTTTCACATATAGTTATATCCATAAATTGCACCGTTTACGAGTTCTTATTATCGACCTTGATATTTACAGATTATTTTGAGTATTCATGAAGTGTGAACTTTCACACTTTGTGTTCATTTACAAACTTTCTCTTCTAAATTTCCTAATTATAAAAATTAAAGGATTATCAGAGTCTATTTAAAAGACTCTGTGCAAGGCAAAGATAAATAATCAGATAGACAAACAAAAAATTAAATAAAAAACAACATCAAAAGAAAAAGAAGATGAAGAATGCATTAACACTTTTCAACTTTAATGGAATGTGTTTAAAATATAAATCACAAAAGTATTCGTAAGATCTTCAATAAACTCATATAAAGGAACACAGTTTTCACGGTATAATAAAAGAATCAAGTAAATTTTAATGCTTTCAAATATGCGGGTTTTTTATATTAATATTTTACCCTTGTTCTGCTGGTTCATTTATTTGCGATCTATTCCTCTAATCACAAATTGTAGTTAAATATATTTATGGAAGCTATCTGAAGTTACTGGACTGAGATAAGCCACCATAATTACCCGAAAACAAGGACTACTTTCAAGTACCAATAAAACTCGGACTAAGTTTAACAATGAGATAAGTCGATTATATTTACTAAAGAAGTATCAAAGGCTTTCTAATAAGCCGTTAAGAATGGTTATTGTGTTTAACGTAAGAAAGTGTTTTATAGAAACTTGAGAAACAAAATTATTTTGAGGCCAAAAAGTAATAGGCGCAAAAAAATTATATTTTTGGAGACAAAAAAAGTTACTTTATTTTCAATTAATGCAACAAATTTACCTGAAAAAACAAAAATGTCAATCAATATAATCTATAAAAAAGCAGTTTTTTAATGTTATTATCTGGCAATTTTTAGGTGCGTTCGTAATTATATAATACGTAGCACCTATAGTTGTCGTTCAGTCCGTCCGTCTGTCCGTCCGTCTGTCCGTCCGTCTGTCCGTCCGCATATAACAACGCAAAAACTACCCAACCGAATCGTTTGAAATTTAAAATACATAATTATTACATAATTTTGTCGAGTCATTTCAAATTTTATGAAAATCGGATGCATAGATCAATTACAGGGGCAATCAAAAGTATTCCATTACATTACGGTCAATGGGGAAAAAAGTTTCAAATGCATTTTAATCGTTTGAAATTTAAAATACGCAATTATTACATAATTCTGTCGAGTTATTTCAAATATTTTGATAATCGTGTGCATAGATCAATTACAGGGGCAATCAAAAGTATTCAATTACATTATGGTCAATTAGGAAAAAGTTTCAAATATATTCTATACGTTTGAAATTTAAAATACATAATTATTACATAATTTTGTCGAGTTATTTCAAATTATATGAAAATCGGATGCATAGATCAATTACAGGGGCAATCAAAAGTATTCCATTACATTACGGTCAATGGGGAAAAAAGTTTCAAATGCATTTTAATCGTTTGAAATTTATAATACGCAATTATTACATAATTCTGTCGAGTTATTTCAAATATTTTGATAATCGTGTGCATAGATCAATTACAGGGGCAATCAAAAGTATTCAATTACATTATGGTCAATTAGGAAAAAGTTTCAAATATATTCTATACGTTTGAAATTTAAAATACATAATTATTACATAATTTTGTCGAGTTATTTCAAATTATATGAAAATCGGATGCATAGATCAATTACAGGGGAAATCAAAAGTATTCCATTACATTACGGTCAATGGGGAAAAAAGTTTCAAATGCATTTTAATCGTTTGAAATTTATAATACGCAATTATTACATAATTCTGTCGAGTTATTTCAAATATTTTGATAATCGTGTGCATAGATCAATTACAGGCGCAATCAAAAGTATTCAGTTACATTATGGTCAATTAGGAAAAAGTTTCAAATATATTCTATACGTTTGAAATTTAAACTACATAATTATTACATAATTTTGTCGAGTTATTTCAAATTTTATGAAAATCGGATTTATAGATCAATTATAGGGACACTCAAAAGTATTCCGTTACATTACGGTCAATGGGAAAAATGTTTCAAATGCATTTTAATCGTGTTACACTCATACGAACTTAATAAAATTTATATGCAACTATAAAGTACATATTATAATATACATCATACATAATTTGTGGTGCAAAGAACATTTGTTATTGATTTACAAGGCCACACAAAAGTATTACATTATATAATGGTATAGGAAGAACATTGTTTGATGAGCGTTTTAATTGTAATTCACTATTTACAATTTTATGAGATTGACATATGAAAGTAATATTTTTAAAACTTCGTTATCGTACGAACGCACCTAATTTGCTACGCTTCACGTGCAATTTCCAACTTGTTTATATAAAGTGATGCTAGGAAATATTATTTTTTAAATTTAAGATGGTTCGATAAATTCACATTCAAAAATAAAATTTAATGAGAGATATTTTTTAGTGAATGACTAAGAGTGTAAATATTTTTTCTTAACAGAAATATGTGCAAATAGGCTTCCTTGTATTACTATTATCTGTAAGCATTTGCAAATGATAGTTATATATTACATATTCTGCGTAAGGAGTATTAAATTTGCGAAATATAGATGTTTTTAGTTCCACTATGCCGAAGTGTGCTGAACTACTGAGTTTTAAATGTTTAATTCAATTATTATGACAAACATTGATAAGGACAGTAAGGAAAAAAAACAGAAAAAATCGTGCAGTGAAGAGTTACACTAAAAAAGCAAATTAATGCATAATATTTCTTAAAAATCCAGTTTTTATTTTTACTTTACAATATAGATATAATTAAAAACAAAAAAGTTAATTCACTACAGAGCAAAATCTATCTGACGAACTATTTATTATTCAAATTACTTTCATATGGGTTATTTTAGGAACGAGATTTATGAATTTTTATTAGTTTTCATATTTGAAGATATTCATGTATAAACTTTATTTTTTATTAATTTTAAAAATATGAAATATGTGCTTGTATGTTTTTGGTTACTATTTTGATAATATGAATCTAAAAAATCAAATTAAATTTTTTGTATCAAATTAAATCTTTTGTATATTGTACTGGCTGTGTACTGGAATTTTTAAGGTGGCATTCTTTCTTTGGTAAAGTGAGAATTAACAGGTATCATGTGCAGGTGGTGAGGTTAGATAAAGAAGATTATTGAGAGGCGTGTTCATCCGTCAGTGATGTAGGTGGATGATGAGCAAACAAGGAACAGGTCACGAATCAAGAAAACAACGTGGGATATGGATAAGCTCCAAAAGGGAGTTTATATTGGGGAAAGCAGTGATTTGAGAAGAGACAGTCTTGTCTGAGATTTGAACAGTTCGTATCTGGGGGTTCGTACCTGGAAGTGTGTAGGACAGAGGTCCTTGTAGAGAGTGCTCTGTGTTGGAGGGCATAGGCAGTTTGTATCGGGAGAGCAAGGGACACAGACTTCCTGGTGTTGTGCTCTGGGGCGGATAGCATAGGCCGAGTATCCGTGTATTGGGAGATCCGAAATTGATCTCCAGCAAAGTGAATCTAACGTGCATTGAGTGTGAGGGAGAGGGTGTAATCTGAACAGTACACGGCCAACCTTTTTACGGTATTTAATTTAATGTTGAACCGGATCATCTATATCCGATTTGTAATTGTATATAATTGCAAATAATGTATTTCTTGTGTATATATAGTATAAATATATTGTTAGTTTAGTTAATTGACAGCGTCAGTGTTCATTTACACAATCCTCACAGTGGGTGACCGATATCACCTAATAATATCGGTGGTGGCAGCTATAACTACCACGGACTTTTTTCAAAGTTGTGCGGGCTGAGAGGAACGTCCGACAAATGACATGCATGTATTTGCATATCTTATGTAATTTTTTGTTTGTTTGAGTTTATATGTAATATATACATGTATATACTATGACACTAATACCCTGTTAAATCAAAAGCCTAGCAACAGAATTTTTTTCTGCAGTCTGCAACACAATTTTTTATAAAAAAAAACAGTCTGCAGAACGTAGATACAAATGTCCTCTTACCAGTTCCTCGCATTACGTTACGTGCACTCAAAACCACTCAAATATTTGTCATTTACTTAAAAAGAAAGTACTTTTGAAATTAAGTTATTTTTATCCTCAGAATTTTTAGCACTATCCTAGGTTATCTGAAACTGAAAGAAAATCCACTCCCGGCACTATGGTCTTTTTTTTTTTTTCTTGGCCCCATTGGCAAAATTTGCATTTTTTATTCAATTATTTAACAAGATTTGCGGGTTTTTTTTGCTTTTTTGACAAAATTTGTCGTTTTTTCGCGATCTTTTTGCAAAATCTTTGGGGTTTTTTCCGCGATCTTTTTTGCAAAATTTGTGGGGTTTTTTCGCGATCTTTCTGCGAAATTTGCCATTTTTTTCAGGACCTTTTGACGAGAATCATTGATTGATTATTTGATTAATACTTTCGACGTTTTATTACTTTCGACGAAATGTGCGTTTTTTTCGTGATACTTGAACAAAATGTGAGCTTTTTGGGGTTATTTTGACGCCATTTTTTTATCACTATCTTTCAACGAAACTTTACGTTTTTTCGTGATTTCTTGACGAAATTTGTTTTCAAGTTTTTAAGTAAAATTAGCCGTTTTTCGAGACATTTTGACAAAATCTGTCTTTTGAACTAGTTTTTTTTAATATTTTATTTTATTTTATATATTTTATTTTATCTTATTTTATTTTTTGAGACTATGTATCAAAATTTGCGATACATTTAATTTTCGGATTTATAACCGATTTTTTTTTCTTTTTTTAAGTTTTATAAGTTTTGAAATGAAAATTTGGAAATGATTATGTTTTGTAAATTTTTCTGAAAATTAAAAATAGATTCGTCACTGATTTATAGTTTAACGTGAATTGGAGCTTCGTCAATCGCATGTGGTGCAGATCAAATTACAATGGCCCATAGCATTTTTTTAAAACAATTAAAATATAGCCTGCAGATGTTCGCAAGAGTCTGCGACATATGTCAGAGCGTTGCGCTGGTTCTGCACTCGGGATGAAAAGTACCGATTGATTCATTTTTTTGATTCATTTATTGATCTTTATTTTTAAAAACGTAAATACAAACATAAAATAAACCCAAATATTCCTGCCAAAGTGTCATTATTTTGATTGATATGGTAAAACAGATTTTGTTTATTTAATAATAAATTGTTAATTTATTTTTTTAATTACATAAGATTGTTTCATTTATAGTTATTAAACTGGTTTTTTATTTGGTGTTATTGTTCTTTTTAAACAATATACAATTGGTATTTAAAAATAGGGTTTTCACCGAATTGGTATCAGAAAAAACCACACCATTATATTCGACATCTGTGCCAAAAATGTAAAATTTTTTTCCTCCTTAAATATATACATTTTTCATTAAAAAGTACAAGTTTAGTCATTTTAACCGGAATTGTTTATTAATAAGTGTATCATTTAATGTAAAAAATGCTTACTTTAGTTAAGTGAATTTATTAATACTAATCTTATGGAGGAAATTTATGAAAATATCTTTCAATATTTTAAATGAATCTGTACAAAGGGTTTTGATTTTTATGATTTTTTTTTAAATATTTTTAACGAGGACACTTTTATTTTTGGAACTGGCTTTGAAAAGGAAAACTTCTTCATTAAAAAGAAATCTGCAGTCAAAAAAAAAAAAAAAAAAAAAAAAGACTTTTATGCAGATAGTTTATCAGCTATCTAATACACCCCCTCCCCCCCCCAAAAAAAATGCAATTGTGATATTTTTATAAATTTCTATCATAAAATTAGCAGTAGTGAGCATGTCTTTTTGGCGTGACCAAACTAGTCCTTTAACTTTAAATATAACTGTTTGCATTTGCTATAGTGTGTGGATTTTATGCATTTCTATATTTTAAAATCATGGATTTGAGAAAATGTACTCCATACATATATTTCCTTTTTGTTTTTTCCTTCTTCAGTTTAGTAGTGTTTTTAAAAAATGCATGTTTTAAAATCGCTATTGATTTTCTAACTATTTATATTTTTACCAAAAGTTTTAAAGATTTTCAAATGTGTATTTAAAAAAAACTACGCATGGATTTTTAGATGCATCTGGCATTACACTTAATGTAACTAATGGTATATATAGTGAAAAAATATATAATTCAAAACATCTTCGTATACTTTTTTTTTTTTTAAATAACCAGAAAAATGGAAGGTAATTGAATTTATCACATATAAAAATGAAAACACGCACAGAAAAAAATTTAATTTGTCTTAAATGCAAAGAAAGATTTAGAATTTTTGAAACAGTAAAGTGACAAAAATATGAATGTGAAGAAAAAGGCCATTTAAAATTTTAATTTGTACGATAAATGTGCTGTATGTATTAACAAAATTTACATTATCTTATAATATAAGTACAATATGGGTAAAAGTGCAGTGTCAAAAGAATCTTAATTAAACAACATTTCATTTAATATTAAAAAAAGAAAATCTATTTTTTGACCAATTTTGAACTAAATTGTTTCATTTTAAAAAAATCTAACGTAATCTCTTCTTCTAACGAACATTATGCACATGATGTTACGCCCCATACATGGCAATATTTTTATTCTTTGTTTTAACAATTATACTTTCAGGAAACTTCAATAATGCGGTATTTTAAACGCTAAAGACTAGAAAATGCAATTTTAAGAAATAGCATCCCTAATTTTATACATATTATTATTTTTATTTTCATGGTTTTTTAAATTTTAATTTTGTTATACAAAAGTGTTTTTAATTGCTTCTTTTTCCAATTTTACAAAAATATTTATTCTCATTCGTATATTAGGTGTTTGCCCGGAACTGATTGATTTTGGTTCATGTTTTGGTAAGTTTTTTTTTTTTTTTTTTTTTTTTTTTTTTAACTTATATTAAATTAACTTCATTTGACTTTCAGACTTTTGTCATTTATAGATAAATCAGTTGATTAATCTAAGTTAGAGAACCCTGCCTCCCAGGAAGCAAAATTATTTGAAAGTTAGACAGAGAAAAGACAGAGAAAAACATCAAAGAAGAAGAGAAATTGAAACAACCTCGGTAAGAGAAGGAAGACTTTAAGAAAATAGAGAAAGAGAACAAAAGAGAAGATAATTTAAAAGTATCCCTGTAAGGGAAGGAAGACGTTAAGAAAATAGAGAAAGAGAACAAAGAAAAAGAGAAACTGAAACTACCCCAGTAAGAGAAGGAAGACATTAAGAATGTAGAGAAAGAGAACAAAGAATAAGAGAAGCTGAGCCACTCAAATAAAAGAAGAAAGACGTCATGAAGACAAAGAAAGAGCACAGAGAAGAGGAGAAATTGAAACTAACCCAGTCAGAGAAGTAAGACATCTGGAAAATAGAGAAAAAAAACAAAGAAGAAGAGAAGCTGAAACTACCCCAGTAGGAGAAGGAAGACATCTAGAAAACAGAGAAAGAGAACAGAGAAGAAGAGAAGCTGAAACCACCCCAATAAGAGAAGAAAGACGTCAAGAAGACAGAGAGAGAGCACAGAGAAGAAGATAAATTTAAACTACCCCAAAGACAACAAGAAAACAGAGAAAGATTCCAAAGAAGGAGAATTGCTGAAAATACTCCAGAACGAGATGCAAGATTACAAGCAGTTAGAAATCGATCAACAGCTATTCGAATACTCAACAGAAATTTCAGAATGTAGCTTTTAATTATGACCCATCGGTAGATTATGCCTCCGAGTCTTTAGGCATGATAGGATCTAAGTCAATTATCTGCCAATTCTGTGAAGCGAAGAAATGGAGGAGTAAAAACCAGGATATGTGCTGCAGTGGAGGAAAAGTTCGATTACCATCACTCTCAGTTCCTTCGGAGTCCTTGCGTACCTTCCTCACAGGAGAATCAATTGATGCTAAGCATTTCCAAATTAATATTAGAAGATATAATGCCTGTTTTCAAATGACCTCTTTTGGTACTACACAAGAAATAAGGGAACCTGGTTTTATGCCAACATTTAAAGTTCAAGGTCAGTTATATCATCGTATTGGTAGCCTGCTGCCTTTAGAAAATGAAAAGCCAAAGTTTTTGCATGTATATTTTGTTGGAGATGGTCAAGAATATGTAGAACAGCGTTGCAGAAATATTCCAGAAACAAAACAAAATATTGTAATGCAGTTGCAATATATGCTTCATGAACATGACTCTTACGTTCGTTGTTTCAAATTAGCAAAGGAAAACATTGGCCCTGAAATTAGAATCTTAGCTGATAAAACACATCATGGTTATCATGAAAGGCGATACAATGCACCCACGGCTGCAGAGGTGGCTGTAATCCTGGTGGGATAACAGCCAAAGTTTTTGCCAAGAGATATTATTTTGGAAGAAAGAAGTGGCACACTCAAAGGAATTCCTGATACTCACAGGTCGTATGATGCACTGCAATGTCCATTCATTATTTGGAAAGGGGAAGACGGTTATCATTTTAAACTACAACCCAATAACATGAGTGCCAACAAATAAAAAAAATCAGCAATGGATTTTTATGCTTACCGGATAGTGTACCGTTCCTCAAATTCATACATTATACGCATAAGCAAAGATCTGTTCCATCAGTATATTGTAGACATGTATGCTAAGATAGAATCTGAAAGACTCAGATCCCTTCGAATGAATAAGTCATTGCTAGTAGAAAAGTATGAACATTTGAAGGATGCAATAAATAATGATGGAAATGTTACTGACATTGGTCGATTAAACATCTTGCGATATTCTTTCACTGAAGGTCAAAGGTACGTCATAAGCGAGTTCAAGATGCCATGACTTATGTCAGAAACTATGGTAGACCTGATCTTTTCATCACATTTACATGTAATCCAAATTGGAGGGATATACAGCAATAACTGCTTGATGGGCAAAGAGCACAAGATCGTCATGATTTGTTTGCGAGAGTATTTCACCAAAAACACAAATCACTTATTGATCTCATTAGAAATGAAAAAGTTTTTGGAGAAGTTCAATGTGACAAGTACGCAATAGAGTGGCAGAAACGAGGACTTCTTCATGCGCAAATATTGATTTGGCTCAAAGAGACATTACACGTTCACAGAGCTGATGACAGTATTAGTGCTCAAAATCCCTGATCCACAAGAAGATCCAGAGTTTTTTGATATTGTTAAAAAACTGATGGTACACGGTCCCTGTGGATCCATAAATCGAGGTTCTACATGCATGAAGAATGGAATTTGCATAGCGATATCCACGAAGTTTTTTGAAGGAGACTCAAACTGGAAAAGATGGATATCCACTTTATCGACGAAGAAAACCCGAAGACGGAGGTTTTACTGCTAATATCAAAGTTTTAGATATGCTTATGGATAATACCTGGATTGTTCCATATTGTCCTTTTTTGAGTAAAATCTTCAATGCTCATATTAATGTCGAATTTTGCAATTAAGTGAAGTCTATTAAATATGTTTGCAAATATGTTAACAAGGGTTCAGATATGGCTGCCTTTGAAGTGACCAACAGAGATAATGATAGTGATGAAAATTCGCCAGTATGAAATGGGAAGATATATTAGTAGTAATGAGACGATATGGAGAATACTGAATTTTAAAATTCATGGACACCACGCTACAATTGTTCATCTGGACATTCATCTTGAAAATGGTCAAAGAGTGTATTTCACAGAGGAAAATGCTGCTGAACGCTCTGCGACACCACATGTCACAAAACTAACACGTTTTTTTCAAACATTGATTTCGCATGCTCCCTACTGTACAATCAAGTTCCCAAATACTATTCTTGGCATAATGAAAGCAGAAGATGGCAGCGGAGAAAAAAAGGGATTGTTGAGCCCGAACAAGTAGAAATATTTGCCTCTGAGGCACTAGGCCGAATTTACACTGTCCATCCAAATGACTCTGAATGCTATCATTTGAGACTCTTACTGCATGAACTGCGAGGTCCAGTGTCATATACAAATTTGAAAACAGTTAATGGAGGGATCTGCGAAATATTCAAAGAGGCTTGCCTGCTTAGAAGTCTTCTGGAAAATTATGAACATTGGAACACAGTATTAGAAGAAGCAGCTTCCTGTCGATCACCTAAAATTTTACGTAACCTGTTTGCTATTATGTTACAAACGTGCTCAGTGTCTGCTTCAGAACAGTTATGGATGAATCATAAAGAGATTTTGCCTGAAGATATTTTGCATGAAACCTGTATACAACAATAGAATATGGATTTGGATTATACTGATGACATCTTTAACAAAGCTCTAAACTGCATTGAAGATAAGATTATATTGTTGAGTGGAAAGTACCTCTTAAAATTTGGACTTCCACATCCAAATCGAAATCAATATTCAGTGAAACCTAATGAAGAACTTATGGAAAAAACTACGATACTGATTTTCTTACAAGGTACATAAAAGAGAATGAACCGAAATTAGTCCAAGTTCAAAGAGAAGCATTCGACAAAGTTATAAACGCTATTTTGGTGAACTAGGGGATATATTTTTTTGGATGCTCCTGGTGGAACAGGCAAGACTTTCCTGATCAATCTTCTTTTCGCTAAAGTGAGACATAAAAATTAGATTGCCCTTGCTTCTTGATTTATCTGAACACTGTTGAAACACTTTTGACAGGAGGAAGGACAGCTCACTCAGCTTTCAAGTTATCTTTAAATTTGTCAAGCACCGAGAATCCTACATGTAATATTTCAAGAGATTCAGAAAAGGCGAAAGTTCTTAAGAATTGCAAGCTCATTGTCTGGGATGAATGTACTATGAATCATAAAGCCTCATTTGAAGCACTTGATGTTACCTTGAGAGATATAAGAAATAATAATAAAAGTATGGGTGGGATCACTATGGTTTTAGCTGGTGCCTTTCGACAAACACTTCCAGTTATTGAACGCGGAACCAGGACAGATGAAATCCAGGCCTGCTTAAAATCATCTTACATTTGGAATAGAATTCAAGTACTTCGAATGACAACAAACATGAGAGTTCATGCTAATGGTGATCCTTTTGCTCAGGTGTTTTTCAACAATCTGCTTAAGCTCGGAAATGGTACAGTGATTTCAAATAATCAGGACGGAAGTATAGCAATGGAATCCATTGGAAGGATTGTGAAAACCCAAGATGAGTTGAAACAAGCAATATTTCCAAAGGTGACGCAGCACTTTAAAGATTATGCGTGGCTGTGTGAAAGAGCAAATCTTGCACTAAGTAATGAGGAAGCCAAGATTATCAACAAACAACTTTTACAGGAATTACCTGGTGATCTTCACATTTATGAATCTAGCGACAGTACATGTGTTACAGAGGAAGCTGTTAATTATCCAACAGAATTTTTGAACACATTAGAGCCATCCGGATTACCATCACACATTTTAGAGTTGAAGATAGGAGCACCTAGTATACTTTTAAGAAATTTACAGCCTCCTTCAATCTGCAACGGAACACGACTCTTTATCAAAACACTTATGCCAAATATGATAAAAGCAACCATAATGACAGGATATGCTGCAGGGGAAGATGTATTTATTTCTAGAGTACCGATGATCCCTTCAGATTTTCCCTTCAAATTCAAACGCTTTCAGTTTTCTGTTCGTTAATGTTTTGCAATGAGTATAAACAAGTCACAAAGGCAAACATTAAAAGTTGTAGGACTCAATCTTCTTAAACCATGTTTTTCACATGGCCAATTGTATGTGTGTTGCTCAAGAATTGGAAAATCTGAAAATTTTCACATCCTAGCACCTAACGGAAGAACATTGAACATAGTATATCCAGAAGCTCTATAAAAAAACATTTCAGTCAAGAAAAGTGAATCAAAGACCTTAATTATTCCAGAACAGTTGTTGAATTTTATGTAAAACATTCCAATATGGATTATAGGTATGTGTTTTTTTCTTTCCTAATCTCAGTCAAAATTTTCTTAATTAGGATTCCAAATAAGTTCTGCATTCTACTCTTATCTATATTTGTGTTTCTGTGTTATTTGCGTATTGTGTATCATACTTTGTGCAGGCTATTTATTTCTCCCATGTATTTGTGTATAGATGCATATATATATATTATTAATAGTTAATTAGTAAATAATATATTTTGTTTATAGTTAACTTAGTATATAATATAGTTGCTTGGATTTCATAGTGGTACTACTCAAAAATATTTAAATTATATATATAACTCGTTTTCATTTTATTCAACATGTTAAATTATTTGTTTTATAAGTTGTTTAAAAAATTGCATTTTTAAGATACATTATTTATGGAGTACAAATATATTTATAGTATATAATATAAATACATTTGGATCAGAATTGTGCAAGTAACAGAGGAAAGCAACAATATGTTTTGTATATATTTTTAGGCTTCTTATAATTTTTTTTAATAAATGCTGATTTGATTATGTGCAAGAATATAAAGTAGACTCCTTAAAATCTACATAGTTAAAGACCAGAGGTTATGTAGATTTACTGTTTTGTTTACACTTTTAAAACATTAATTTGTTATTGTAATAAATAAAAAAATATAATGAATGCTTTCAAGAAAATTAAATATTTAAAATTATTAAGTAATTATGTACAATTAGAATAAATGAAAGTTAAAACAAGATTTAATTTATTAACAGGTAAAAGTCAAGTGATTAAATAAATGTAAAACTAATTATGCATATATTTTTTATTTGATGAAATTTGTATCATAATAATATACTAAAAATATACATAAAAATAGTGTAAATACATCAGTGTCAAAATTTATTTTAATGTTTAGCCTTAAATACTTTTTGTAAAATTAAAAAGGTTTCAATGAACTCTGATATCAGTATCTAATTTATTTGATTAATCTGATTTTAAATATATATTTTATTTATTAAAAACCATGTATGAATATATTTAACAAGAAATTATAAAATTAAAATATGTACAAAAATTATTTTTAAAAATTCCTTAGTTGTATTGTTTTCATTATCAATGTGTAGATTTTATGTATTTGTGTAGCTTGGAGTTCTGGATTTGAGGAATTGTACTATATACTTATATCTAATTTATTTATTTTCTGCTGTATATATGTTTTTGTATATCAGTAATTTTTGATAGCTTTCATTACAAAAAGTAAAAAGCAACCTATTGCAGTCGCCCGGAGGAAAGCACTTCCAGAAAATGTTGGTATATTTTCACCGATCATGACCCCCAGACCCCAAAACAACCCTCCGTTCAAATGTTGACAGATATATATATATATATATAACCATATATATATATATATATATGTTACAGGACAAACCCAATTTTAGGCCAAACTAGATTGGCCTAGGCCAGACTAGTCTATCCTAACGCCCATCGGATAAACTAGTTTTTCCTAGGCCAAAGTAGTCTATCCTAACGACCATCGGATAAACTAGTTTTTCCTAGGCAAAACTAGTCTATACGAACGCCCATCGGATAGACTAGATTTTCCTAGGCCAAACTAGTTTGGCCGAACGGTCATTAGGATAAACTAATTTAGCCTGCTATTCATTGGTTTAAACTAGTTTATCCTAGGCCGATCTAGATTGTCCTAGGCCAGTTGAATTTGGCGTGTTTTTATTGTTCCCAAAGACCGCTTCGGCGCCAATCTTCTGGTTTAGCCTAGTCCAATCTAGTTTATCCTAGGACAATCTAGTTTATCCTAGGCCAATTCAGTTTGACGTGCTGTAATTAATGCCAACCATTGTTTGGCACACTCACAAAGAAAATAATTATTTCAAACTCAAATTTAATTTCTCAAAAATTAATCAAATTTAAGATCAAATTCAAAATATTTCAAACGAATCCGCTCAGCTCAAACACATCTATTGAAATAAGCGAAGTTCATTTAAAATTCATTCTTTTATTTATTTTTCTTTCTTCTATCTTTACAATAAGTGTTCGATTCGTGAAAATTTTTTAATTCCGGTTTTTGACGCATTTACACGTTTTAGAGGTCCGAGATTCCAAAAAACATGTTCTTCAAATTGTAAGTCTATGACTCTGTCTGACTGTCTGTGCCATAAATTTTGAAGGAGCTGTAACTGAAGAATTAATGCTCGAAACTTGATGCGTTATCCTTTTTCTTAATTATTAAACATCATGTTTTATTATAGTTCTAAAAGTTTCAAATAAGGGTAATATTTAATTAGCAGATAAAACGTTAAAAAAAGCTGAGCTTTTTAAATAAAATTCAAGCGTCCCCTTACTCTCTCTCCCCCTCCCCCAATCCTACATTTTAGGTGTCATGCTTTATTTACGCTTTTTCTTATTTTTAAAAGGGGTCTGATATTTAGTTTTTTAATATGAACAATTTCGTGTGTAGTGATGTGTGGAAAAACCAATGTCTGTTACGAATTAAAAATCTTTTCATAAAACCAAAAGTTTTTAACCGATTGAAAAAATAATCCGTACTTCCTTTATATTTAACCTCTGAAACCCACAAATTAATCAGGTAAACGCCTTATCAGAAGGAACCTACATAAAAAAATTTGAAACAAATCGGTAAATTTTCTGTGAAAAACCTAAAAATTTGAAACAAATCGGTAAATTTTTTGTGAAAAACCTATTTACATAAATTAAGGGTGTTACCCCCCTTTCCTCCTTTCTTTATACATAAACAATGAGCACCCACGACTAATCAAATGATCTTATACCCAAAATTTTAATAAAATCTGATACTTTTGCATGAAAAACTGACTTATCTAAATTAAGGAAGGGCGGAGGTGCGGATTAGCCTTTTGTTCCCCTCCCCTTATTCTTATCCAATGAACGCCTGAAACTAATCAGGGAAGTTCGTTATCAGGATAAATCTATGTCCAAAATTTGAAGCAAATCAGATATTTCTTATCAGGATTTATTGCATTACGTACATACGTAAATACATATGTACATGGTTACATACACACTAACAGAATATGCGAGACAATAGCTCTCAGGCTTTGATAGTCTGTAAGATAAAACTGCCTCAAATTGCATCGGCCTAGGATAAATTAGATCAAAACTAGAAAGTTGGCGCCATGGCATTCTTTAGATTCAACAAAATCATGCCAAATTGAATTGGCTTAGGACAATCTAGATCGGCCTAGGATAAACTAGTTCAAACCAATGAATAGCACGGTAAACTACTTTATCCTAATGACCGTTCGGCCAAACTAGTTTGGCCTAGGAAAATCTAGTCTATCCGATGGGCGTTCGGATAGACTAGTTTGGCCTAGGAAAAACTAGTCTATCCGATAGGCGTTAGGATAGACTAGTTTGGCCTAGGAAAAACTAGTTTATCCGATGGGCGTTAGGATAGACTAGTTTGGCCTAGGAAAAACTAGTTTATCCGATGGGCGTTAGGATAGACTAGTCTGGCCTAGGCCAATCTAGTTTGGCCTAAAATCGGGTTTGGCCTGTAACATATATATATCTGATTTTGTTCATGCGATAACTAACGTATTTATGAACCGATTTGAATGAAACTTGGTATGTACATAGTACATGCAAATATCTCGACCGAGTTGGTTGGTTAGCATCATCCGCCATGTTGTTTCAAAATGGCGGCCATTTAAAAAATTTTAAAA
Organism: Maratus speculifer; assembly: GCA_964019185.1. NCBI lineage: Eukaryota > Metazoa > Arthropoda > Arachnida > Araneae > Salticidae > Maratus > Maratus speculifer. The sequence goes on along the minus strand of OZ025291.1, from coordinate 41,832,188 downwards.
AATTTAAAATTTAAAAATAAATGCGAAAGAATTAAAAGTTGAAAAATATTTTTATTTTATGTGTTAGATCCTAAAACACCGATTCTAGAACACTTTTTACTTTCCTATATCTTAAAAAATGATTGAGTTATAGCACTTTGAATTTTTCTTATGGCTGACATTTTAAAAAGATCTGATTTTGTCACGTGATAACACTCGTATTGATAAATTGATTTGGATGTAACTTGGTGTATATTTAATAAAGCCTGGACTTAGTTTGTTAACGAGTTCCATCCGCCATCTTGTTTTAAAATAGCGGCCTTTTAAGTTTTTTTTAAATAAATTTAAAATTTGAGATTAGGCACAAAAAACTGAGAAATAAAGAAGATTTTTCTTTTATGCATTTGACCTTGATACAAAGATTTCAAAGCATTTTTTGTTTCGTCTGTATCTTAAAAAAAGTCTGAGTTATAGTACCTTTAATTTCTAATGTTGCTCACATTTTGAAATGATCTGGTTTTCGTCACGTGATAAAACGCATATTTATACACCGATTTATATGAAACTTGATGCGTTGATAGGACATACTCATGCCGAGTTCGTTGGCCAGTTCCAAACGCCGTCTTGTTTCCAAATGGCGGAATATTATTTTTTTTAATTTAAATTTTAAAATTAGGTGCAAAAAAATAAGAAATTGAATTTTTTTGTTTTGTTTTGTTTTGACTTTGATACAAAGATTCCAGAGCATTTTTTGTTTCATCAATATGTTAAAAAATGGATGAGTTTTAGCACTTTCAATTTCCAGTGAGATTGATATTTTGAAACGGTCTGAAATTTGTCACGCGTTAATACGCATATTTATAAACTGATTCTATATAACTACGTGTGTTCATTTTTCATACCAATGTGTTGACCGAGTTCACGGCCAACTTTATATGCCATCTTGTTTCAAAATGACTTCCACTTCGTTCCAATTTGTCAAAAATCTTTTAAATGTATAATGATGTATAAACAAAAAAATAGAAATTGAAAAAAGGTTCTTTCTAAACTATTTATCTTAATAATGAATTCCGGAGTATTTTTTGCTTTGTCTTTACCTTGAAAAACGCCTGGGATATAGCAGTTTGGATTTCTAATGTGAGTGACATTTTTTTAAAAGTCAATTTGCCCGCGACAGCACTCGTATGTATTAATGGATTTCGAAGTGAGTGTGCTTGTTCACATGAATTAAGATTTCGATCAAGCTCATTGGGTTTTTTTATCCATCGTGCTGCTTTAAAATGGATATCATGGAATTTGGCGACCCTACATATCGCTTAAAATAAAACCAGGTTAAATAAAAGATGACTAATTTCTAAAAATTCCTATTAGTATTGAGTATTGACAAAAACTAGTATTCAATCTTACATAATCATGTTTCACTATTTTGAGCTTCGTATATTTGATTTATATAACTTAATATAAAATAAATAAATAAGTATATGAAAGATACCTCTTTCTGCCGGCAATGCCGGAAGGACTATTTCATATACATTATGTTCACTTGAACATACACATGCTTGTTTATAGCGCAGGCAAAATTTTTTAACCCACCTAAATCTAATACTTACATTTTTACAGGATTCGTATGGATCAGGGAATAAAAAAAAAAAAAAAAAGATTGGCAAAAAATCTAGGAATTTTTAAAATATTTGTGGACAGGCAATTTTTAATGTACTACTTTTCCATCAGAATATCTATCGTTGTAGTTGAAGAAATTTTGAATTAATTATTTATCCAATCTCAATTTTTTATGTAAAATTGGTGCAAACATGACAAATAATTAAAAATCTGGCAATTGTTATAGCATAGGGGGAACTGGGGGACATTGATACAGTTTTTTTTTCTAAGAATTTTTTTGCTGTCCAGAAAGCAGAAATTTCAAGTTATTTTTCCATATGATGTCAGAAAAACTTGTGTAGTGTGTTACAAAAATTTGCAATCGTTGTTTTATGTATTATTTTTGCATGAAATTTAAAAAATAAATAAAATAAAAGACATTTGTATTAATGTGCCCCATCCCCGGGGCAGATTGATACACCTCATGGGGCACTTTGATACGTCGAAAAAATGGAAAAAGTAACACCAATGCATATTTTTCATAGAAAAATAGTTAGCAAGCCATCTTATATTTATTTATAGAAATTCAAATCACTCACAATTTATTTGTAAGGAATATTAAAGCAATCAAAATGAATTGTATAATGACCTGATGTTCTGTCTGTTTCTTGTCTGATTGTTGAGAACTTCTGTATAAAATATATAGGGGAAGATGGGGATACTTGAGCCATTTTTTTAATTTTAATTTTTTTAATTTTTTTATATTTTTTTAGAATAAAATAAAATATTGAAAATGAAAATTTGATATTTTTTCTTCAACTAAAAAACACTTTCAATTAATTTTGAACTTTTTTTCTATGTATAATAAATGTTTATTTTTTGTTTTGCATCGTGGCTCAAGTATCCCCAGGGCGGGGATACTTGAGCCATGCTGAAGGGATACTTGAGCCACTAAGGAAAAATACCTACAAAAGTAATTTTTTTCGCTTTATTTTTGCACAAACATTTTACAGAATGATAAATTATGAAACGTAAAGTCCTCCAAAACAAATTGAGAAAACAAAGCTAGTAATACGATCAATTTTTGTCGTTAAAACTGGTTGTCGGAGGATAATTTCAACTTGAGTTATAACGACGGTAGAAACATCCTCAGTTCAGAGCCATTTAAATTTGGAATCTGCAATTCTTCGTGCAAATTTCATTTTCAAAATATTAAGCACTTATCCAACAAATATTTTTACAGTTTTCTTTCTGGCATATTTTATTAGTAACCAAGCGTCAATAGAAGATTTTCTTTTCACATCATCACCATCATTGACAGAATTTTCCTTTAATGATATTGTCGAACTCATGCTTTTAATTTAGTAGCTGTCGGAATTTAAGCCAGATGTATCATTCTACTATTTCAAACACTTTTTTGATTTCACAGGAAAAGATTTTGTCTTCCTCTTTGGCTCCATGTAGGTAGGTTTGAACTGGGATTTTTGTTGCTTTTCTTGTTTTTGTGCGCTCTTTTTACCAATTTTTCTTCAATTTTCTTAGTTTAAAAAAAGTTACAGCAACAGAGGTTATGATTTCAATATAAAATATTTATCTTAATACGTTATATTAAAAAATTAATATTTTAATATGTTGGACATAACTAATTAAAGTATTAGAGATTATAGCTTGTAAAACCGTTTTAAAAAGTTATTTTAATTTAATGAAAGTTAAATTGAAAACTATGTTTACATTTATATAGACAGGCTATTTTGTTAGTCAAAATGAAAAATAAAATATATATTATCATTTAAAAAATATACATTTTTAAACATTTTTAGATCGTTATTTTTTTAAGAAAAAAATAAATAAAATGAAAAATTATTCTCCCTTTTATCCAGAAAAATATCTATTAGTGAATATAAGGATGGAATTTTATTTTTTGTTTGTTTCACCCATGTTTAATTTCTAGTGGGGATGGTTGAGGCATGGCTCAAGTATCCCCACTCTCATTGGCTCAAGTATCCCCACTAATTTTTCTACTATTAGTGGGGATATTTTTTCTTTCCCAGAGTTTTACTAAATAAAGCATGCAGCTATTAGAACTATTTTAGACTCAAAATACATTTGAAATTATGCTTATTGAATATATGTATATAGTTGCAACTTTAAACAAAACTTTGATTACAAAAAAACAAAAAAGCCGTGCACCCAAATATTTACTTCAGATAGGGAAAAGACAACTATTAATCACTATATTTTCAAAATGGTACCAAGATGTGTGATTTCTTTTTTACATGTTCAGAACTATAAATATGTTATCATATTGGCAGTTTTAGAAAGAAAAATTAACCAACTGTAGAGATAATAGGGGTGGCTCAAGTATCCCCTATACTCAAGTATCCCCACTCTCCCCTATATTCATCGATTTCAATGCGAGTGTTCATGTTCACATGAATTAACATTTCGATCACGCTCATTGGTTTTTTTTATCCATCATACTGCTTTAAAATGGATATCATGGAATTTGGCGACCCTACAAATCGCTTAAAATAAAACCAGGTTGAATAAAAGATGACTAATTTCTAAAAATTCCTATTAATATTCAGTATGGACAAAAACTAGTATTCAATCTTACATAATCGTGTTCCACTATTTTGAGCTTCATATATTTGATTTATATAACTTAATATAAAATAAATAAATAAGTATATGAAAGCTACCTCTTCCTCCCGGCATTGCCGGAAGGACTTTTTTCATTTACATTTGTTTTACATATTATACTTTATATAAAAGAACCTTAATTAGTGATGTAGATTAAGTATTGTTGAAAAAAATACTTAAGATATTAAATTTTAAATAGGACTACCGTAAGAGAATTGTGATCATATACTGCCTGGTATATGTATCATGATTGAAAAAATAATTATAAATAAACAACAACAAAAAAAAAATAATAATAATTACATTACATATTATAAGAAATGACTTAAAAATCCATTTTTGAATTATTTTCCTTGTAGATTTTGAATACTTCCTTCACATATTTTATTTTAATTCTATATGACAAAATTAATATAACTGTTCATAAAAAATAATATCATAATGAAATGATAAAGAACTCTAACTAAACTAACAAACTAAAGAAGAAGATTTTTCTTTTATTGCATTCAATAATTCACATATGCTCGTTAAGCGGCCACACACCTTTAAAAGATTTGTAAAAAAGTGAATACGGTATTGAATTTCGAAAAGCAACGTAAATGAAATGAAAATAGTAAAATGTAAAATTATTTAATTTAATGCTTGTCATTACACACAGCAACGGAACTGTACATGAGTCCATTCTAGTAGACATATTTCGATTAAATTTACAAATAACGTTATATATAACATGGGGGGGGAATATGCAATAAAAAATAGTAGTTCAAAATTCTATCACCGGATGAGAAGGGGATTCGTGAAGACAAAAGATTCAAACTGGATTTTTTTCAATAACCACACGGTGCAGAATGACGTTATGTCAGCAACTACTAGCTTTGTAAACGACTCCATATTTTCATAAAGTCAATTCGTGTACATGAAAAACTGCTATTTATCCGTCAAAACTTTAGTTATTTTTTATTGCTTTTCCCCTTTGTTCATATAATGTATCTCCCGAGTTTCATCGTTATTTGTCAAATGTAACCTTATATATAACCATTCTGTTTAACTCAAATTGTCCATGATTCAATGTATCTAATTGAATTTAAATGAAAATCTGATTACTTTAACACTATTTATTAGAAAATAAGTATAAAGGCTTTCTACCGAAAAATACATTAGCGTACCATTGTTAACTTATAAGGAAATTAGGATTTGTTATAAATAGTAAAATATGCAGATTATTTACGTTTTTAACGTGTCTTTATGTAGATGCTCTAATATATATTTAATCAAAGAAGTATTTATTTTCATTTTATCACAGTGATCTTATTTCAAACAAAAATCCCTCTTATAATTTTTATTTAAAAAACTAGAAAAGAGAAACTTAAGCGAGTGTTATAAACAGATTTATAGAAAAAGTTTTCAAAGTCCTTTCATAGAGTTAATGGAGTGTTTTAAAAGCTCATAATCGTTCATTTCTTTTAACTATCACATTCGCAGCTCTATTTTTCCCACACTCTCAGACATAAAATATTGCTTTTTAATTCCTACTAAATTGTCGAAAGCATTCAAACATACATATAATAAAAAAGCATTTTGTTTGGAAACTTATGTGAGTTTCTTATTTAAAAAAATCCTCGATAAATATCTTAAAAATAATAAAGCAAAAATTGCTTCATAGAAAGACCTTTTTATCTATTTAACACATAACTCATATAGAGAAAGTTTTCTAATCCTCTTTCATGTGATAGTAAACATGGATATAAAAAATACCCAAAGAAAATATTCAATGCTATTACTTAACAATAATAATAATATTATTTTAACAAAACTTGCTTAATCTTTTCAAAATTTTTTAATTTTAATGTGTATAAAAAGTGAATTTTAAAATAGATATTTTTTCTTAATTTTTATCCAATATTTCATGGATTTATCGCATACCATAAAAATCTTAATTAAGCTTGCAGATTAAATAATGATAATACCAGATTATATATTAAAAAATTAAATTATAATTTATTTTTAAGCATCTTTAATAAATAGAATACTTTAAATTTCTGAATCAGGTACAAAATAATATTATTATTAATAGGTAACATGCATCGTCGACGGGGAAAACTGACATATTTTGGAAGTTTCCTTTAGAAGGGAGTAAAATTATGTGAAAACTATTAATTCAAAGGATTTTTCGTATTCCGTAAAATGTTTTTAAAATATTTCTCGTTAAATTTGGCTACATATTGCTTCGGAAAACTGATGCCGCATTGATCTGTACCAAAATACCCTGACACGATGGGCATCATACAGAAACAAAACAAATATTAAATTCTCAGTTTTTTCTTGTAAAATAAAGTTTTAGCATAGGGCTGTTGGCTCAAATAAAAAAAAAAAAAAATAAAAAAATGTGGTATTTAAAAAAAAAAAAAATCACATTTGGTCTAAAATTTTAACATTTAAAATTATTAGAAAAAAGACACTGTTAATAATAATAATAATAATAATAATAATAATAATAATAATAATAATAATAATAATAATAATAATAATAATAGTAAATCCGTAAAAGTTACGGAAAAATCTGCTCGCAGAAATGTTGCCAGCAGTTTTCGACGTAAAAATTGCAGTAAAATTACATGTAAAATTTTCATTATATCTCATTTTAGTGCAATTTTTACGGCAAAAACTGCTGGCAACATTGCTACCAGGAGTTTTTGCTGTAAATTTAACGGTTTTTTTTATTGTGTAGGAAAAAAATAAAATAAAAAAATTGTTCGTCGACTTTTAGATAATTTAATTATGCATAAGCAAATTAATATTTAGTTAAATTTTCGATATTTTTCTAGTTATCATGCTGCCTATATTGAAAAATTTTGTTTCCAGAAAAACTCTTTTAAAGTTAAAAAAAAAAATTAAATTAATGTATACTAACTTTTCTGCTCCTACACGAAACTGTGGATCTTCCTTTGTCTTAATATGGTCATAAAAATGTCTTTTATACACCTACGACTAGTACAAGCCCCTTTCAAAGTCTCTACCTTTTAAAATCTAGTACGATGATGGTTCAATAATGATTGCCCTAGTGCGTATAATTTTTTTTTACTGCGATGGTTGGTGTCGAATATCGATACCTGAAGTCTTAGATGTTCACATGCTCACTTTTGGAACCGTAGCTACTGCAATATTATAATTTTGTACAGAGGAATGAAATTTTCAAGACCTAATTTTAAAGGGATTTTAAAGGCAGAGGATGAGGGGTAAGGTTTGGAGCTTATGGGACTGGATTTGTAAAAGTGGATGAGATGTGGCTATAATAATATGATCCAAAATTCAAACGACCGTTGCCATGTTTCATCCACTCTCAAAAGCTAGCCGAATAAGCTCCAAACCAGAATTTCTCTTCCCCCCTATTCAAACATATTTTTGAGTGGAGGGGTATCCAATCAAAAATATGTTTAAATATTAGCTACAGTTATGGAATTGAAATTATAGTCACCTATGGTTTCGATATTTTACATCAATCATCACAATAGAAATATTTTATATACATTTGGGACAAAAAATATTGAACTACCCTTGTATATCGCAGAAGTTTCGTGTCCTGCTTTACAACACATTACTTCTAGTACCTACATATAAATTTCTACACAATCATTATATGTGGCAGAAGTAATATAAGTAACAATATAAACCACAGAGTGACAATATAAACAATTTTTAGGTGCGTTCGTTATTATGTAAATACGTAGCACCTATTGTTGTCGCTCAGTCCGTCCGTCTGTCCGTCTGTCCGCATATAACAACGCAAAAACTACCCAACCGAATCGTTTGAAATTTAAATTACATAATTATAACATAATTTTGTCGCGTCATTTCAAATTTTATGAAAATCGGATGGACAGATTAATTACAAGGACATTCAAAATGATTCCGTTACATTACGGTAAATAGGGAAAAAAGTTTTAAATGCATTTTAATCGTTTGAAATTTAAAACATATAATTATTGCGTAATTTAGTCGAGTCGTTTCAAATTTTATGAAAATCGGATGGACAGATCAATTACAGGGACATTCAAAAGGATTCCGTTACATTACGGTCAATAGGGAAAAAAGTTTTAAATGCATTTTAATCGTTTGAAATTTAAAACATATAATTATTGCGTAATTTAGTCGAGTCATTTCAAATGTTATGAAAATCGGATGCATAGATCAATTACAGGGACTATCAAAATGATTCCGTTACATTACGGTTAATGGGGAAAAAGTTTCAAATGCATTTTAATGATGTTACACTCATTCGAACATTATAGAATTGACATGCATCTATGAAATATATACTAAAATATGCATTCTGTACAATCTGTGATGCAAAGAATTTTTATTATTAAATTACAGGGCCACACAAAAGTATTCCACTATATAATGCTATACGGGGAAACATGGTTTGGTACGTGTTTTAATTATATTCAACTATTTCACATTTTATGAATAAGATATACGTTGCTGAGGTGTAATAAAAATTACGTCCTGTATATTTACAGAAACGTAAAGATTTCGACTACTGTACTGTATCCGGAGTACGCTCTACTATATCAGCAAGATCTGAATATTTTTAAAACTTCGTTATCGTACGAACGCACCTCATTTGCTACGTTCACGTGCAATTTCCAACTTGTTTAATTTAGCATTAAAACTCTCTTTTGCGTTCAAAAAAGGGTAGAATCTTTAAAATGGCTCAATACATTCACACAAACATAATGAACATCAACTCATATATGCGTATACAGGTTGTTTCAAAACTATAAGTCTGAAATATATGTGGGTGGTTCAACAATTTTCCCTAGTGCATATAAAATATTTTTAAAGCGATAATTGATGTGTAATATCGAATTTTATTGTCTTAAATCCCTATTATGCTCAGTTTCAGAACCATAGCAGCTATAATATCTTAGTTTTCGACAGAGTGGTTAAGCTTTAAAGACCTATGTGGAGGGAGTTTTTAAGGAAGGGGTTGAGAGTGAAATGCTGATTTGGAGCTTATGAAGCTACATTTGTGACAGTGAATGAGATGTCTCTACGTCAATATGATCTCGAGTCCAAACGACAGTATTTACGGCTCATCCACTGTCACAAATCTAGCCCCATAAACCAAAAAACAGCATTTCGCCCCCACCCACTTTCACTATTCCTCCAAACCTACGTGAATATAGCAGCTATAGTTCCGAAATTGATCAAATAAGCATCCAAAAAATTAAGTTTCAATATAACACAACAATCCCCGCAATACAAGTATTTCATATACACTAGGTACAATAATTATACATTTCACCACTTAAATTCAGGTAGATTGGACTTAAGCAGATTTCGTAGTGAAACGTCGCTGCGGAAATACAGAATTAATAGTAGAAGTATTTCGGTGAATAAAAGTACTATGTTGGCTTAAATCAAATTTCTTCATGAGTGACAGTTTCTTTAAACGTGTGACTTGCATCGTTATACCGAACTTCCCGACACGAACTTCATATATATGTCTAATAAAGGATATAGAGCCAAAGTGCGTACAAAAGCACTCGAGATTCTCAAACGACTATCCTCTACTGTGATTAATACTATTCCTTCCATTCCATGAGATTCTGACATATCTTCAAGTGTCCGTTATCAAACCTGGAACCATAAAACGATAGATTCGCGCGCAAGTCCCTATAAAAACAAAAAAGCAAAATCAGTCTAAAAAGCAAAATCACCAAAAAAGATGGGTTATAAAAGGCAAATATTGCTAAGACACCCCCGTGATTGAAAAAGACATTTCTGTTATTTGAAAAAACCTTTGTCATTTGATAGGAAAATTTTAGAAAGCTTTGAGCGTCGATTCACGAATTTTTCCTGTTTCGAGGTAAATTGAACATACTCGAAGAATCCATGTCAAATATACATAAATGTGTTCTGGTGTAATAACGTCAGGCGGGGAAATAACGCCAAGTGCTAATATTTTGCATAATTATGAAATAATACGGTAAATGACACCAATGTGCTCTTCGCAGAAGGGTTTTGAGTCATATAAATCGCAAAAAAACAGCTTAAAGTTAATTTGTTTCATTTGTAGGTCTTATTGCTTTTACAAGCAACTAAAATTTACGCTTGATCTAAAATTTGAAAGATAAGTTTTTTGATGTGAAGACTATATTTTTTTATCCGGAAATACTTTGTTTATTACATAAATTTGTAGTGTATTTCATGCACTTTCAAAATGTTGTAGAAGATTTTGGATACCTTCTCGAGATAATTTCAGTTTAAAATTTACTGCGCAATAAGTATATCGGGGTAATAACGCAAAGGATTGCGTTATTACTCCGGTTGATTCCCAACAGTGGCCGAACTATATCCGAAGGGAGTTTATATATTAATATAGGACAGCATTATCATCATTGTTGAAACGGTAAGATTAAGGGGGTGAGGTCCAATACCTAAAACTAATCTCTCTCTCTCTCTTTCTTTTTTTTTATTTTACTAATGTAAAAAATAATTTTAAAATCTTACAAATAAAACTATATCAAAATGTTTTCTATATTCAAATTCGTACATCTTCAAAATCAGGTTTCTATTAAATTTCAACTGGATTATTCAATTGTGTTCGAAATTTTAACTGTCCGCTTTCTCAGCGTTCGGTTTATCAAAACTTTTTTTAATTTAACCTGTAACTGATGTGATATAAATTGTAACGTAATTAATGTGAAGCGGTTTGTGAGACCGCAAGATTGAAAGATGAATAAAAGGCAGGAATAACTCATAGGATTGTGTTTTTGTACTAAACTTTTTATACAAGACTATCATACTTAATATTCACCTATTTAAAAGTCTCTGGTGATAGTACTAAAATTCAAAATTAAACAAAATTTCGGTAGTGTTTGTAGTTAAACTGAAAATTACAAGTTAAACTATAAAAATTAAAAGAAAAATAGTGTTTTATGAGACCGGTAACATTAGTTAAAGGTTAAAAGGTGATCCATGATTAAAAATCATAGAATACTAATAATGCGCTAAACCTTTTGTCCAGAATTAATTCTAAATAAATTTGATCTATTCAAATATTTCTGGCAATAGTACGAGAACTCCAAACGAAAGAGAATTTCAGTTGTAGCTATAGTCAAACTGGAAAATACAAGTTAAACGCTATTTTTTTTTGGGGGGGGAGGGGGGGCAGTGTTCAGTCAGATTGCTAACAGCAATTAAAGGTTAATTTTGCTGCTAATATAGAGATAATGATATATAACCATATGAATCATGCATAAAATTGAATAAGCGATATCATTAGGATAATATTTTTTTATCAAATATCTTATTTAATTCATTAAAAATTTATTAAAGCATGTTCTTTATAACGCCGAAAATTTAACTTTAGGTTTGGAGAATCCGCATTAGTGTGGAGTTATGGGTTTAAAAAAAAAACTATTTACACTACTACTATAATAATATTAACACTTAACTGCTGTGACAAAAATTGTCGCATAAGTACAGTGGGCGGCCTGTCAGACCGCTTAATCTAAAGATGAATAAAATGTTAAATTAACTCTTAGAATATTCATTTTGTATTGAACTTTATATACAGGACTATTATAAATAAAATTCCGCTATTCAAAAGTCTCTAGAGATAGTAATAGGACCCCAAACGAAACAAAATTTGACCGGTATCTATAGTTAAACTAAAAATTGCAAGTTAAACTCTGAAACTTGAAAAACTCAGCGGTCTGTGAGACTGCTAACAGACGTTATGGGTTAAGAAAAATATTTATTACATATAACTTTAATTATTATAAAATTTTACATGATTAAAATAATACATTATAAATGTTTAAAACCGCGCAATGTTTCTTATAATCATATTTAAGCGGGACTTTTTAAGCAAAGAGAGCCAGAGGGCGTTATATTGTGCTGAAGCTCCCCTCACTCCTTTTTCTTTCATTTTCACAAAAAATTGAATATTTTCTATCACATAGAATGCATACATGGGAATATAAATACTGATTCAAATAAATACAATTGTAGACCGTGCAATATTTCTAATAATTCTATTTAAACGGTCCTTTTTAATCAAAACGTAGTTTAGAATCTGATATTATTTTTTCTCCTCCCCCCCACCACAACCACACCTTTTTTTATCTTACACTGTCACGAAAAAATTAAACATTTTCAATAGCTTATAATGCAATTTGTCAATTTTTAGAGCTGTAGAGTTTGTATTTTTTGAATTGGGCAATCTTCTACATGCCATTATTCCAACTTATTCTATATTTTTGTTTGCATGACGTTCTTACCCATATAGGTGGGTAATAATGCCAAATAGCATTGTTTAAGAAATAACGCTATTACATTTTATAAATGCATATCTGTTAAATTATTTTATTTTATATAGCTAGTCAATGAGTTGCTCTATCAAATCTTATATTTGTTTTAAAAATACAATCTAAATCTGAGCCGTGAAAATTGGTAGAACGTTAACGTGGCGTTATTATCCCAGGGTACCTTATATATATATATATACACACCCTGTATGCCCAAATATGACCGGTCACTGGCGGTTTTAGACATTTTGATAAATATGTAAAAAAAAAAATACATTAGGTGTTTTCCTCAAACCCCAAGTGTAAAAGCATAATAGTATAGGTCATATACCATCGTGAAAATTTTTACCCAAAACTCCATAAGGGACCATTAATAAATTTGAAAAAGAATAAATATATTTTGGATAACCCTGTCGAAACTAATGTAGCAAAAGCGTTCAAACTGTAGATTGTAATTAAGTGGTTTATTGAAAACAATCTGTGTTCATTTTTGTGTGAACAGCATGTGTACTCGCAGAAAAATTAAGATTTTTATAAAAAACTGTCTCAATTTTCCCCAAGGTTTTTGCTTAAAATTTTTAGACTTTTTAATATAAAATAATGTTCTTTTTCGAAAGTTTGACAAACGACATCGTACACAATACCCTGCAATCAGAATTAAAAAAAGAAAGAAAATTGTATAAAAATTAGCAAGTTTACTAAATTATTTTTTATATCTAAAAAATTTTGAAAAATTTTATATAAATAGTGAGAATTTTCAAGCTATATTTTTGGGACTTTCACAAAAGTTGCTCTATAGATCTACATAACTTAATATGCAAATGAAATTTTCACAGCATTGACGTTTGTACAGTAAAAGAAGTATTTAATAAATTTGCTCTTTTTTCATACAATTCTCATTATTTTTTTTAATACGATTGCAGAGTATTATGTACAATGTTTTTTGTCATATTTTCGAAAAAGAACATTATTTTATATTAAAAAATCAATCAATTATAAGCAAAAAACTTGGTAAAAGTTTGACAATTTTTATAAAATATTAATTTTTTTACGAATATGCATGCTATCAGCATAATGAACACAGTTTATAACAATAAGTACCTTAATCATATTCTACAGTTTGAACGTTTTTGCTATATTAGTTTTCCCAGGGTTATCCAAACTATATTCATTATTTTTTAATTTGTTGACGGTCCCCTATAGAGTTTCGGGAAAAAATCTTTACGGAAATGTATGCCCTGTACTATTATATTTATAAACTTAGAGTTTCAAGATAATTCCTCATGTATTTTTCTAGATATTTAACAAAATGTTAAAAATTGCAAATGACTGATCACATTTGGCCCTATAAAGAAACCAAAGCACTACAGTTAACGGAACTTTCATGTAATACAGTATGATATACTTGCAACTTTAGATTGGCGATTTTAGATAAATTTAGTTTGGATTATTGAATTTTTTAAAATTTTAGGTAAAATATCCAGATGGAAATATCCTGCTGTACCACCCCCCCCCCCCAAAAAAAAAAAAATCCTTACGATATATATTTGTTTAAGAGCTGATTTAATTTTTTTGTAGCCCATTTGATTTTAATGCAATTTGTATGGCACCTTTTAGGTATTTTTTTATTCTTAATTTAGACCTTCGCCCCTATTTAAAGGAAGATCCTCCTTATCCTTAAATACCAGTCAGTCATTGATTTATTTTGCTTACTGATTTTTTTTCATTTATTTAAATATGGACACTTACACACGTTAGACTGCGCAGGAAAATATAAAGAAAATATTACTAAATACACAGATTAATAAAAAGAAATGCATATATATACATGTGTGTATTGCATTATCAACAATTATTTAGGATATAATATACTATTATTTAGAATGCATATATATTTAGATGTTATGAGATATTTTCTTCATATGTTAAAAATATGAATGTTTTTGGTTTTTAAAGCTAGAAATATATGTACTCTGCTAATTTAAATAATATTGATACACTAATATTAAAAATGGATACACAAATACTCAAAATGCATACACAAATACTTAAAATGCCCATTTTAAATACTCTGTGTATCTTCCGAATAACTGTAAACTATCATTTTAAATTCAAGTTTAAGAGGATAGCACTCGGGGAGTTGTTCAGAAAAGTGCTCAATTTTTTCGCCTGTAAAAGTTGTTTTTGTAAGAAAATTCTTCATCTTTTAAGTATAAATTTAATTAAGCAAAAGCGCTTTTTTTCCAGAAATTTATCCAAATAAGATAGAATGAATAATTCAGTATGCTCAATAAAGCGATCACATATTAATCAAATTAACGTGATAATGAATAATTCATGTCACTTTTCCGCATCCGACAAAACGATTGAAATGCACGAATTCACAGGAAAATATATTATTAATCTAGATGTCATCCTTGCATACATAAAATTATTTATCAAAGTAAATTCTGTTTTTTTATTATTATTTATATATTTTAAAAACGGGAAAAACGTTTCGTTGTACGAGTTGAATAAATTTATTATGTAAAAGTTACTAAAAATTCTTCTTTCTAGTCATTAATAAAACTGAAATGTATAAAATTTCTAGAAAGTCAGTGGTTTATTTTAATCAAATAAAAGAATATAGACTTGTATTATCGTAATTTTTCATACCTCATATTCATTAATTTTTAATAACACAAAATACCGCTATTATACGTTGCTTTATGCGTTGTTATTATACAGAGTGAAACGCATTAATTTGATTGCCTTAATTTTTTTGCGGAAGCGTGAATTATAATTAAAAAATTAGTGGTAATGTCTTTGTAAACAGGTTGACATTCCTTTCGTTTTAATTGCAGAATTTTAAGGCAAATAAGCGGCTTAATAAAACAAACGTTGTTTCATTGTTTTATTAAATACGATTAGAGAAATATTTGAAATAAAGATATTATAAAATGTATACAAAATGTATTAAGTAAATAAAGTCTTTGTGTCCCGGTATTTTTTAAACAACGCTATTGAAAAACCATTTTAAATTTATCGTTTTTAATTTGACGAAATTTTCACAAAAGTATTCTTTCTCTTTTTTTTATTTTTCATGTAAAAATATGTTTGTTGTTAATAAGTAAATATTTTTTGCGCTGCCTTAAAAATCCCAATTGCAAAACGTTCTTCTGAAAATATATACTAAATGTTTCAGCTAAATATATTTTTGAATTTCATCTGTTTTGTAAAATTATTATTTGGTCATTGTAATTTAAATGGTAATCTTTCCTATTTACTGCTATTTCTTTTTAAAACATATTAAATTTATTATTTTTATGTTTTCTTTTTCTTTTTAACATTTACGTGAAAATATTTTGTTTCTATTAAGGATATATATTTTTAATTTTTTCTGCAGTAGAAATGGAGAGCCACTTATGAAATGCACAAACACACACACAAAAGAAAAAAAAATGTGCAGCGGCAGTGACAGTGTTAGTTCTTCTTTTTGTTAAAATACAGGCATATCGATTTAAAAATCCTTCACAGTGAGAAGAAAAAATTATAGCCTATTTCGGAAACCGGTTTTATGAAAAAATAACATAGTTTTATGTGCTGAAAAAAACTACCTGCGTTGAATTACGAAGGAGTTTAACTTTAGGTATGATAAAAATTTCAATAATTTTTAAACTTCATCATCGAAAAACATTCATTTCGGTATACTTACAAAGAGAGGACACTAGGCTTGTGTCACCGAATCCAGCGCGCCTTTGGGTATTGATAGAGTATGGTTAGTATATAAACATATCACAAGGATAAAGTGCAATATTCAGGGGGGGGGCTTAAAAAACGACCCCCCAAATTCACCCATTATTGACGCAAAATATATAATTAAATAAATTGAACTCCTTTGCGAGGGCTGGATTTTACAGTTGCCTAGGCGCCTGACATTTACTTTTCTCGTTTTTCCGCTGTCGCCTGGTTCAAATCCCGTCCAGGCTACTTTTTTTTCACAGACAAGATTAGGATTTGTTATTTTCGGACTACAATATCTGATAATTAATACGTATGACAAATATAAATAAGAACATGTTTCTAAGCTCATTAATACACATTTATTTATTTACAAAGAGTAACAGAGTTTCATTGAAAAGCTACGGATATAAAAAAAAAAAACTTATGCTATATGTACGTATTTCTTTTAAATTCGACATCTTTTGATTTTTGTAAATTATTTATATTTATTTTACAATAACTTACATATATTTCAAAATTACGTACAGTTATTTTACATTATTTACACTCAATTCAATACTATGTATTTAAAAATTAAATGCGTGCTTTTACAAGTGATTTTTGAAGCTTCTCCAAGAGAAATTTTTTACAGAATAACCTTTTTCATTTTAATTAATGAAGAACAACGTCTAATCAGCGAATATCTTTTAAAACAAACTACCGGACTTCGCTTTGCAGCAGGTGACTGCTAAAAGAATAAACATTATAAACCCTCGCTGTTTATTTACTATAGTGTACTAATAAGCTTGTTTTGCTTAACAACCAATTGCAAAACTACGTGATAAAATGTTCCCGAAAATGGTTTTAACTGAAAACAGTTATTCTTAATCAAAACACGAGAGTCCATATTAAAAAAGAAAATTACATTTAAAAAAAATCGCAAAATTATAATTTTTTAAATTGATAGGTATTAGACAAGACGAAAATGAAATAGCATATTTTAATTTTATGTAGTGTATTTTAATTTACTCCGCTGCGAAGAACAGTAATATATTCGTAGAAATATCTATACATAAGAATGAATAAAATTAAAATTTTGTCGACTGAATAGTTCTTTTTATTTTTCATTCTACCCATAAAAATGCAATCACTCTGTAAATAAATAAGTATATATGCATATGTTCGGAATGCTGTATGCATATGTATGTGTGTGTGTGTTCATGCGTGCAGAAGTATATTCTTACTTATATTTGTCATACGTATAAATAATCAGATATTGTAGTCCAAAAATAGCTAATCCTAATTTTGTTTGTGAAAAAAAAAAAAAAAAAAAAAAAAAAAAAAAAAAAAAAAAAAAAAGTGGTCTGGACACTATTTGAACCCAGCGAAAGCGGAAAAGCGAGATAAGCAAATGTCTGGCGTCTAGCCAATTGTACAATTTGTAGCCCTTGCAAAGGAGTTCAATTTGTTTATTTATATATTTTGCGTCAATAACGGGTGAACTTTGGGGGTCGTTTTTTAAGGCTCCCCCCCTGAATATTGCACATTAGCCTTGTGATATGTTTACATACTAACTATACTCTATCAATACCCAAAGACTCGCTGAATTCGGTGACAAAAGCCTAGTGTCCTCTCCTTGTTAGTTAAAACTTACTGAAAAATTCGCGCACCATTCGGGGAAAAAAATCGATTGTCTTAAAATTTTCAGCGTCTGAAAAAAATTAAAAGACTCGTAATTTGCATCCGGACCTTTCTTTTCCTTTTCTTTTTTTTAATTGAAAAATTTTTTAATAATATTTTGAATTTCCATTATTTCTGTTTTGATGGCCGACTGCATGATATTGTAACATTACAAAGTTGTCTTTGCGTTTTATGTTTTGTCACTATCGGATATGTATTCAATTTTGTTTTTTTGTATAAAAATCCGTTATTGATTTTTTTTATAGAAAATTTGCTTTGAAATTTAATTTTTAACAGTGCACGAGAAATATGTAATTTAATATTCGAATATTACCAAAGTTGCTTTCAAAAAATTAGCAATAATTTAATCACAAAAAAAGCTTTTTAAAATTTCTTGCTTTTAAATGTAAAAAAAAATAATAATTTAAAATGAGTAAATATTAAAAATAGGGCAAATTAGACTTTTAAAGATGTAAAGCTGGGATGAAATTTTACTATAATAGATATTGCATAATTGGGGACAATGAAATCCATTCAGGAAAAATCACTTGTAAAAAATTAGCAACACGTGAATCTCACACTTTTTCAATTCAACATTTAATCGACAATCTTAATTCTCCAACAAATTTGCTGTTTAAAAGTTATAGTAATATATGTTCAAATGTTTTATCTACTCTTTCAAAATTCTCATTGAAAAAATAATAGTAATAATTCTAGAGGTGTAAAGTGACCGGGATCTCTATGCTTAATAAAAGTTTACTGTATGCTGTACAAAAAGAGGTAAATCTGCAAAACTCGCTTTTGTAAATGAAATTTTGCTTTAGAAATGAATTTAATAAATATTCTCACTCCATATGTTGGAAGTGTGAAATTTTAAGTTGGGCATGGTCCTCGTAGCTTAAATGCTAGAGCACTTGAAGCGCTTTTTCAAGTGTTCCGGGATCGATCTCCGGCTTGGACTTTTTACACTAAGTAGGTTCTATGCTTAGTTAGCAGTGTGAAAATTCACATATAGAATATTCAAGAATTTCAAGCGTAATTTTCACTTTTGAAAAGTAATTGAAAAATTAATTAAAATTAAATATGTAATTATTTTGGTCATAAGACATTTTAAACATCATTAGTAAAAGTTATCTAATCACTTCTTTACACATCTTACGATTTAATATAATTAACTGCAATTTTAGTCATCAAAAATATGTATTACGTTATGTACAATAGCAGAAACGAAAAATATATATAATATGGCCAATTGCCATTCGATACACAACACGTATTTGCATTTTGTTGTGCTAACTCATATAATCTTTATTTAGCATTAGAATAATGTATGTCACAGAAATAATTATTAGGCTAGATGAATACTTAATTATTTACTTATCACGTAAACACTTGTTCTGCAATTTGTGTTTATACTGCGAAATAAATGAAAGAATATTAATGAGGCAAACTCGTTTGACAATGATATTACTAAAACATTGGTTCGTTAGTATACAAAGCATTTCCTATTAAGTGTTTGTTTAGTGTTATCAGGATGATGAGAGTAAATATTCACCTGTATGTTAAATAAATTATAATGTAATTTCAAGAAATTACAAAAATAGAAATCTATGAAAGGTTATAGATTGTTCTATGAAAATTTTAAATATATAATTAAAATTGCTGTGTCGTTAAAAATCGTAATAAGAAAAAAGTAAACACTTTCTATACAAAAAAATTGACTATAATGATTTAAAAGATATTTAAACTTATAAAATTGACATTATCATGATTCATAAATTGCTTAAGAGACTTAAATAATATTTTTTTGCATTCTAATAAATAAAAAAAAAAAATGCAGAATTTACTTGTCATAAATGTTTATAAATTTTGGTAACAAAAACATGGTCGATTATTTTATATGAATTAGTCATTTATTGTTCCAAAATACTTGAAAAACATTAATGAACTCGGTTTTTCTGTCTGTCTGTTCGCACTCTAACTCGCGTAAATATTAACAAATTTTCATGAAATTCTCATATGATGTTGAAATTCACTATGCGCTATGATATGTACCAAAAGCTAATTACTAGATATTGTAAAAAATATATACTTTTTTCAAATTTAATCTATCATAAAATTTTAAGTACAAAAAATATTTTTAATGAAATTTGTCTTAGTTATCAATTTGTTAATAAAAATACATAGCTGAAATTAAGAAAGTATTTAAATAAATAATGGGATTAACAAAGGATAATTAAAATTCATCACAACCTGTTACTCGTTACATATCATAACGTGATGCAGTTGTTTGGTCAAATCCTATAAATAAACAATAAATTACATGTTTTCCATACTCCTAAGGCAGCTATCGTAAAATACCAGAGTGTTGCACATTAATTTAGATATGTTTCACATATAGTTATATCCATAAATTGCACCGTTTACGAGTTCTTATTATCGACCTTGATATTTACAGATTATTTTGAGTATTCATGAAGTGTGAACTTTCACACTTTGTGTTCATTTACAAACTTTCTCTTCTAAATTTCCTAATTATAAAAATTAAAGGATTATCAGAGTCTATTTAAAAGACTCTGTGCAAGGCAAAGATAAATAATCAGATAGACAAACAAAAAATTAAATAAAAAACAACATCAAAAGAAAAAGAAGATGAAGAATGCATTAACACTTTTCAACTTTAATGGAATGTGTTTAAAATATAAATCACAAAAGTATTCGTAAGATCTTCAATAAACTCATATAAAGGAACACAGTTTTCACGGTATAATAAAAGAATCAAGTAAATTTTAATGCTTTCAAATATGCGGGTTTTTTATATTAATATTTTACCCTTGTTCTGCTGGTTCATTTATTTGCGATCTATTCCTCTAATCACAAATTGTAGTTAAATATATTTATGGAAGCTATCTGAAGTTACTGGACTGAGATAAGCCACCATAATTACCCGAAAACAAGGACTACTTTCAAGTACCAATAAAACTCGGACTAAGTTTAACAATGAGATAAGTCGATTATATTTACTAAAGAAGTATCAAAGGCTTTCTAATAAGCCGTTAAGAATGGTTATTGTGTTTAACGTAAGAAAGTGTTTTATAGAAACTTGAGAAACAAAATTATTTTGAGGCCAAAAAGTAATAGGCGCAAAAAAATTATATTTTTGGAGACAAAAAAAGTTACTTTATTTTCAATTAATGCAACAAATTTACCTGAAAAAAACAAAAATGTCAATCAATATAATCTATAAAAAAGCAGTTTTTTAATGTTATTATCTGGCAATTTTTTATATAAAGTGATGCTAGGAAATATTATTTTTTAAATTTAAGATGGTTCGATAAATTCACATTCAAAAATAAAATTTAATGAGAGATATTTTTTAGTGAATGACTAAGAGTGTAAATATTTTTTCTTAACAGAAATATGTGCAAATAGGCTTCCTTGTATTACTATTATCTGTAAGCATTTGCAAATGATAGTTATATATTACATATTCTGCGTAAGGAGTATTAAATTTGCGAAATATAGATGTTTTTAGTTCCACTATGCCGAAGTGTGCTGAACTACTGAGTTTTAAATGTTTAATTCAATTATTATGACAAACATTGATAAGGACAGTAAGGAAAAAAAACAGAAAAAATCGTGCAGGGAAGAGTTACACTAAAAAAGCAAATTAATGCATAATATTTCTTAAAAATCCAGTTTTTATTTTTACTTTACAATATAGATATAATTAAAAACAAAAAAGTTAATTCACTACAGAGCAAAATCTATCTGACGAACTATTTATTATTCAAATTACTTTCATATGGGTTATTTTAGGAACGAGATTTATGAATTTTTATTAGTTTTCATATTTGAAGATATTCATGTATAAACTTTATTTTTTATTAATTTTAAAAATATGAAATATGTGCTTGTATGTTTTTGGTTACTATTTTGATAATATGAATCTAAAAAATCAAATTAAATTTTGAGATGAATTTGTAAACTTATATTGGTATTTTAGTACTGATCAGAAAAATATGATAAAAAACAAGAATTAATGAAAATCTATATTACACTCTATTTTGATTCTTCTGATATTAAATTACAAAAAATACGCTAATTCTTGTATTCTCAGTTCTTTTTGCCACAAATATATTTTATAATTACATAACATATTATATATTTTTTCTTCTTAAATAGTAAAATTGTTAATATATTTTTGTAGTAATATCACTATAAAAAAAATAGATCTTCAGTTAAGTTACATTTAAATGTATAAAAAGTATATTTGTTTCACAAAAGTTTATAGACCATGCAGATTTAAGCATTAATTTGTTGTTCATGATAACTTTACTAAATAGCGAAATGATAAAATAGGCAATCTTATTTCGCAGGCGGCTAGATCAACCATTTTCCCTACGGCATTATGATCTGTTCATTTGTGGATTAAACACAAACAACATTTTATTCGCTTGTCATACTCCAGGAACTTTGTTGAACATCCATGATTTAAATATAAATTCTTAAAATAACTATATGATATGTGATATTAAAGCATTTTCTATGAAGGTCGCAACCTGAAAATTACATAAGTTTAATAAAGGGAAAGCTCTTTATGCCTATAAATTAGTATTCTATCATAATGTGTAATCTTCTACTAAATGTCTCCAATTTGGATGGATTTATGATTTTATTTGTTTTCCTCGGAAGTTTTGTAGATTGCACAAGTATGTAATTATTATTTAACAATAATATCTAAATATTCGAGAAATCGAAATAAAAATAATATCTAAAGCTTAAATGCTGCGTAAATTGAGAAAAAAATTGTTTTTGAAGGCTATTTTAATTTATTTATCTAATTATTTTATGCATTAAGTGAAAAATTTAATACAAAAAAAAAAAAAAAAAAAAAAAAAAAAAAAAAAAAAAAATGGAAAACATGGGTGTAAGTAGTAATTGAGTACTAGTGTATATTTTTCATTATTCTATATAATATTACTCTTCTATTTTATTTAAAAACAATTATTTGTAGGGCAAGTGTATTTGTTATCTGACATTCCTATTCTTCTCTTAATTTCCACATCACGCCATAAAAATAATAAATAAATAAAGCATGCCTAATACATTATTTCTGTTATTATTTAATTAGTTGTGTTTTGTGCCTTAACACCCATTTACTCAAATGTGTTATGATGAATTGTATTTCAATTTACTGACATAGCACCCAATTTCAAACAGGAATATAACTAGGAACTAAAACGCATTTTTTTAATACTTTTAATACGTACGTAAAATTAAAAATACGTATAAAATGGAATTATTACGAAAAAGATTTTTAATTGGGGTTTTTTGTAATTTTTGTCTTAGACCATGTAGATAATAAAAAAAATTAATTAAAATAATGACTAGAAAAGCACGTAATAAAAAAGGTAAAGAAAATCTGAAGCGTACCGTATTGCTTCTCTGTATTTCAAATATTTAACTTTAAAAAGCTTGCAATATTACTTCATACAGGTTTCTTAAAAATATACATTGTTTATAAATTTTTTATCTACGTATTAAAAGTAAGTATCTAAGTAATTTTGTTTAAGTATCCGAACAGTTTATCTGTACCAGTTTCGTGAAACTGGAGTCCCTATCTTATTGAATTGAAATTTCGTTAAATAGGGATTTCAATAAAGAGAAGTTTGACTGTAAATATAAAAAAGAGGTATCACAATTCAAATATACATTGTTCTTATTAATAATAATGAAACTTTTTTTTTCTTTTAGAGAACAGGATTGTAGTATCTTCAATATTTTATTTTTTCTGCAATATTGCATTTTATCTGAACATAAAATTTGATTAGCAATACTAATCGTAGCGATTGGTGGAGGATATTGCAAGTCCAATCTTTTCCAATTTTCTTTTCTTGTTTTTTTTTCGCTTATTTTGCATTTATTTTTAACTTTCTATTATATATTTTTTTTATTTCAATTTGTATTATTAATTTTTACTAACGCATAGCTCTGTTTAACGCTTTTCAACATAGATGAAAAGTATTTATGAACTTGGTTTGTCTGTCGATTCTCTAGCACACAAAAAGCCTGATTGACATGAAATTAATAGATGTTATAGGAGCTATATTGCTATGTTATGTTTAATATTGAATATGAAGTGTATAGTACTTTGATTCATATAAATGTCTCTCATATGAATTCCGTTAGATTGCGGTCTATAGAGAAAATAGTATGTAGGGTGTTTTAAAAATGTTGAAATTCTTTAACATAACTAAGGTGGTCACCAAGGTACTTTATATAGAATTCGAAGTGCAAAGAATTATCGTTTACCCACTTATATGCACGAAAAATATTTGACTGTAGATATAAATAAGCAATCACTCAATTTTTGAAGACTATGAACAGTAATTGCTGGAAGTGCATTTTGTTCGTGTGGTATGAGTTTTCAATTTTAACATTTATTTTAATACTATGTGTGCATAAATTCTATGTATCATATGCGGGGTCGCACAAAAGTACCAAAAACATTTAGTTATTGGCTGAAATTACTGAGTGGAATTCGGTTTGTCTTTAACTCTGCTATATGTAATTATGACTACCTTGTAGCATAATATGTAGGATGCATATTTATCTGAAGGTCATATAAAGGGTTAAGACAAAATCATATATTTCAATGGATATTCATGAATGTAGCAGAAATCGTGTTTTCAAATGCGTTATTCGTTTCCCAAATCGTTCATTTAGACGCCATTTTCATTTTAGTAAGCACTGAAGTTTAGTTGTATATTCTGTTATTCCACGTTGCATCTAAAATTCGCGAGATGCTAGATTAGATGCTAGAAATATATTTATTTTTATTATCAAACATGCAAAGAACCCGGAGGAGGTAAAATAACTATTCCTATTACAGAAAAACATATTGCTTAAAAACATATATTTGTCGGACTTCCACAGGAAAAACAATACTTAACAATTTGTTTGTCAACATAACATCTCACATAAATGTAAGATGTCAAGGATGTAAACATTGACATAAAAAAGTGCTGCTAAAGAAAGTATAAACTGTGAAAAAATCAATTTGTATTTTTTTTTAAACGAGGTTGATAAGCAAACTTTAATTTACTTCATATGGATCTTACGAATATACGATCCAATAAATACTTTTCCGAGTTACGAGACGTTTTATTAAATATAATCAATTAGATTAACTCGTGAAATATATAGCTATTAGTACATTGTTCGGCACAAATATTTATTAATAAACATACTTGCTTGTCGTTTATAAAATACAGCGTACATTATGTATGAATAATTATATGTATGAATAATTCTTCAAGAATTTCGAGATTATAATTCATATAAGGCAAAGAACGTTAAGTAAATAAAGCATTTTTTTTTTCAAAAAGTATAGGAAGTACTTATTCTAAATATATTTTATTATATAATTGGATTTGTATTGCTTAGTTTCATTTCGTGAATATTTTAAAACGGGTTTTAAATCTTTTCATTAATAATAACTAAAAAAGTTTATATTTCATTTTTCCTTTAAAAAACACATTCTAATATCGAAAAAAATAATGGAAAAAGTATAAAAGCATATGTAACTAGCATTAATTTGCAGTTAAAGAAATATAGAACACTCTTAAATTATATTTGCAAGTATTTAAGTGAAAATGATACGAAAATATATTCTTAGAATTGATTAATTTATTTAAATGCACCTTTAGCAATATGTACATATTTTTAATAAATAGTCCGTTTTCAATTTTCTTTTGTGACACTCATAGTATGCTTTCATTTCTATTTAGATTGCTTAATGTAATTAAAAAATGGACGACGCTATTTGTGTGTTGAGAGAGATTTTTTTTAAGAACAATTACCCGATAAATATTTTAAAATCCGTGACATATATTAAATTCAAAGTACCCTCTTGGACAAAATTTAAACTCAGAAAATTTTCAGTTTGTTTAAATTATAATATAAATAAACCTAGCTTTACATTAATAATAAGATAAATATTTATATAAAAACATTTCAATTAAATATATTTCATAAATGAAATAGAGTAAATAATATAAATGAGAAAATAGATAAGTTTAAAGTGTGATTCCATTCGAGACTAAGAGAAATTATTAGCTCAAAGTTAGGAATTTTTCTATTGCGGTAATATTGATTTTAAATAAATGCATTTTTGATAAGAAACTAATAAATAAAGTAATTAGGTATCAATAAACTTCGGTACTTCAACGCATTTTAGGAAGATTTCGTATGAAATACTACCTGTTGCATTCCCTCCCATGTTTGAATTTCTGAATATTTTTTTTGTTGCAGATCTACACCGATTATGACGCCTAGACCCCAAAATTAACATCAGTAAAAAAGTTTATCTATCTATCTATCTCTTGGCGTATATCACTTTCTTCTAGACAAGATAATTTCCATAATTATGCTCACTAGGGAACTACAAAAAGTGTAAGCCACCGATTTTGACTAAAGTGGTATCGATGGAAAGATTTCATCAAGAGAAGTAAAAAACTCAATAGAACTACTCGTCGGAAATGAGCCGTTTTCGAGATATCGTCAATTTGTATCACGTAATTAGTGCATACATAATGGGGGACCGCAAAAAATTTTAGTCTCGATTTTAACGAAAGTGGTATCGTTAAAAAGATATCATCATGAGGGAGAAAAAACTCAATAGAACTACCCTTCGGAAATGAGCTGTTTTCGAGATATCCGATAATTTATGCATACTGTTCTAGTGCACACTTGATCGGGGACGCAAAAAATTGTTTTCTCGATTTTGATGAAAATAGTGTTGCTGCAAAGATATCATTATGAGAAGTAAAAAACTCAATGGAAGTAACCATCTGAAATGAACCGTTTTCGAAATATCCAACAATTTATGTTATTGCAGTTTCTCGGCAGTGTGCATTAGCAAAGTGACACAAATTGTCGGATATCTCGAAAACATCTCATTTCCGATGGGTAATTCCTTTGAGTTTTTTAATCCTCACGATGATATCTTTTCAACGATATTACTTTCGTTAAAATCGAGAATATTTTTTGCGGTTCCCGATTAAGTGTGCGCTAGTTACGTGACATAAATTTTCGGATAACTCAAAAACGGCTCATTTGTTATGGGTAGTTCCATTGACTTTTTTACTGCTCACGATTAGATCTTTCCAACGTTACCATTTTCGATAAAATCGGTAACTTACACTTCTTGCAGTTCCCTAGTCAGATCTTTTTCAAACTTTTACATAAAATCAAGGGGCATAAAATCGCTGTTAGATCGTTAATGGGCAAAATCGGAACAAGGGGGTGAAAATAGGCAAGGTTTTTGTGAAAACCGAAAAAACGCGATAACTTCTTAAATAAAATAGATATGGAATTAATTTAAAGTTTATATTGCTTCTCAAAAACGGACTAAAAGTTTATGCATGACAGATTTTTGATAAAGTTAAAAATGGGCTCAAAGTGCGAAAAAAATCAGGGTTTTTAGGAGGAAAAAATTCATAACTTCGTTAATTCTCAAGATATCAAATCCAACTAAATTTTTTATAAATGTACTCAACATTATTAAAAACTTTTGAATTTACAAGTTTTTGATAGGATCAACTTTTACCGATGAAAAAAATTAAAAAAGAAAAGAAAAAGGGGGGAGGAAAAAGAAAACAATCCATAACTTACTCAATTTCTAAGCAATCAAATATAATTAAATTTATTTTACATCTTCTCAATAATATCTACAACTTTTATATTAACACGTTTTTCATAGGACCAATTCTTATAGCAAAAATAAATTAAACAAAAATTGGAGAAAAAACCTCAAATCGAAACTGCTTATATTCTGACTCATTTTTTAATTCATTTTTGATTTTAAACGCATCCAAATGGCATATCCTTTTATTTAGGAACTATATAACGTGACGTATGCCAATGTTTTTATAAAGGTAGAATATATTTCAAAAATGGCTGCCAAAAAGGGTATTTTGAACAGAATTCCCCGAAGTAATAGTAATTGAAAAATTGAGGAAGTATAAGAAATTGCGTTTTTTCTGAGTCATTTTTAAATCCATTTTTGTTGTCAAACGTATCCAATTTACTTGTCCTCTTATTTAGGAACTAAATAATGTGACGGATTAGCCAGTTTTTTGATAAAGGCAGAATATATTTCCAAAAAAAGGCTGCCAAAAGGGGCACTTCACACAAAATTTAGCAAAGCGATCATGATTAAAGAATAGAGGATGTATTCAAGTAACAAATAGGTTATTTCATGACTCATTTTTAAATCCAATTTTGCTCTCAAACGCATTCAATTGACAGTTTTTTTTTTTTAGAAACTATATAATGTGCGTCTTCATAAATCTTTTGCTAAAGACTAAATATTAAAAAAAAAAAAAAAAAGCTGTCAAAGTGGGCACTTCACAATAAATAAATAAATAAATAAATAAATAAACAAATAAATCTCAAAGCGATCATTATTAAAGAAATGAGGATGTATTCAAATAACAAATTGGTAATTTTATGTCTTATTTTTAAATTCAATTTTGCTCTCAAACGCATTCATTTGACAATTATTTGTTATTTAGGAATTGTGTAATGGGCCGTATTGGTCAGTTTTTTGATAAAGGCTAAATACATATTTTAAAAAAGCTGTTAAAGTGGGCACTTTGCAAAAAATTTCCCAAAGCCATCTCAAAGAATTGTAGATGTATTCAAATAACAAATTAGTTATTTTATGACTCATTTTTAAATTTAATTTTTCTCTCAAACGCATTCAATTGACAGTTTTTTTGTTATAATGTTAGGAATTATAATGTGCGTATGGGTCTATTTTTTAATAAGTAAATTTTTTATAATTTTATTTAAGTCAAGATATATTTCAAAATATGTTTTCAAAATGGGCATTTGAGCCGAATTTCGTTTAAGAGGATTTTGATAAAATCATTTCAAAATGAAATGAAAATTTTTTCAAAAGCGGACAAGAAAAGTAGTTAAACTTGGTTTATCGCTAATATTTTTTTTTTTTTTTTTTTTTTTTTTTTTGTTGAAATGAAAAATTTCGAAATCTACCTCCACGTTCAGGCCAAGACGACAGGGTTTTTCTTAATTGTGTCTTAAAAAGAAGTGTAATTTTTATTAATTTTAAATTCAATTGTTAAATTTGAGCCCCGTATAAACAATAATCAATATTTGAAGCATGCTGAATAAGTGAAATAAGGAACTTACCTTCTTCACCTCTGTCCGTTTGGCAAGCACAACAAGTATTCCAGCGTCAGTGGTTCTTCTTTCGTTTTCACTCTCTCGTTGCAGGCTGCGAAAACTTAGGGGGAAAAGAAGAGATGAAACTCGGAATGTTGTGTCGTTGTAAATAAGTCAAACCATCTATAATTGACTACTGTATTTTATAAAGTATGTTGATATATAATTTTACATTAGACTTTAATTAGCTTTAAGTTAATATACAATTTAACTATTAATCTGAACATGAAAGAAAAGAGCGTCGCGCTAATAACATGATGTCTGCTCTAGTACAGACGTTACACTGAATAAGAGATAAACAGAGAAGAAAAAGTAAAGAAAAAATATAACATCGAGCAGACGCTCATAGCAGGAATGTCTATCATTTCGTAAACAAGGAAAGTGTCCTTGACATGTGGCGTCACCTGCTGGTGTTTCGTGATGATGAAAATCGTACAAGACAATGTTCTTTAACACCCCCACTTACGATTTTCAAAGTGCGGGGCTATCAGCTGCAATTGCGACCTCAGTTTTTCGAACTGAGGTTTGGGCAGAGGCTTCGTAAGTGCGTCTGCCACCATTTCCGTTGAAGCACAATATTCAAGAGTTATAGTCCCTCTCAGTTTAAGGTCCCTGAGATGGTGAAATTTCACGGTGATGTGTTTGGATTTTCCCTGATGTTTATCAGAGTCACTTAATTTGATGCATGGGATGTTGTCTTCATATATGGTGATGGGTGGTTTTTGGTGTAAGTTCAGATCCTCGAGAACCTCAAGTATCCATTCAAGTTCTTGTGCGGCGTTTGATGCGGAGATGAACTCTGCTTCGGTTGAAGACAGAGCCACGCAGCCTTGCTTTCTGGAGGTCCACGAAACGATGTTGTTACCGAGTTTGAACACATGTCCACTTGTGGACTTTCTGTCCGTTTTATCCCCCGCCCAGTCACTGTCAGAGTATCCTGTTAATATCGGGGGTTTACCCTTATCAATTTTGAATTTGAACTCTTTCGTGGTTTTAAGGTATCTTATTACCTTTTCCACCGCGAGCCAATCGGCTTCTCGTGGGTTCTCGTTCCTGCGCCCGAGTATGTTTACACATACTGAAATGTCGGGGCGAGTAATAGTTGATACATACAGGAGAGCCCCCACTGCTTTGCGATAATTCTTATTTTCCTCAAGCAGGTTTAAATTTGAGTCGACATTGTAGTAGTCGGGACTCATTGGAGTGTATGTGGGCTTTGAGTTGCCCAAGTTGAATTTCTCAACTATTTCGTTTATCTTTGCTTCTTGATCTAATAGGATACTGCCATTTTCTAAGTAGGTAAAGTTTATTCCTAGGTATTGTCGCACTTTTCCTAAGTTTTTTATTTCGATTGATTTACACAAATTTTTGTATAAGTTATTAGTATTTGTTGTGCTTGCCGCTACTAATATATCGTCTACGTAAACTATCACGTAGGAATCATTTGAGTTATCTTCTTTTTTGAAGAGGCATGGGTCCGATTTACATTGATTAAATTGGAGTTCTTTTAATATATGCGTGATTTTAACGTTCCATGCTCTGGCAGCCTGTTTGAGCCCGTATAGGGCTTTGTTTAGTTTGCATACTTTATTTTCACTTCCTTTTTCGACGTACCCCTGGGGCTGGTACATAAGTACCTCTTCGTCGAGATCTCCATGCAGAAACGCCGTTTTTACATCGAAGTGTGTAACATCTAGATTTTTATATACAGCTGCGTTCAAAAATGATCTAATGGTAGTGTGGGCTACAACCGGGGCAAAGGTTTCATCGTAGTCACATCCGAAATTTTGTGTATACCCCTTCGCTACGAGTCTAGCCTTGTAGCGCTCTACTTCACCTTCAGCGTTACATTTTTTCTTAAATGTCCATTTACATCCAATTATACGTTTTCCGGGGGTTGGTTTCACTAGTACCCATGTTTTATTTTGTTTTAGTGATTTTATTTCTTCATCGGTTGCGGCTAACCACTTGTTTTTTATTTCGGGATCTTGTATGCTTTGCATTTCCTCCCAAGTTTTGGGTTCTTCGATTTGGCAAATATTTGCGCTAATTCCGAATCGTTCGGGGGGCACTCCCCTGTTTTCCCTTAGTGACCTTCGGGGTTGCGTATGTGTGTCTGGTTCATCGGTTTCCTCATTGTGTCCATTAAGGTTCAAATCGATTTTAATTTCTCCGGAAGGGTTTTCATTTTCTTGCGAACTTTGTTTCGTGCTATTTGCTTCATTTTCCAAGAATTTAACGGTTCTACATATGATCACTCTGTTATCGCCAGTGTGAATTCTATACCCTTTGCTTCTGTTATCGTACCCTAAAAGGATTCCCTCTACGGCTTTCTCGTCAAATTTCGACCTTTTTATTTTCTCTACGTAGGCGTATGCTTTACATCCGAAAGTTCTTATGTGGGATAAATTTGGTTTTCTGTTGTTCCACAATTCGAACGGAGTTTTATTGT
The DNA here is from genome assembly GCA_964019185.1 of Maratus speculifer. NCBI lineage: Eukaryota > Metazoa > Arthropoda > Arachnida > Araneae > Salticidae > Maratus > Maratus speculifer. The sequence continues at coordinate 41,800,562 of OZ025291.1, read as the reverse complement.
TATCGTTAGCCGTCGTGGGTAGATGGTTCGTCAGGTATGTAGCGGTGAGAATTGCTTCGCCCCAGAACCGCTTAGGCAAATTGGCGTCGGAGAGCATGGTCCGTGCCATTTCGACGAGCGTACGATTTTTACGTTCCGCCACGCCGTTTTGGGGTGAGCAGTACGGCACGCTAAGCTGGTGTTCTATGCCGTTAGATGTTAGGTAATCTTCAAATTCGTCACCTAGGTACTCTCCCGCGTTATCTGTCCTGACTGCTTTAATTTGTTTCCCAAATTTATTTTTGACAAGTGCCGCATATTCCTTTAATTTGACTATCGCTTCTCCCTTGTGTGAGAGTAAGTAAGTCGTAGTGAATCTGCTATAGTCGTCGGTGAATGTAATGAAGTACTTTTTTCCTGTAAAAGTTTCGGTGCTCATTGGCCCGCAAATATCGCTGTGGATTAACGACAAAATTTCTTTTGACCTATTCGAAGCCTTTTTAGGGTAGGGTAGTGTCGTTAGCTTTCCCTCGATACATTTTTCGCATGTTGTATTATGTTTACAATTGCTAAGATTTATACCTTCCGCGAGGTTTTGGTTCGTTATAGATTTGATCGATTCGAAATTTTTATGTCCGAGTCGTCTGTGCCAAGTGGTTATGCAATCTGGATCGTCACAGGGCGCCTGTGTCCGAATGGTGTATCCATATTGGTCCTTCGGTTCGATTTCGTACAGGTTATTATTTAATTCTGCCGTTAAAACTGTTTCATTATCCTTAATGAAACTGCAGTTGTTTTTCTCAAAGATAACCTTAAAATCATTTTCGGTAGCTTTCTTTACAGACAGCAGGTTACTCTGTAGTTCCGGGCAGTATAAAACGTCCCTGAGTGTAACCTTATGAGGCGAATTGGTGTTTATCGTTATGTCCCCTATTCCGCGTGAATTCAATCTTTTCCCGTCGGCTATCACTATACTTCCGTAATCTCCGGGTTTGAAATTTGTAAATTTTTCCTTTGCGAACCCAACATGACGCGTACATCCGGAATCTATGATGAATTTATTCATGTTAATTGTCTGCGCTTCGTTTATAAACGGTATTTCATCTTCTATAGTATTTTCGGAACGTGTGGTGGGAAGTGTGTCATCCGTTCTTTCTAGAGTGTCGGCTTTGCCTTTGAAACAAAAATTGGAAGCGTTCTTTGGGTTGCTTTGACCGCTCCTATTACTTGCGGAATTATTTCTGAAACCGTTCGCATTATTGTTATTAGGTTTGTTTCTGTTCCAATCATTTCTCTGAAAATTGTTTGTATTTTTGTTTTTTAAGTGAAAACATTCCGAAACATCATGGTTAAGGCGTTTACAGTAACTACAAAATTTCTTGTTTTTATGGTTTTTGTTTACCGCTTTATACGCTGAGTCACGCGAGCTTGAGCTTGCTTCGCGATTTTCGCAACGATGTTTGTGTTCGTCTACTAATTTGTTTTTAACGAACTCTAAAGTCAGGCTTTCCTCATCACGGGCTTCCAGCGTAGTCACGAGAGGATCATAAGAGTGTGGAAGCGAGCATAACAGTAGTGCACATATGTGCCAATCAGCTATATCTTCTCCAATAGCAGTGAGCTTGTCTCTTAGTGACAGTATATTATTTATGTGTCCGATCATATCGCCGCCCTCATTTAATTTTTGTGAGTATAGTTTGCGTAACAAAAATAGTTTGCTTGATAAATTAGCACGTTGGTGTACTTTCTTTAATGCGTCCCAGACGGCTTTCGCGGTTTTGAGGTGTTTTACATGTATAATTTGAGAATCGTCTATACATAGATTTATCAAAGCTCTAGCTTTTGCATCATTTTTAACCCATTGGGCAGTTTCTGGGGTTGGAGGTTCGGATGTGACCATGGTGAATAAATCCTCCCTTAGCAATAAATTTTCGACCTTAAAGGCCCAATTGCTATAATTTTCATCGGTTAATTTTTCGATTAGCGCGATTTCCTTTCCAGCAGCCGTATTTGTAATTGCTAAATTTTGTTGTTTTATTCAGATCAATTATTATTTAATGACTGTATTGTTTATTTTATGATTTATCTTAATCACGAATCTAATTCAACTGTGATTCGTATTTTTCAGTTTATTTATTACGCTAAGTAAATAGGTAAGTAAAATAAGATAATAAGATAATATGTTACATGTTACACACTGTGATGCAGTTGGCAGTTGTTTTGCATTTTAATATTATATTGTTATTTTTATATAATATTTTTATTTATTTTTTTTTTTTCGTGTGCATATATTTCGCTCATTTATTTATTTATTTTTATCTTCAATACTTTGCTCAAATGTTAATTGGGGCTAGCGCGTCAGTATCGTAATCTATTAATTTTAAATTCAATTGTTAAATTTGAGCCCCGTATAAACAATAATCAATATTTGAAGCATGCTGAATAAGTGAAATAAGGAACTTACCTTATTCACCTCTGTCCGTTTGGCAAGCACAACAAGTATTCCAGCGTCAGTGGTTCTTCTTTCGTTTTCACTCTCTCGTTGCAGGCTGCGAAAACTTAGGGGGAAAAGAAGAGATGAAACTCGGAATGTTGTGTCGTTGTAAATAAGTCAAACCATCTATAATTGACTACTGTATTTTATAAAGTATGTTGATATATAATTTTACATTAGACTTTAATTAGCTTTAAGTTAATATACAATTTAACTATTAATCTGAACATGAAAGAAAAGAGCGTCGCGCTAATAACATGATGTCTGCTCTAGTACAGACGTTACACTGAATAAGATAAACAGAGAAGAAAAAGTAAAGAAAAAATATAACATCGAGCAGACGCTCATAGCAGGAATGTCTATCATTTCGTAAACAAGGAAAGTGTCCTTGACATGTGGCGTCACCTGCTGGTGTTTCGTGATGATGAAAATCGTACAAGACAATGTTCTTTAACAATTTTAATATAGCACATGACTAAAGCGAAAACCGTAATTTGCTGAGTTGAAGAAATGAACATAATTTATATCCTGGTATTATGTAGTAATGCGCACATTTAAACATAAATTGAGTTCCTATTCTTCTAAATTACTTTGAATATGCGGCTCGGCATAGATTGAACAACTTTTTCTCAACTTTTTCTTTTTCAACTAGTTTTAGGCTGATATAACCATTTGATATAATCATCACGCTGATATAATGATTTGTGTTTTGATATTGACGTTTAACATAATAGGCTATTCAAACCATTGCAACCCAGCAAATTTCAACGGGGTTTAAATCATGACTTCGGGATAGTTTCATGATATTCACATGCCAGCGCTCAAGCCTTCTTTTGTACATTTTGCAGAGTGCATTACTGCCTTGTTTTGTAGAGAAACTTTTATCTAGCAGTTCACGGTACATGATGAATTCACCTTCCAGCATTAATTGATAGATTTCAACTTTTAGTTTTCCATTAAGGCAAGTTAGAGCAGTTTTACTATTCAGAGATAAAACAGTCCATACCATCGCTGATCTTCCATCAAATATTCGATTTAGGGCTGTTGATTACTCACTTTCCAAGTTCCCCTCCGAAAGAAAATATTGTATTATATCAATATTTAACTGATATTAAAACTTACTTTTTACACTTTAACACACATGATTTTTTCAGGAAAGAACAATAAAAATATACGTTAAAATATACGTTTAATAAATAATACGAATAAAATACACGATTAAAATAAAACAAAAATCGCAAAAGGTGCAAACACAATTAAGAAAATATTTACTATTATTATTATTATTATTATTACTTAATGCCTAAACATAAATAATGTCATATAGTAAATGCATAGACATATACTAAAATTACTACATACAAATAATAACAAAAGTATTTCTAAAAAAAAAAAACTTATTTAAATGACATGTACTATTAATAGTAAACCAGACCCGAAAGTGTTAAAGCAAAGCATTAAGATGAGAAAGTGTACATGTATCTCTCTAACACCATTTATCTTCTTCTGTATTATCACCATTTATCTCTTCGTCTGTAATCGATAGATAGTTCTGATTTCACTTTTGTCTTGCCATGTGTTTTGACTTTCGAAAGATGTAAACATGAACAAATGACCCAGAAGTAAATATTTGATTTAAGAAGATTGCTCTGAAAAGCGAATTGCAAGAGAAGAATAAAAGTTAACTTTAGAGGAATGAATCCTGTTTATTTTCATGGAATGTTTTTGTAAATTGTAGATTGTTAAGGGTAGTATGCTTTTCGTTTTAAATTTGGAAAATGGGATTTTATATCGAAATACATATTACAATATATAATATATGCGTAAACAAACATCTGTATAAATAATTTAAAATATTAAAATTCTGAAAAAAAATATTTTTCAAAAGTGTAATACATATATTTTATGTAAATTTAGGTAAATTAAGATATATATACGTTAAACATGGTCAGTTATTTTAAAGAGGAATATTATATAGTGTAATATTTATAGACGTACCGTATTTACTTGCGTATTTTGTGGCCATGAAATATTTTAAAAATATAATGCATGTTTATAAAAAAAAAAGGGTCTTTCAAAATTGTGGTAATTTTTGTTTTCGTTTGATATCTGCATTAAAAAATGTGAAAATATAAGATACTATATTTTATAAAAATATATGATATACACTGCTCGACATTGAAAATGCAACACCAAGAAGGAGTGGTCAGAAATTTATGCAAATTTCAGAATAGGCGCATGTCTCTGAGTTATGCAAATGATGTGAAATGCGTAGGTGTCCGACGCACGTGATGTAAGATATAAGGGAAGAAACTTGTAGAATGGGCAATATTCGTGCCGCTATTTCTGCCAAACGAATTATCGAAGAAATTTTGTTTTTGTCTCGGAGGATAGGTGTATAGAAAAGAATGCCAGGCCGCCGTCAACGAAGGCACTTCCAGCAGATAGACGATTTTACGACAGGTATGGTGATGGGACTGAGAAGGGGGGGGTTGGTCTCTAGGTCAAATCGCAGCTGATACCCACATGGATGCGAGCACGGTGCATCAGCTATGGCGAACATGGTTGGAACAAGGAAATTTCGCAAGATTGGGGGGTGGAGGTGCAGCCAGAGTGACGTCAGCACGCGTGGATCGACGCATCCATCGACAAGCTGTGGCGGGCCCGCAAATCACTTGTACCTCAATTCTGCAGCATGTACAAGATACCCTGGATGTTTCCGTGTTGACCAGAACCATTTTCCGTCGATTGGTTGAACATGGCCTGCACTCACGGTGTCCGTTAAGAAGACTGCCATTGACTCGACAGCATAGACGCCAACGTTTGGAACGGTGCCGGACTAGAGCGACTTGGATGGCAGAATTTCGAAACGTTGCGTTCTCAGATGAGTCACGCTTCTGTTTATCCAGTGACAGTCGCCGCATACGTGTGTGGCATCTACGTGGAGACAGATCAAATCCGGCAATAATTGTGGAACGCCCCACCGCGCGACAACGTGGCACAATGGTTTGGGGTGCTATTACGTATAATTGCATATCACCCCTAGTTCGTATTTAGGGCACTATGACGGCCCAACGATTCTTGGATAATGTACTGCGGCCAGTGGCAACCCCTACCTTCTGGGGCAGCCAAATGCAATTTTTCAGCAGGATAACGCACGACCACACAGTGCTCGCATGTGCCAACATGCTCTGCAAGGTATACAGATGCTTCCCTGCCCACCGTACTCTCCTGATCTGTCACTAATCGAACATTTGTGGGATGTGATTGGACGCCGTTTTGCGGACTCTTCCCCTGCCTCGTTCAGAAGATGAACTGTGGCAAATGGTTGAAAGGGAATGGAAAGTGATCCCTCAGGACACCATCCACGCTGTTATTGACTCGATGCCTAGACGTGTTTCTTCGTTGATCGCAGTTCGCGGTGGTCCTACATCCTACTGAGCCGACGCCGTTCTCGTTCTGTATTCTGACTATCATTTTGAAGTAAAGATCACTTAATGATCCTTGCTGTCTCTGTCTTTCCCCCAAATTTCATCATTTTCTGAACACTCCTTCTTGGTGTTGCATTTTCAATGTCGAGCAGTGTATGAGAGATATAAGATATAAGATATATAAAATATAAGATAATAGCACAGATTTTTACAGTTTTATTTTTTTTTCAATTTGTTTAATTTACAATCTCCTTTGTCTAGTAGCAGAACAAATGTTTGCAAATTGTTTTGGACTGCCTTCTCTCACTTTAAGCTTAATTAACAATATTTTTATGTAGAGAAGCGCATCTTATATAATAACGTTATTGCAAAAAAGGTGGTTTTTCTCTATGGAATACTAATGTTTATTCGATCTAAAATCAGGGAAATTGTCTGAGTTATTGGAAAACATTAAAATTGAAAAAGAACTAAGATCAATTATGCAATACACGATTCATAATTTGCTTATCCAGAAATTCAGTAATTCATGGAGGATTTTTTTAAATTGAAACAGTAAAATGAGGCGAACTGTCAATGAATAAATCAAATGTAGGATATTAGTATTAACAGCATTTTCCCTTAAAAAAATGTATAAATGTGCAAGTAAAAAAAAGGTGTAAAGGTGTAAATCCCTTTAAATGTGCTTAATATCATGATCACCAATGTCCGAAATAAAAGCAATAAAATAAAAACAGTAAATGCAGGTGATTACGTCTTTTTTCATATGGCCAATAACGGTTCATGTCATACATTTTAAATAAAAATATATTTACACACACACAAAAGATTTATTATCATATTTCGGGCTTGTCTTTTTAAATATTTGTGTCAATTTTAAGATAGTGCAAATTACGTTTCCTTTCTAACAATAAAAAATATTTTACGTGAATATTACAAAGATAAAGAAATGTTTGGTAAAAATTGTTCCAGATACCAAATGAATTATTTAAAAAAAATTCTTATGCATTATTAACAAATACCGGGAAGCATATACTCTATTAACTTAATAATAAAATTATAAAATGAAATAAATTATTGTTCATAGTTAATTTTATTTTAGCTCATTTCCAAATTTTCAATTAATCATATTTAATCATATACGAAATTAGCAATTTAGAGCAGGTTACTGGTACTTAAAATCCCCTAGTAAACGAAAGAAAAATGGAAATTTATTTAGAGGGTGACTGGTGTTTTAATTATAAATCAATCTTCTTTAATCTTTTTTAAAGCAAAAAAAACGAATTTTTAGTCTTAAGGGATGTTGTTGAAGAGCACAGCTCCCCCTAACCACATAAAACTTCAGATGATAGTTTGTATGTCAATTTTTTGGATCTGAATGTAATGATTGTAGATAATATGCACATTAAACATTTCGATGAACGAGATTTCTCAACTTTTAATAACCAATGTCACACTGATTTTAAAATTGAAGCAAAATGGTATTCATCAACATTATATCTTGGCAAGGTAGCAGATTTTACAAAATATGTTACAGTAAAAAGCTTTTAAATTCGTATATTTTAAAATTAATTACAAATCTTTATTATAAGAGTTTATAGCCACATCAATTTACTATCTAATATGTAAGTCAACTTATTTTTTTTTGAAATGGCAATCGTTCAAGTGTCAAACACTGTGATGGAAGCCGAAGCGGAATTTTGTACACATGAAGAATGTAGAATAGTCTTTTCGAAGAACGTCTACACTTTGATAAATTTTCAAAATGAAAATAAGGTATACTGGGGTGGAAATATTTAAATGAAATAATGGAAAGACAAGTTTTCTTAATGCTGACCTTCTTGGGATTTTGAGCTTTTCAGCTTCTACTGATTAAAGACGGAAATGGGAGGAATTATTGATTGCCACGAGGTATCTTATTTTCTAAAGTCTTCACGAATCACAGTAAAATATGACCTCCTCACATGTTTGAAATTCACTTAATTTTGAATTATTTTAACTTTAAAATTAAAATAAATATTTATTTATTTGGAGTGGTTCTTTTTACATTCAAACACATTTGGTTTAGTTTTTAAATTGGTTGGTGGTTATAGTTTATGCAGTAGTTGATTTTGTTAAATTATGTTACATAATTTTAAATTTCAAATTATAATTTTTAAATTTTTCTTCTCTGAATTTGTAACACTAATGGAGTTATCTGCGTTTGAATAATCATGAGAAACCTGTGAGGATACATATTTTGATTGGTACCTATTATTGAGTCATTCCAACTTCAGAAGAACTAAAAATTATACATAGTCGTGGATTGAGACAGCACTTCCAATTGAGACCTGCATGGTTAGGTCCGGTGGCCACGGATAATGATTGTTTGAGGCACTACCATGGTCCACGGTTCTCAAGAGAAGCCATCAAGTGAGATCATAACCTAATCTCAGTAGAGGATTTAGAGACGAATCTCATGTGAACCTCATCGACGAACCTCATGTGAGGATCAAGCGTAGGTTCTCGGTGGAGCGGTGACTCTGAGTAAAGGGAAACTAAGGTGATTGGGACCTCGGCCAAAACCATGACTAATAGGGTGCCTGAGATGAGAGTGAGTGCCTTGTAGAGCAAGAGTTGGGGACTCTCTAGTGACAACAGGGCCCGAGAGAACGGCGTGCAGCGACTCCCGGAGCTACTGTCGGGAGAGGCTTGGAAAGTGAGTGGTGTAGGTCCATTCTCCCCAGAAAACACAGCCCTTTTATCCGCTGCAGCGGAGGCAGTAGTGTACCAGCTCTTAGGTGGGAGGAGCTTGGGGTTGCCCCGCCCCCATCGACCAGGAGACGAATCGAGACGGGAGGGCACCATGGAAAGGGTGGAGCTGCCTGCCCCTCTGCAGGGTGTGCTTACCCCTCTTGCCTCGCTCTCCCCATGGGAGAGGAAATGCCGGCAGTCCCATCACGACAATCCGACCAACGCAGAGACCTGGGCCGGGCACTTCCCACTTAAATCGGTGGCACAACTTTCTAAGAAGACCTTTAGGGTCTGATCCATCTGTCACGTTTATGCGGGACTGGAGTTTACTGTGCCCATTGATTCAGACTTAGCAGCGTCTAATACATAATTTTCCCGCTACTAACCCAAGAGCCGGACGTCGCTTCGGATGTCCATGGAGGGAATTCTTTGCCCTCCAGGGTTTGGCTAGAGTTAACTTCACATTCTGATAGGAGTCCCTATTGCACGGGGAAAGAACCTACGGCTTCAGGAACTAATGAGGACTCTGGGGTAAGGGTAATTCGTGGCGGGGCTTGGTGGGCCTAGTGCGGCCACCCAGTCTTTCGGTGGGAGGGTGCGCTCGATGGTCTCCGTTCGCTGTTACCCCCTAGCGGGAGGGGTCTTTGCCGTATAGGTAGAGCTCTCCGGGCCTGCCTCGGATCGCTACCAGCATCTAGTCCGTTTCTCCGGACCTCACTTGCGGCCTTGTTTCTGAGGGAGTGGAACGAGTTTTGGGCTGAAAAACCTAGGCTGGGCAATGTCTGTGCCGTCGCGAGAGGTTTACTCCGTCCCTACAAGGGGTCAGCTACAAGCATCTAACCAACGCTCCGAGGTGTATATTAGGGTGGATCGAAAGGCATATGAAAAAATTTTTTTTTAGAAATCACTATCGGCGCGACGTGCAAAAGTTGCCTTTTATGTATACTAGTTTACATGGTATTTTTTATTAAAATCCATTCATATCTTCCGGTGCCCCAAGTGCCCCAAAAACAATTAAAAATTGAGTTTTTTATGATTTTTTTTATATTTTTATTTTTTATTATTTTTTCTTAATTACTTTTGGCGCGGGGTGCAAAAGCTATCTTTTATCTATCTTAGCTTACGTATATTTTAAAAATAAAATTCATTCATATCTTCCGGTACCCCAAATGCCCCAAAAATAGTTTAAAATTGAAATTTTCTTGAAAAAAAATTTTTTGTTTTATTTTTATTTTATTTTACTTTTTGAAATTCATTTGGCACTGGGTTGGAAAGTTGTTATTACAATACTACATAACTCTGGAGTTCGGATATATTTTTTTAATCAAAATCGATTCACATCTTTGATGCACCAATTATAATTAAAAACTGAAATTTTTTAAAAAATGTATTAAGAATTATAATTTACGAAAAATACTTACAAATTTTGAAAACAGTTTAATTAATAACGTATCAGGTTATAAATAACATTAATTTTACAATAATAAGCGACATGTAAATTTAAAAATCAAAGCATTAAATCATAAAAATTACAAAAATCGAACTTACGTAGAGAAAAGTTTTACATCCTTCAATTTGGAAATTTACATATTTTTAAAGTTTGAAATCTTTTTTGGTATCAAAGTGTTTTATATGGCTTCTTGATTTTATTCTATTCGATATAAAACCGTGTCTCTTTTCTTGTCCAGATATAGTTTCTGGTGCCTCAGACACTAGTCGAACGCATCTTTCAACCGCTTGGGTATGGCATGGGTATTTTCACCATTCATTCGTTTTTACAACTTTTATCATATTCTCAATTTTTTCGCAAGGCACATTCATCAAAAGAGGTTGCTCAAAACGTCCAACTCGTTGCCAGTCAATAAGTTCAAAATAGTATTTTGCTTTGGAGTTTATTTGGGGTACTTTGAAAATTCTCACTTCTGGTGATTTTCTCTTTTTATTTCTAGCACAAATTATCTTTCGCATTGCTAAAGATCTGATATGCTCTGTGTTATCTGTGAGCATTGACAATAGCAAATTTTTAGGGTGGCAAAAAAAAAAAAAAAAAAAAAAAAAAAAAAAAAAAAAAAAAAAACTATTTCGTTGAATAACAGCATCTACGATCTTTCTTAAATTGGGTACCAAATATCTAGAATATGTGATAAGTTTTCAAATATGACGCGCTCCTTCAGTTATGGATGGCTTTGTTTTGATATGAAACCATACAGGTGCATATACCTTCATAATATATGTTGTAAGAGTAATGAGATTATCAGAAGCATTTTCTGTAGCCACTTACAACCTTAAAATTCTACACGCAGTTGTTAGCCATCTTGAGTGATAAACTGGACCAAGTTTCATTAATGCCAGATCAGAACCACATTCACCACGTGATATTGCTATGCAAATATCATATAAATATTGTTGGTCATTGCTGAGAACTCTTCTATCTATGTAGTCTTCCAAATAATAAAGTACAAAAAGTTTATTTTATACATTTAATAAAATACGACTAACGATTTCTCATCCTCTCGATCTACGTTTTACGTTAGATAAATTATTCTTTAACTGTTAATTTTACTTGTATTTTTTAGCTCAAAATTTGCATGAAACTCGATTTTCGGCAAGTAGTTGAAAGTTTTGGGGCATTGGAAAAAAAATTATCAAAGTCGAAAATTATTTGGATGCATGCTAATATACTATAAAATGCATCATTTTTATCCCGCTGATAAAATAATTTAAAATAAATTAAAAAAAAACAAAAATTATAAATTTTTATAAAATTTCAATTTTTTTACTATTTTGGGGGCGCTTGGGGGCACCGGAAGATATGGATGGATTTAAATTTTAAAAAAAGACTGAACTAATATATCTATAAGGCAACTTTCGCAACTTGCGCGCCAAAAATAATTTTAAAAATATTAAAAAGCGAAAAAAATTATAAAATTTATAAAAATTTCAATTTTTAACTATTTTTGGGGCGTTCGGGGCACCGGAAGATATGAATGGATTTCAATAAAAAAACATATGTGAATTAGTATGCATAAAAGGCAACTTTTGCACCCCGCGCCGATTCGATAATCCGAATTTCGATTTTTCGATCCACCCTAGTGTACATAGCAGGTTCTCCTTAAGGAGCTTTCGTAAATCGGCACATGCAGTAAATGGGAGCGCAAAACCCATGAGCGGGGTCCGTGACTATGCGGGTAAGGTGGTAATATAACTCCGTCCTCCGTGGGTCTGCTAGCGGTTTCTTCACTTTTCTGGCCCAAACAAATGTCTTTCCTCATTCATAGAACTTGATCTTGGTTGCTAGTTTAAATATTAAAACCTTTCTGCGACGTCCACGGCACATGGATCGTTCGCCTTGGCATCTCCATAGGCGCCGTTGCCTAGCGGCTTGTCTTTTGCTCTTGACGCGACGGGGTGACCAAGCGAAGGAACCAATCGGTTCTTCTGATGGGCAATGAACTATGGCTATCGGATGTTCATCACGAGTTTGGGAGCGGCGGCCATCGTGACGTGCGTTGGCCGTTAGACCGTAGGCATGTGTTGTTGATACAGGACGATCCGTGCGCCCGTGTAGTGATCACATAGCGGTTTTCGAACTGGGACTAGAGACGAAGTCCCTCGTCGAACAACTCAAATGGAGCCTTAAAGGACCCAGGGACGGCCTGTAGTTATCCGGTGTTATATCTTATCTCAAAGTTTCTAATTAAATAAATCTGCAAATGATTCTTTCAATGTAATTTTCTTTTGGATCTGGATTATAGATAATATTATAAAATAAAACTTTTTGATAAACCTGAATATTTAAATTTTAATATTCAATCAATCTCCCTCTAGTTTCTTAAATTTAAATAAGAGGGTTTTCATTAACATTATATTCGAACAAATTAGTATATTTTATAAATTTCGTATTAACAAAGTGTATTTTAAGCTCGCATTTTCTTTTTAATTACAGCGAAAAAAAAAAAAAAATCCGTATTTTTTCATGATGTAATTTAGCTTTAATTTTTTTCCAAATGACAATAGCTCAAGGAACAAACAATGTGTTGCAAGCCGAAGAGAGGTTTTAAATACACGAAGAATGCAGACTAAAATCGTTTTCGAGAACATGCATATTTTTTAGAATTTTCAGATGAAACTTCGTCATTTGATAATATAATGGTTCTATCAGGCAAAAACATATTTTGCAGTGAGGAAATTTTGAAAATTTGCATGCCATCAGTTTGTTGCCAAAGCTACTTTCTTTGGCATCTTACGGATACATGTTTTGAACAAGTACTCATTTCTTTACCTATCCTACTTTCCGAAAGAATAGGAACTGTATGTTATTATTGTTCTTGTTTCAGTTATTTCATTTTTTATTGTTACAGTGATTCGCATCCATTTCCATGAATTGTCATACTTTAAATTTAAAAACTCTGTTTATATATGTGTGTCTATATATATAAATATATCCTTTTTGGCCTTCGTTATGTGTTTTTCTTTCTGAATTTATGGTTTTTCCTTTATGAGTTAATGCATTTTATAAAATAGATTTAGCAGTGCTGTCAATTATTTCATTTTTTTCGGGTTTCTTAGATACGCTCATAAATATTTAAATACGTAGCACATTCAGTCGTCGTCTGGCCCGGTTGTCTGTATGTCCGCACATAACAGCGTAAGACCTACCCAATCGAATTTCACGTGTTTTTTTTTTATGATTTTACACCTGTCCAAAGAGTCCAAAAGTTAACAGAAAATTCCATATTACGTATTGTGAATACATGGTGAAAATCATATACAGAGCTACAGAAAAGAATTAGTTTTAGTTTTTGAGTGTGACAGAAAACAACTTAAACTTGGTTTGTAAATGAGTTATATATTTTACGCTGAACAACTTAAAGTATAGCACGATATGTTTATAGAATAGCGATAAAATGATATACAGGGCTATGCAAATAATTGGATATATAAGCGACTGACGATGGTAATCCCTCGAAGTGAGATTTTTACAGATTTAATCTTGTTTCAGATTTAAATATACGTAAACTAAGAAGTTGCATGTATTTAAAGATAGTCGGTGAAATGCAGAGTCTTAAAAAATAATTAATCTATGCTTCCTTCTATTGGTATAAATTGCTGAAAGTCAAATGTCTACTGAATATGCGTTTTCAACACATTCTGACATAATTATTTGGTTAGCCATCTGTCTGTCTATTTGAATTCTAACCTGCGTTAATATAGCTGAACTCTTCTGTAATCAATGTATGTTATTTAGATTTTCCATGCTGGGTTCTAAATTAAAAATAATATATGTAGTGTTTACAATTCATTTACAGTGGAAATCAATAGTATTCCAGTACATTATGATATAGGAGGAAATTTCGGAATCATATCAAAATGTAACATCTATAGTCATCATCTAATCCGTCTGTTCGCACATAACAGGGGCAAGAACCACAAACATAATGGTTTAAAATTTAATACATATACTCGTTGGTATACTTTTTGTTAGCCATTTCAAATATTATGAAAATTTAATTTAAAAACTAAAAGGATATTAATATTATATTTAATTATTATTATTATATTAAATCGTATTATGTGCAACTAATTAAAAGATATCATACGACAGGTGATAATTCTAGGTTGTCATGCTGATTATGTCACATTTAGCTTGGAGATCATATTATTTTCATTATACTGGATTTAATATACATATATTTTGTATCCATGCATATTTTGCATATTTGCAAAAGCGTGCAACAGATATTGCACCAAATTTTGAATATATATAAAATCAATCATATTACGAATGCACTTATTTTGTCTTATTTTAGATGCAATTTTCAGCTTGTTTTATTGATTAAAGTAATTTATTTTCAAATAGTTCGAAAAATATGTCAAATATTTCTTATTTCTTACATATTTATTTATATTTTTTATGCACTCACCTCCTTGTTAATATCTAAATTTTTCAAGCTTTTAATATTATAATATTTGATGCATATTTAATGCTTGATTTATAAGTAATTGGATCTAGTATTTAAAATTCATTAATGATTTGTTAATTTAATAAATGTTTTTCCATACTTAATATGTAAACTTTTTGTGTCTTGTCGTGATATTCAGTTTAGAAATTAAACTTGTGATAGATGTCAATTTATAATATACTATAATGGTTTTACAAATACATATGTGTACATATTATGAAACAACTTAATTTTTATAAAAAAAAAATCGCAATATGATTGTGGATATTTGACTAAAAGCAATCACTATAACTTTCTCCTGATGAATGCTGACGCAATAACTTTCTTTTGTGCTTATGTAAAGAAATATTTACTTTTTTTTTAATGCATGAAATTTTAAAAAGGATTGGAGAGAAATTTTTACAACAACCGAAAATAATTCTTACATGTACATGTTTCACACCTATATATTACAAAATTCTACTTAAAATCAACACATTCTTCAAACTTATTATATATATTACTTTAAATATCGATTGAAATTAAATATACTGATGCGATTAGAAATGTTAAATTATATTCGTCTGTTTTTACTTTTTTTGCTTATTGTAATAAAATAAAACAATATTAATGATAATAATAATTGAATAAACAAATGAAATAAAAAATAAAATAAAAAAATAAATTGAAAGTTTATAATAAGAAGTATTGCTGAAAGCATAAAACAAGCTATATAATGGAAAATGTTAAGAGAAAACAAACGAATATAATTATTTTATCTATATTATTACATTAAATGTATCGCATCTTTCTACAAGATTGAACGTATGCACATAAAATTTTAAATATAGTTTAAATTGAAACATATTAGAAAGATTAAAAATTCCATTTACTTTCTGCACTTCTCAGTTCATGAAAAAATTATAAAAGAAAAAGAATACATAAAACATACCTATAACTATCTATCTATCTCTATGAATATACATATATCTATCTTAAGTGATTTCTTTATATACCTTTAATGCATCAAAAACACACTTTTTGGCGATAAAAAACATAAATCTTCGTAAAACCCAACTTACTTTGACACTGAAAAATGACTTGTAAAATAATTTAATGCAAAAAGCTTGTTTTTACAAAAGCAGAAAAGTGAAATTCTCAAAGATGAAATTTGTATCTTTCTACCAGACTTGTATAAATTTAGATTGTT